>CM035155.1:66332656-66870156 GCA_020205615.1 Panax quinquefolius
ATTTCATATCTTATAATATTAATTTCATTTGACTTAATACATTTTTACGTTCATTAATACTTGTCACGAGACGTTCATTCGTCACATGCCCGATTTGTCTTTCTTGTGTGTTCTTAGTATGCTTATATAACATATCTAATACATCATTTATTAATATTAAGCATAATTATATTTACTAATATTCATGTTTTATAACTTAGGATAACATCTTTTATCGTCAGGAGCACTACACTTGCATACGTGCATGCCCGACGCCCTACGATTGCCTCCTAATACATACCAGTCCCACAAAAGACCATTGTGACCCCTATTCCCGACCACAAATTGAAAAACGTAAAGAACGAAAGTTGTAGGTCTATTCGTCCTCGTTTCGGATCATCTTGAATCACCTCAATTGGAGTTCGTATGAAAATGTTATGGCCGTTTTATTACAGGAGGTCAAAAAAATGTCCAGCCGTGTCAACCATTTCAGCGTTGCAACGCCCCAAATAGCCTTGGGGGCCGCGCTGAAGCCCCCCTTAGTAGTAGTTACGTGTTTTTTTTCTAGTTTTACTGTTCTTATGAATTTTTGACCCTTTCTCCTTCCAACCATCATAACTTAAGTTATACACACCCAAATCAGTCCGTTCTTGACTCTATGGATTCATAATTCATATAACTACAACATACTAGAATTATAACAGTTTACAAAAATAATAACAAACCCAAATCTTCACCCAAAACTCAAGTTCATATTAGTTTTACATGTTTTAGCATATTTTGCGTAATCATTCACCACGGATTCGATTCCTAACCAAATCACTCCGTTTAAACTTCATTCTTTTCGTTTTTCAGCATACTAACAACTTCTATTATCAATTTCAGATTATATACATGTTCTAGCCATCAATTTTTGACTCCAACTAAGCTATAACATACATATTTCATCAATAACTCAATTTCCTCTTCTTCATCCTATTTTTCATGATTTTGATAACCCTAAACCAATTATAAATTACATATACTGGATTATTCATACCCATAAACATATCAAGAAATTCATCATCAAAACTTAATTACAGTGAAGTAATTTTAAGAAAACACAACTAGAGTTAAAAATTAGATTATTATCTTTGATTAGTTAGAAAACTCAAACAATGTTCTTATTTTTTTCCTTTGATTCTCCAACCTTCACATAGAATTTCTTCTTCTCTTCCTCTCAATTTGTCTCTTCCTCTCTTTTTCTCTTTTTCTCTTCTTTTCTTTTCTCAAGCTTCGGCCAAACCTTCACGTATAAACCAACGCACAAAAACTTACGTTTAAAACTGACGTACTATTAAATATAATAATTATGTATCATTTATAAAAATATTTATATTATTATTATTTTAATTCAAAAGCCATAAGGCTTTGTTTGGCAAAACACTTCTAAAATAATGACTTAATCATTCCTTAAGCCTTGTTTGGTAAATCCATTTAAAACTCTTTTAATTTACTTTAATAAATCATTTATACTATAGTTTATTGTCCCACACTATTTACTTTGATTTTCATATCCAATCTTAATTAAATAAAAAAAATAATTACCACAAAATTATAATTTTCATTATAATTTGACTTAATAAATTAATATATCACTTTAATTACTAAATTAAATTAAAACAACAACCAAAATATTTAATCTTAACAACTCTACGATTTAGTTATTAAGTTAAATTAGTATTATCTCATAAATTTAATTCATCACTCTTTTATCTTAGTTAAGTTAATTTCTATAACTCATGAATTATTTACTTACTAATAAATAATCCATCAAATATCTACTAAACAACAAACACATCAATTAAAAATATTTATTTAATTCAATAAATATTTGAAATTATAAATAAAATTCTGGATTGTTACAAAGTATGCCAATTTCGTTAATCGTTCGACAATCACCCAGATCACATCCTATCATTGTTGAGTCATTGGAAGACCTACCACAAAATCCATTATGATATGCTCCCATTTCAATTCTGGTATCCCCAACAGTTGCAATAATCCACTTGGAATTTGATGTTAGCTTTAACTTTCTAACACGTTAAGCATTTCTCCACACACTCAGCCATGTTATTCTTCATATTCGGCCACCAAAAATGATGTCTGAGATCTTGGTACATTTTCATACTTCCAGGGTGAATCGAATATATGAGTTATGGGCCTCGCTTAAAATTTCCTCTTTAATTTTCGGTACTGGCAGAAATTAAACTTATCTACCAACGTTGAAATGTTTCCCATCTAGAATAATTTTTCGTCTGATTCTGTCGCATATTTAATTTCAAACTCCATCTTAGCCATTTCTGACACTAGCTTCTCCTGAGCAATCAACATCATTAATTTCTCCCATCCCTTTCTACTTAAAGCATCAACAACAACATTTGCCTTTCTGGGATGATAGAAAATCTCGCAGTCATAGTCTTTAATCAACTCCAACCATCATCTCTTGTAAGGTTTTGTGAAAATCAAAGTAGCAATCAAATTGCAAAAATAGCGGAAGCAAAATAAAATTAGATTTTAAAATTTTCCACAAACCAATTACCCGGATCAACCTTTATGCATATTGTTAGTTCCCGGAGGCACAATAGTTATCTAGAAGGGGGGTTGAATAGATATTTAAAAATCATTTTCTTTTTATTTTGATTTAAACACAGCGAAAATAATGATTATTTGATCTCCCTTTTAGATATAGTGAGTTAATGAATGGTGAGGCAATTATAGTAGTTATAGCACTTATAGCAAGAATGAAATAGACACAGTTGTTTTTAAGTGGTTTAGAGCACTTAAAAATCCTACTCCACTCTTCTACTCCTCGAGTAGGAAATCCACTAAGGATGTCTTTTACACTTTCTGAATCTCGCAGATTCCTTCTAGACCAACAATTTAGGTAATTCTTAGTTCATTCTTGAACTCTTCAAGTCCAGCAGACTTGGTTCTTCACAGTTCACTTAGAACTCTTCAAGTCCTTCTGACTTGGAACTTTTACTTCTGTTGGTTGGTAGTTGTTAAGTTTATGATTGATGCTACTCAGTTAGAGTTAAGCACTTGTTCGAAAGAACTAAGTAGCTGAGCAAGCTTCCTCTTTTTCTCAGATCGTAGAGTTGAGCGTGGAGTGTTCTTGTGCGTTTTTGTTCAAATGCTTGCTTACTTGTATTCTCTGTAGATGTCTTGCATATATGTGATATTTGAGATCTTCCCATTGAATCAATCCATTGAAACATTAAATGTATTTGACATTTCTGAACTTTAATGGAGACTTTTCTGCACACCTTCTGACTTGCATTCTGGCCCACTGACACAACAGACTGCTTTCTCACCTAACACCTGAAAAGGTGTTTTTCCTTTGTCCTATGATCTTTTCCTTAGCTTCTTGAATACGTTCCTTTTGTTGAATACTAAGGATATCTTTTGTACCGTTGGGACTGGTGAGGACTTCAACGTTTCAAAACCATTCCACATTTGTTAGGATTTGTCTCTTAACAAAAGTAGGGTTCGATACTTCTGACACAAGACATATGATACTCTGCGATCCATATCGTGGTGTCTTGTCATATTGATGCTTGGTTTGAAGAGAACACTAATCACTCTCAAGGATTTGCACACTACGATATTCACTTGTTCGTCATTCAGACTCTACGTTTCCGAGAGCACTTTACGATCTTTGAGTTAACTTCGACAAACGTCTGGACCACTCTACGATTACTGAAGAGGCCCTTCAAGGCAGATACACTACGATCTTCTGAGCTCTACGATCCTACCTTAGTTTCAGCAACTTGTTGATCAGCTTGATAGACTACGATTCTCGTTGAAGCCTATCTATTCTTTTCAAGACATAGATCAACCAAACATCTTTGATCTCTTTATCTATACATTCATTTATAGAATGATGAACATTAATAGCTGAGATCAACCTAACAACTTTGATCTAACACTAAGTCCTTGTACATATATTCCCAGAATAACTTTACATATAATCATGAGCATTTACTTTAAACATCAAATCACAATATGCATTCTCCCAACAATCTCCCCCTATTTGATGTTGACATAACCAAGGAGATTTGTTGTCATGATTATTAAGACCATGATGCATTTTCAGGAAAGTAAACATGACTTAATATTTTAGTGAGCAACTAAAATTTCTAGAGAATAAGCATGAATTTATTGATATTTGAAGAATAGATATTACAGTTAAGCTTTACATCAATAAGAATTTAAGTTTTAACTTATCTCTATTTCTTTGATCTTTTGCGTGGAGGATTGGCATACTCCTCAGCTCTTCTTTTCCTGCTTGCTTCTTCTCTTCTGGCTAGATCTTCCAGCTCACTTGTGCTTTTCCTAGTATTGAGATCATGCCTATTCATGAATGCAGGGTCTGCAATTGGCATTCTTAGACCTGTTGTTGTCACCTGATGAGAGCTGGGAGAAGGCCTTTGACTTCTTAATGGTTGAGCCATTAAAACTTCTTGTTGATCAGATCGTTGGGTCTGATGGCTGGATCGTGGAGTTTACTGGTGGATTTGCCTTGCAGGAGGATTCCTTGAGGATTGACTTTGGGATTGACCTCTGCATCAAGGGTTCGAATATCTTCGGAGATGCGAGTTGCTCCTTGGACAAGCTCATTGAGTTGACTCTGAGTTTGAGCAATGTCTTCGCGATTTTCTTGGATCAAAGCATCAGATCGAGTTTCACGTCATTGAAGGATGTTCAGGACAGTATCAGTCTACTGCATTTGGCCCATGGAGAAGTCTTGAAATTCCTTTACTGCAGTTTGGAGACTTGTAATGCTCTTTATTATTAGTTCGTTCTGAGATTCTTGAGTCTTTTATAAGATTAAGACAGCATCCCTATGTCTTTTAGCTGCATGAAAGTTGTTGTCATCCCTGTCCTTTATGCTTTGAAGCATTTCTTTGATGATCTCTTTAAGCGTTTTGGAGAGCTCAGAGCTGAGGGTGCTTGGTAGACTATTTGCAGCACTGATCATTGTTGTTAATCTCTTGTAAAGGAGTTCAATGTGTTCTTCAAGACTCTCATCGAGTTCCTTGATCACTTTCTTGGACATTGCTGACAAATCGGCTTTGGTGGACAACTCAGAAAGAAGTTCATTGGGCTGGGGAATTTGTGAAGGAGGGGGTGTGCTCTTGAAGTGATCTTATAATGAGTAGAGGGAAAGATCAAGGATGAAGTATTCATTGATGGATGAGGAGGGAATGTCGGATGGAGGGGCCTGTGTATGGTTATTTAGAATAGGTGGTTCTACGATTTGGGCTTGGGACTCTACAATGGGGCTAGAGTCTGTAATCGTAGAGATGATGGGGTGGGGGTGAGAGCAGTATAGAGGTGTTCATATTTGGCTTATCATTCACAGAATTTTGGAATTCTGTAACGGGAAATTGATTTAGAGGATGTAGGATCACTTCCAACCATCGTGGGAATCTATAAAATTGACTAGAGGAGGGTGATGGAAAGTGATTAATTCTGAAGAGGGTTGGGATAGTCAGTACCTCGTGTTCGTTCTTTGAAGATGAGTTATTTGTGAGTAACTTCTTGGCAAAGTTGAAACTTCATGGGAATCCATGAGCTAGCACAAAGATGGCTGGATATTCTTTGAAGCTCCAAAACATGTGATTCCAGAAGTTTAAAATTTGAGCTTGATGGAAAGGCATCATGGGTAGATATGAGAACATCTGCTCATAGTTAGCTCTTCTGTACCCATTAATGCCCACTACTTTGACCTCGACCTCGTCATCCTCATCCTCTTCTTTTTCTTCGTTTGAAGAGTCCACTATATCAATTGCTTCATTTTGTTATTGCTTTGGTTCACTCTCATTTTCTGCAAGAACCTCTTCTTCTTTCATGGGGACATCATGAGTCTCCCCCTCAACATGATCATCCTCCTGCATGATTAGTAGCTCCCCCTCAGTTGGAGCATTTTCTAGGATGAGAGCTTCAGGCCTCTCCCCCTCAGCTGGTGTAATTTCTATTGTTAGAACTTCCGGTATCTCCTCCTCAGCTTGAGCTTTGTCTTTTTGGCTTTCTTTGGATGGTTCCTTTTCAGCCGCTAATTCTTTGTCTTCCTTCTTGAGTACTCCTTCATTAACAAGAATATATTTCTTAACCATTTTTTGTCTTGGTTTTCTAGGCTGAGCCACAGTCTTAGGACTTTCTTGAGCTTCAGCTTTGTCCTGTTGATCAGCCAGAACATCTGATGCAGCAACCTCCTTGCTCGAGGTGTTCAGTCTGGTCTCTACGATCGGTAGAGGCTCTATGATCGAAGAGACAGATGGCCTCTTGGATTTGTGACTAATTTTATTCTTCTTCAATAGTTGTGATATAGTAGCCCTATCTTCTTCTGCCTCAGCCTGCTGTTGTTTTCTTCTTAGGATCCTTAGAGTCTCAATGTCAGAGGACTCTACAGGTTTATCAGTAGTTGATCCCTGGGTTCTTCAACCATTATATCCTTTAGCTTTCTCTTGCCCTTGCTCTTTTTAACCAGGGCAGTGGGTTCCTCCTTGTTGGTTTCTTCTTCTTCTTCTTCTTCTTCTTGGTTTCACGACAAGTGACATATTTCTGGAATCCACGACTCCTTCGCATGATGATCCTACCACTAGATTCAGACATCATACGCACATTTTCTGTTGGATTCCTTTTTCAGTTGATGAATAGTTGTTGGGTCATTCGTCTGTTTGGATTGATGGCTTCTCCTTCAACATCCCCAATTTTGTCACCCAGAGTAGACTGTAGGATGATACTTATAAATCGCCAGTAGAGCATCTTTTGAGAGCTCTTTGACTTCTTTGTGTTGGTGATCCGGTTTCAAATCCATTTAAGCAATAGAGCTCTATAGTTAAGTTGTATTCCATAACATATGGCAGTCATAAGCTTGAGTTGCACCTCATTTACAGAATCGTGACCAGAACTCTTGCAACATATACATTTTCCAACAATATCAGCCAAAAATTTATACCTTTGAGGAAACTCCTTCTTCTCGTATCCTTTTATAGAGGGGGTTTTCTTGTGCTGCATCCTTTTAAGTCCCTCGTGGAAGTCTATGCCATCTATGAACGAATACCCTTCAGATTTGAGACCTAGGGCTAGGTTGATGTCCTCAGCCTTTAGTCTGATTTTCACGTCCCTGACTTTCGTAGTGATGGCATCATTTTCAAACACACCATTCATGTAGAATTCTTTCACTAGCTTGGGGTAGATCAATGTGTCTGTACCCAGAGCTTCTTCGAGACCCGCCTTCTTCAATAACGATAAATTCTTGTAAAATTTGGGTTCAACTATTTTGAACTCGTCAGAACAGAGTCTGTAGCCAGAGATGACGTTGGAAGACGCCATTAATTTCTTTCAAGGAGTATGATTGTCTGAGCTTTCTTTAGGGTTTTTTCTTGAGAGAGAATTAGAGAGATGAGCTTTTTGAACTATTGATTTCAAAAAGGACGATTTTAATTTGTACTTGTAACTTCCCTCTCTCATTTCGCTTAGTGGGACAGGTGTCAAATTCTACTTGGCTCTATGAATCTAACTGAGGAGGATTGGACTGAATTGACCTTAAATTTTTTTGAGCCAATATATTCTTCAGAAGGACTATAATCGTTGAGATAGTCCTTGGAATCGTCGAGTCTGTTCTACGATTTTCAAGTCTGTTCAGCAGTCGTTGAGTCTGAGCTGTAATCGTTGAGTCTGAACGAGTCCTTATGATGGACTTTTGACTTAGCATTCTTCTTGGTTTAAGGTAGCTCAGGAAGGGACAACCTCATTGAATGAATCAAGGGTTAGGTTTGTCCTTGAGGCGCTTATCAGAGAGATTGCTTTGGTTTATTGAGCTTTTATCATCATAGGATGCTCTTTTGTTTTGTATATGAAATTCTTTTGTCATTGAGTCTGCATCGCGATCGTTGAGTCAGCACTGCGATCGCTGTCTTTTATGACACTTCAACTCTACGATCCAGGACTTCCTTTGATCATGTCTATGATTTCGAACATAGCCTTTAAATCTGTATAGTTAACACAAACTAGAGCATATTTATCATGGTTGTAAGTTAAGCATGCCTAGCTCACTTATTAAGTTGTTAAATATGGATTCATCTAGAGGTTTTGTAAAGACATCAGCAAGTTGGTTTTCAGTAGGGATATATTGTAAAGATATAGTTCCATTTTGCACATGATCCATAATGAAGTGATACCTTATTCCTCTATGCTTAGTCCTAGAGTGCATGACAGGATTATGAGTTATTGCAATTGCACTTGTGTTATCATGGTGAATAGGTATGGATTTGAATTCAAACCCATAATCTGCTACCTAATTTTTCATCCATAGGATCTGAGCACAGCAGCGGCCAGCAACAATGTATTAAGCTTCTGTAGTTGAAGTAGATACTGAATTTGGCTTCTTGCTAAACCAGGACACAAGTCTGTTTCCTAGCAATTGACAGGTGCCACTGGAACTCTTTCTATCTATTTTGCAGCCTGCAAAATCAGTATTTGTGTATCCTGTCAGTTCAAATTAGGACTCCTTGGGATACCAAAGCCCCAAGTGAGGTGTACACTTACGATACCTGAAGATCCTCTTTATAGCAGTTAAATGAGATTCTTTAGGATTAGCCTAAAATCTAGCACAAATGCATGTTGCAAACATTATATCTGGTCTACTGTCAGTTGGATATAAAAGAGAGCTTATCATACCTCTGTATTGAGTTATATCAATACTTTTACCTTTTTCATCTTTGTCAAGTTTGGTTGCAGGAGCAATTGGGGTTTTTATTGGAGAGGTTGATTCCATGCCATACTTCTTAAGTAAGTCTTTAATGTATTTGGCTTGGTTTATGAAGATTCCTTCATCAGTCTGCTTTACTTGCAGTCCAAGAAAGAAATTCAGCTCACCCATCATGCTCATTTCAAACTTGCTCTGCATAAGCTTGGAGAATCTCTTGCATAAATTTTCATCAGTAGATCCAAAAATAATGTCATCAACGTATATTTGAAATAATAGGACTTTATCTTTATGCTTTCTAAGAAATAGTTTGGTATCTACTCTACCTCTAGTGAACCCATTTTCAATAAGAAAGTTAGTTAGAGTTTCATACCATGCTCTAGGTGCTTGTTTAAGACCATATAAGGCTTTGTCTAATCTAAAGACATAATTAGAAAGAGATGGATTGATGAAACCTGGAGGTTGCTCTACATAGACTTCTTCTTGAAGTTCACCATTCAAGAATGCACTTTTGACATCCATCTGAAAGACCTTGAATTTCATGTGAGCAGCAAAGGCAAGGAATATTCTGATGGCTTCTAGTCTGGCAACAGGTGTAAATGTCTCATCATAGTCAATGCCTTCTTCCTAAGAGTAGCCCTTGGCCACTAGTCTTGCCTTATTCCTGGTTATTACTCCATCTTCATCCATCTTGTTTCTGAAGACCCACTTGGTTCTAATAACAGGATGATTCTTTTGTCTTGGTACCAATCTCCATACTTTGCTTCTTTTGAACTAATTAAGCTGTTCTTGCATGGCCTCTACCTAGCTGGAGTCTTCCATAGCTTCCTCTATCTTCTTAGGTTCCATTTGTGACAAGAAGCTTAGATAAAAGCATTCATTTTGGGCGGCAGCTCTTGTTTTGACTCTTGCACTCGGATCTCCAATGATTAGATCTTGAGTGTGATCTCTTGTTCATCTGCTTCCTATTGGGACATCTGTTCTTATGCCTTCTTGTCTTAAATCTTCAAGATCTATTTCTTATTATTGGTGTGGAGGTTTGTTGTCTGGCATATGCCTCTCTACGATCTCATTTCCTTGCCCAACGATTTCACTATCTGGCACTACGATCATAGTGTTGAGCTCGATGTCCTCGTTCATAGTGTCTGAACTATTGGTCGTAGTGTCTTGAGGAACTGTTTTGTCTAAGTCTGTCTCATCAAAGATGATGTGAATCGAGACTTCAACACTCAATGTCTTCTTGTTAAACACTCTGTAGGCCTTACTGTCTGTGGCATTTCCAAGAAAGATTCCTTCGTCTGACTTTGGTTGAAACATTGTCAAGTACTGCTTTCCATTGTTGAGAATGTAGCATGCACAACCGAAAACATGAAAGTAGCTGACACTTGGCTTTCTTCCTTTCCACAGCTCATAAGGAGTCTTCTTAATCGTAGAGTGTATGAGTGATACATTACGAGTGTAGAATGCGGTGTTGATGACTTACGCTTGAAGTATTGAGCGAGATGAAATCTGCGGCTAGCAGATTTCTTCCAGCTTTTATCAATGTCCTGTTCTTTCTCTCAGCTACTCCATTTTGTTGGGGAGTTCGTGGAGCTGAGAAGTTGTGACTAATGCCATTGTCTGTGCAGAACTGGTCCATTTATGAGAAGTCGAATTCTCTGCCATGGTTACTCCTTATCGCCTTGATTTTCTCCCCTTTCTCGTTCATCACCAGTTTGAATATCTTGATCAGTTGGGAGCTTGTTTCATCCTTTGAGGTTAGAAAGAACACCCATGTAAATCTGGTGTAGTCGTCGACTACGACCAATGAGTATCTTTTTCGTCCAAGGCTCGTTGTTGGAATTGGCCCAAAAAGATCCATATGTAGCAACTGTAGAGGCTTGTCAATTGAGTTGATAGTTTTGCTCTTGAATGAGCTTCTGGTCTGCTTTCCAAGTTGACAGGCATTGTATGACATTTCTTTGACGAAGTTAAACTTGGGTAAGCCTGCAACTAGATATTTTGAAGCTAATTTTGACATGCTTTTGAAGTTAAGATGAGATAATCTTCGATGCCATAGCTAGCTCATTTCTTCAGATGCTTTAGCTAGAAAGCATATAGTCTCATCTGAGCTCAGTTGTCCAAGGTTTACTGTGTAGACATTTCCTTCTCTTGTTCTGGTTAGCTTTACCTGTGTAGATGTCTTGAGTCTCGGACTTGACATTGATTGTTGAGGAATTTTACTTGATGACCCTTGTCGCAGAGTTGGCTAATGCTTAGAAGATTGTGTTGTAATCCTTACACATAGGCCACTTTGCTGAAAGATACTGCACCATTTCCAGCAAAGCCATATCCTCTTGTCTTGGCAGAGCCGTTGTCTCCAAAGATGACCAAGGGACCCTCCTTCTTTATGTAGTTAGACAGAAGGGCTTTGTTACCTGTCATGTGCCTTGAGCATCCACTGTCCAGATACCAGGTTGTGATCGAGGAGCTCTTTTCCTATAGTAATATTAAACCTTCATTGTGGTACCCATACTTGCATGGGTCCTACTCTGTTAGTGCCCTTGGGGACCCAAATCTGCTTGATTTTTGTTCTCATATGCAAGGAATTATAATTACATTTTGCAGCCTTGTGGCCAACTTTGTAGCACACAACATCTAATATGATGCATGTTTATGTGTGTGTGTGTGAGAGTTCTTCCTCCATTTGGACTTTTGTGGATTATTGGTCATCCTACTATTAAGCTGGTATTCCTTCTTCCATGTGTCCTTGTGTTTCATGATTTGTGAGGAGTATACCTTACCTCTACTGTTCCTTCCCATTTGGCTCGTAGAGTTAATCTTACTGGACTTTACGATCCTTTGAGGTTGGTGAGTAGTGGCTGGGTTACTCTTCTCGTTTCTGAAACCCAGACCGGCATGAGATCCCTTTTTCCTAGAAATATTGATTGACTCAGTAGAGCAGGGCTTGACAGGCTCATCCTTCTGTGAGAATTTCACAAATATAATGCCTCTACTAAAACTTGAGGCATTACTAGTGCCAATTTCCTTTATTTTTTCCACACATGGCTCTGAGGTAGATCCTCCAAAGCCTAACCCTGTTTTGTCAAAGACACTTATCTAGGTAGAGATTAGGGAGTCCATGGATGAAGAGGATTTATTCCATGTAGAGATTGTCTTTTCTAGATCCTCAATTTTAGAGGATAGACTTGACTCTCTTTTTGTATTGAGTTCATTTGTTTGTTTCAAGAGCTTATTCTCGGCTTCAAGCTTGGAGAGAGAATCAGTACTTAGAAGGGCTGTTTCCAGTTCTTCTTGAACTTTTTCTTTCTCCCTTTGAAGAAGTGAATAGTCCTTAGTCAGAACTCTAAACCACTTCATGTATTGATGTAAATCAGATGTTATACCATGCAGTGCAGTTCTTAAGTCATCAATATCTACATCAGGAGAGTTGAAGTCCAATACCTCATCGATACTTACTTCATGTATGTTGGAGTTCTGTTTGTCTCTTGTATTTTTGGCCATCAGGCAAAGATTTTCCATTTGAGGATCTTCATCATCTCCAGATTCTGGAGTTGAGTCATTGTCTAAGTCATTCCACGATCCTCCAACTACATGGCCTTTGTCTTTCTTCTGAGGCCTTTTGTTGCCTTTGTATTCCTTCTTTGAATGTGATTTCTTCTTGAGCTCTTATCTAAGAGGTTTGTTGCAGTTGGCAATGAAGTGGTCAGGTTTCTTGTAATTGTAGCATAGGTCATTTATTTGCTCCTGGCTGCTGTAGTTGCTGACTTTCTTTGGCTTGCTGATTTTGCCTTGTCGCATGAACCTTCTTAGTCTCTTTACCAGCATTGCAAATTCCTCATCATCATCTTCATCGTAGTCAGAATCAACTTTAGTGTTGACTTTGGAGGTGTTTTCAGTTTCTTTGAGAGCAACACTTTTATCCTTCTTTCTTCCTTCAGACAAGGTTTCTGCTCGTTGAGTCAGCTCCAGTTCGTATGTGAGAAGGTTTCCATATAACTGTTGAACAGTCATTTCATGTAAATTCCTTGACTCTCTAATGGTAGTGGTTTTGGCATCCCACTTGCTTGGTAAGGCTCTCGTGAACTTTGTGATTAGATCTTTGTTTGGATAGATCTTTCCATAGGTTAGTAGAGAGTTGAGCAGAACATTAAATCTCTCGTAGGTGGAAGTGACGTTCTCTCCTTGAACATGAGCAAACATCTCATATTGCTGAGTCAAGAGAGATTATTTGTTTTCTCTGACTTCTTCTGTTCCTTCATGCTTAATGGCTAAAGCTTCCCAAACCACCTTTGCTGTTTTTCTGTTGACCACATTTTTAAACAGATCATCTTCTAAGGATTGGAATAAGATGTTCTTGGCCTTTTTGTCGAGCTAGACAGCTCTCTTCTCATTTTCTGTCCATTCTCCTTTGACCTTGATCTGTATTCTGTTTGGGTTGTCTTTTGTTTGTGCAAGATTTTTAGGTACATAGGGCCCATTCTGAACAATTTCAAATAGATCTTTTGAACAAATGCAATTCAGAGGAAAAACACCTTTTCAGGTCTACTGACACAACAGATTGCATATAATCATGAGCATTTACTTTAAACATCAAATCAAAATATGCATTCTCCCAACACATATTATTAATTAAAACGAAGAACAAGAAGTTATGGAATCATACCCTTGTAGATACGAGCTTCCTCAGGTATGAGTTCACCTCCTACTTCTCCGCGATCTCCTTGAATCTTCGGGTAGATTCCTTCCTTTGATCAATGTAAGCCACCTAAGTGTATGGCCTCTAGAGGTGATCCACTAAGGAAGAAGAATTTTCAAGAAGAAGGGTGTATTGGCTCAAACCCTAGTTTTTCCTATCTCTATAGAAAAAGGGGGCGTACTCTCTAACTATTAGATTTACGTATTATTGATATCTAATATAAGACTCCTCTTATAAAGATATCAGAAAACCCTATTTAATTAAAATAAAGTATTATTTATTTAATTAAATCGGCTCCCTAATTTTATTAGGGATAATTAATTAAATTCTTTTAACTAATTTTTACTCCTAATCTTATTAGGAATAATGAGAGTACTTATATTAAATTAATTCCTAAACCATTTTAGAAATTAACATAATAATAATTGTCCTAATATTAATAAGACTTCTCTTATTAATTTATATTTAATATTTCTAAAATATTAAATAATAAATATTAAGCTATTTAATTTATTCTATCACCATAGATTAAATTAAATATACTTAACATATATTATTACGATTATGTCATTAACTTCTTAAATAATTATTCTTCCTTTTTATGGTGTGACCCTTTAGGTTCTCCATATTAAACCGGTTGTGAATAAATCAATTAGAACAATTCTAATCTTATTTAAATAAATAAATTAAATGGTTAATTTATTTAAATAAATAATATTTATTCTACGATAGGGATAAGCCTTCCCAGCGATCAACGACTTTCCAGATAATATAAATTTCAACATTAATCATAAAAGAACCTTTGAGTTAATCGTTACCATACAATTCAATCCTTCCACCATACAATGTCCCAATTAAATATAAGACATGAAATTACTGTCAAGTCTTATTTTATTTAATTATATGTATTTCAATTTCTAAAGGCACAACTCCTAATGAATGAAAACTAGAAACTAGTTTCTAATTTCACTCCACATTGGCCAAGGATTCCTGGGTTGTCATTTATCGAATCACATAGGATATTTCTCTTCTTTTACTAGAAGTGGTAGATTCTTTATTGATCATTCATTATCTTCATATATAACATATTACACCCAAGCATACCCTTTGATATACTCTAAGAGTCTTAAGGAATAAGTTAAAGTATAATTCATTATATATAAGATACTATGATGATCTCAAGTCTAATGATCATTTGTATTACTATCACTACATGAATTCCTATTGACAGACAAGTAAAACTCCATTAGGTATTCCTTAGCGAGTCACGTTCAGTGAACTTATTCTCTAATAAGCACCTACATATTTGCTTTAGTGTCTCCACATAAATGATCATAAGATCAATCACCCTCATCCAATGAGCAAGCAACGTACGTACCAATCTATCAGAATTCACTAATCCCCTTTTAGTAATCCATTGATTGGGAACATTTTAGTTTTAATCTATCTAAGAATTTAGATGTCATTAGCATTATATCATCATGATTCTAAAAGCATTGCTTAAAACAATGGGTTTATCACATATTATTAAAATAACACCATGTAGATAATAAATGCCTTTAATAAATAATTCTTCTATTAATAAATAAATAAGATTGATTACAAAGTATATGCTTTATCATCATTCATGATTGGCTTGTATGCATACTACTTTTAATCTCCCACTTGCACTAAAGCCAATCGTTGTGGTATCTCAAACCCATCTTCTCTAAGTGACGATTGAACTGCTGTTGTGTTAACGCTTTAGTAAATGGATCTGCAATATTGCCTTGAGAGTCCACACGCTCTAGGGTGACGTCTCCTCTTTCAATGATTTGTTTGATCAAATGAAATCGTCGTAACACATGTTTGGATTTTTGATGAGACCTAGGTTCCTTAGCCTGTGCAACAGCTCTGGTGTTGTCACAGAATAAAGGTATTGGTCCTATAATGCTAGGAACCACACCAAGTTTGGTAATGAACTTCTTTATCCAAACAGTTTCCTTTGCAGCTTCACTTACAACTATATACTCTGCCTCTGTCGCTGAATCAGAAATTGTTTGCTGTTTGGAAATCTTCCAACTCACTGCGCCACTGTTGAAGGTAAACACATACCTCAAAACGAATTTACTGTCATCTTGGTCCGTTTGGAAAGTTTAGTATGTGAAGCCCTCTGGTTTCAATTCAGACCCACCGTAGACATGAAATACATCCTTAGTTCTTCTTAAATACTTTAGGATATTCTTCACTGCCTTCCAATGTTCTTCTCCTGGATTCGACTGATATCTACTTGTTACACTAAGTGCATTAGCGACATCTGGTCTAGTACTTATCATACCATACATGATAGATCCTATAGCTAAAGCTTAAGGAATCTTAATCATACGGTCTCTCTCTTCAAGTGTCTTTGGTGCCTGTTTCTTAGAGAGATGTATTCCATGGCTCATCGACATGAGACCTCTTTTGGAATTTTCCATGCTAAACTTCTTTAGCATCGAGTTAATTCGTTCCATGGGATAAACGAAGCTTCCTTTTAGATCTATTTCTATAGATCTTTATCCCAAAAATATAGGATCCTTCTCCCAAGTCCTTCATGGAGAAGTGTTTAGATAACTAGATTTTAATTGATTATAACATAGGAATATCATTCCCTATCAGTAACATATCACCAACATATAATACGAAGAATGAAACATCACTCCCACTAACCTTATTGTACACACATGGTTCATCCTAATTTTTGATAAAATCAAACTCTTTGATTGTCTCATCAAAACGGATATTCCACCTATGAGAATCTTGCTTCAATCCATAAATGGATCGTTGTAGCTTACAGACTTGATTTGTTCCAATCTTTGAAAGAAATCCCTCTGGTTGTGTCATATACACATCCTCCTCATGTTTCCCATTAAGGAAGGCCATTTTCACGTCCATCTGCCAGATTTCATAGTCATGGTAAGCTGCAATCGCAAGCAAAATCTTAATGGACTTGAGCATCGCTACTGGTGAGAAGATTTCATCATAGGCAACTCCTTGTCTTTGTTTGGAACCTTTTGCGAACATTAGGGCCTTATAGGTCTCTACCTTACCATCTGCTCCAGTCTTTCTTTTAAAGACCCATTTACACCCAATAGGATTAATGCATCAGGTGGTGAAACCAAAGTCCATACTTGGTTTTCATACAAGGAGTCCATCTCGGATTTTATGGCTTCTTGCCACTTCTCCGAGTCTTTATTACTCATAGCCTATTCCTAATTCAATGGATCATCATCATCTATGATGCGTACTTCATCGTCATCCTCTATAACAAGTCCATACCTATCAGGTATCTTCAGTACTCTTCCAGATTTACGAATAGGGTGTGGTACAGAAGGAATCTCTACTTGGACAGGTTCATCCATTTGATCTGTAGTGGTTTGTGGTTCTTGAATTTCTTCAAGATCTATTTTCCTCCCACTGGCCCCTTCAAGGATAAATTCATTTTCCAAGAAGGCAGTATGTTTGGCAACAAACACCTTTTGTTTAGTAGGATTGTAGAAATAGTATCCTAAACTTTTTTTAGGATATCCCACATACGTGCACATATCAGATCTTGTTCCAAGCCTATCATTCTGAAACCTTTCCATATAAGCTGGACAACCCAAAATCTTAATATGCTTAAGAATAGGATTCCTCCCTTTCCACATCTCATATGGAGTCTTAGGGACGGATTTTTAGGGAACCTTATTTAGTAGATATGTAGCCGCTTCTAGGTCATATCCCCAAAATGACACCGGAAGATTGGTAAAACTCATCATGGAATGAACCATGTCCAACAGTGTTTGATTTCTCCTTTCAGATACACCATTCAGCTGTGGCATCCCTGGTGGAGTCCATTGTGAGATTATACCATTTTCTTTGAGACAATCAAGAAACTCACTACTTAAGTATTCACCTCCTCGATCTAATCGAAGAATCTTAGTACTTTTGCCAGTTTGTTTCTCTACTTCACTTCTGAACTCTTTGAACTTTTCAAATGATTCAAATTTGTATTTCATTAAATACACATATCCAAATCTTGAGTGATCATCAGTGAATGCAATAAAATAAGAATACCCTCTTTGTGCATTTGTTGTTATAGGTCCACATACATCCGTGTTTACCAACGCTAACAACTCTGTAACTCTTTCTCATTTTCTACTAAAAGGAGATTTAGTCATTTTTCCCATGAGACAAGATTCATAAGTTGGATATGATTAATAATCCGGTAGCTCTAGGAACCCATCTTTATACAACTTGGATAATCTTGTTTCATTAATATAACCAAGTCTATAGTGCCACATATATGTATAATTAACATCATCACTTTTCCTTTTCTTAGTTTGTTCAATTTGAAGTATTTTCTTGCAAGTCAAGAATGTAAAGTCCATTACGTAAATTACCAACACTATATAAAACATTATTATTATAAATAGAACAACTATTGTTCTTTATTATAATGTCAAAACCACCCATATCCAATACAGATATTGAAATAATGTTTCTAATAAGTGACGGAACAAAATAACAATTATTTAAACTAATGGACTTTCCTGTAGGCAGTGCTAAACAATAAGTCCCTACAACTAATACAGTAACCTTTGCTCCATTTCCCACTCATAGGACGACCTCATCCTTGCTCGAATTTCTACTTCTGACCAGTCCCTACATATTATTACATATGTGAGAACCACAGCCAGTATCCAATACCCAAGTAGAAGATTGACATAAAGAAAAATTAATTTCAATCATAAACAAACCTTGATTAGGATTTGAAGCTTTTCCAAGCTTCTTCTGCTTTTGTTCCGCAAGATAATCCTTCCAGTTCATCTTCCAGTGACCCGGCTTATTGCAATTGAAGCGAATTCCTTTGCTAGCTGGATCAGGTTTCTTTTGATCCTTCACTTTCGCCTTAACCTTAACCGTCTTAGATTTTTTCTTTTTAGAATATACCTTGGGCCTCTTCCTTTTCTTGGAAGAATCATCCACCAGTAAGACATGGTTCTTCTTGGATGGGAAGTGACCTTCAGTAGTTTTCAACATGTTAAGTAATTTAGGCAAACAGACATCTAACTTATTCATGTGAAAATTCACAACAAATTGTGAGAAGGTGTCCAGGAGTGACTGCAAGACTAATTCTTGACTAAACTCTCCATCCATGACGAACCCAAGCTGTCCAAGACGTTCAATCAGTTTGATCATCTTTAAGACATGAGTCTCAATGGTAGTACCCTTGGTCATCCAAGATTGGAAGAGCTCCTTAAATATTTTATATCTTGCAGTCGTACGTTGCTCACCATACAACTCTTGAAGGTGCAGTAGCATCGTACGAGCATCCATGGTTTCATGCTGATGCTGAAGCTCATTACTCATGGATGCGAGCATGATGCATTGAGCTACAGATGCATCATCTTGCCACTATTTAAAATTAGCAATATCTTCCTTAGAGGCTGTCTCTGCAACTTTTATAGGTACATGAGAATTTAGGACATAAGAAATCTTTTCACCAGTGAGAACAATTCTCAGATTCCTTAACTAGTCAAGTGTAATTGATTGGTCGGTTTGTTAGCATCAAGTATGCATGCTCTGTGATGAAATTAGTGAATGTGACATTTTAAAAATTCTACATGCAAAAAGATAATATTTTAGCAAACATTCATTTCATTAATTACCAAAATAAATTAGGTCTTATTTTATATTGGTATCTCCCACTATTTTCTTGAAATGATATTACCCTCATGAATATAGTTCGGCAATATCTAATTAAAGATTTGGTAGTGAGAATAAGGCTCCCATTTTAAATGTATATAGCCTTGTGTTTGCACAACAAACTATATATAAATAAATAGGTAGACAACACTTGTCAATTACATCATCATGTAACTCCTTATATTTTGCCTCTTAAATCATAATGTTCAAATGTGTGCACATCCAAACTAAAATGATTTAAGCTATGTCATACCCATCATTTCCATATAAGTGAAGAGAAAACTACAGCCCTTGTGTGTGCACAACAAAGTGGTAATGTTCAATTCCTTATAAACATCAAATGTAATAAAAATAACATCTCAAATATTTAATACTCGCCTTGTGTGTGCACAACAAACTCATATTAAATATTCAATGTTCTATTATTTTTATCATGCTAGAAGGCGACGCTCGATATTCCAAATATCTTTGAACGTTACAACTTAATATAATTTCATTGAGGGGTTTGATATTATTAGTCTCATCTTGTTTAGCCCGCATGCAAATATATATACAAAATACGCGTCATATTATTAAACATGCGAAGCATGTTCGCATAATATATAATATATATAATACTAGCATGCACATATAGAATATTATATTCTACCCGGATTGATTATGGAATTTTATTCTAGTTTGGTTCACTAGAGCCACCAAGTGAACCAAAAGGTCAAACACTAGGGTGGAAGAATAAACATTTAAATATAACTATTACATTTAAACCCGGGCTCCATTACAAACAGGTCTTTGAACGTTCATTGCTCTTTGATTGTCGGTTGTTTAAAAAAATTATAACTAATCCTATTACATAAACTATTAAATTTAAATAGAAACCTTGATGAGCAGTCAAAGGGAAGTACATAGGAGAGAGATATAATTTACATCAAGAAGAAAACCAGAAAAGACGAGGTACACAAACCCATTTAATAAAACCCATTCGTTCAAACATCCAACTATAATAAATCCAATCACATTGGTCAATAGTCCATAATCAATCCTATTTATTATCATACATTCATCATATGTATCAATAAATAAAATCATTCCATATATATGAATATTATTTAATGGGCAATTTTATGTTGCATGAAATCTAATTTCAAGATTAAAATAAACTCTTTATTTTAATTATAAAATTATTTAGAATATTATATATTATAATATTCATTTTAACCGAATGGTGTGGCATGTTAAAAAAACTAAAAATCATTCGTGAATCACGTTAATATAAAAACATGTTGATCCTGCACATCAGGATGTAATCATATAAGAAGTAATTAACCGTATATATATATATTATTATATAATTACTATATATGACATATATAAAAAGCTTCAGGTCACGTGAATCATCAGGATGACATGATATATATATATATATATATATATATATATATATAACTATTATATATTTTTAATATTAACCATAATAGAATCTCTTGTGATCCTTGGCCACGTTTTGAATAAGCTGAATGTCACCTTACGGTTACAATCACAACATGATATATATATATATATATATATATATATATATATATATATAATATTTTATAACCGAAGTACTGAAAGTGCATGATTAATGTTTTTCAAAAAAAGGCTTCACGATTAACAGCTTTCGAAATTTTTTTAAAATAAATTTTATATAACAAATTATGTCCAATAAATTATTCTAAATACATACCCATACATATATGGAATCAAGACAATTAATAATTTGCATAAAGTTTGGCTCTGATACCACTGTAAGGTTTTGTGAAAATCAAAGTAGCAATCAAATTGTAAAAATAGTAGAAGCAAAATAAAATCAGATTTTAAAATTTTTCACAAACCAATTACCCGGATCATCCTTTATGCATATTGTTAATTAAAATGAAGAACAAGAAGTTATGGAATCATAACCTTGTAGATACGAGCTTCGTCAGGTACAAGTTCACCTCCTACTTCTCTGCGATCTCCTTGACTCTCCGGGTAGATTCCTTCCTTTGATCAATGTAAGCCACCCAAGTGTATGACCTCTAGAGGTTATACACAAAGGAAGAAGAATTTTCAAGAAGAAGGGTGTATTGGCTCAATCCCTAGTTTTTCTTATCTTCATAGAAAAAGGGGGCGTACTCTCCAACTATTAGAATTACGTATTATTGATATCTGATATAAGACTTCTCTTATAAAGATATTAGGTAGCCCTATTTAATTAAAATAAGGTATTATTTATTTAATTAAATGGGCTCCCTAATCGTATTAGGGATAAATAATTAAACTCCTTTAAATAATATAAATAATAAACTCCTTTAAATAATTTTTACTCCTAATTCTATTAGGAATAAATGAGAGTACTTATATTCAATCAATTTCTAAACTCTTTTAGAAATTAAAATAATAATAACTTTAATAATATTAATAAGACTTCTCTTAATCATTTATATTTAATATTTCTAAAATATTAAGTAATAAATATTAAGCTATTTAATTTATTCTATCACTATTGATTAAATTAAATATACTTAACATATTATTACAATTATGCCATTAACTTCTTAAATAATTTTTTTTCCTTTTATGGTGTGACCGTTTAGGTTTTCCATATTAAACCGGTTGTGAATAAATCAAGTAGAACAATTCTAATTTTATTTAAATAAATAAATTAAACGATTAATTTATTTAAATAAATAATATTTATTCTACAATAGTGATAAGCCTCCCTAGCGATCAACGACTTTCCAGATAATATTGCTTTCAACATTAATCATAAAAGAACCTTTGAGTTAATAGTTATCGTACAATTCAATCATTCCACTATAAAATGTCTTAATTAAATATAAGACATGGAATTACTGTCAAGTCTTATTTTATTTAATTATATGTATTTCGATTCCTAAATGCACAACTCATAATTAATGCAAACTAGAAACTACTTTCTAATTTCATTCCACCTTGGCCAAGGATTCCTGGGTTGTCATTTATCGAATCACATAGGACATTTTTCTTCTTTTACTAGAAGTGGTAGATTATTTATTGATCATTCATTATCTTCATATATAACTTATTACACCCAAGCATACCCTTTGATATACTCCAAGAGTCTTAAGGAGTAAGTCAAAGTGTAATTCATTATATATAAGATACTATGATGATCTCAAGTCTAAGGATCATTTGTACTACTATCACTACAGGAATTCCTATTGACTGTCGACGTTAGGATTTTTATTTTTATTTGTCCCTTTTCGTTACTTGTTCTTTTGTGTTCTCATGTTAATATGAGATTTGTTTGAAAAAACAAGTAAAAAAGGCCCGACATGTATAATGTCGACGATTTGACTTTAAGAGTCGCCAGTTGGTGTATTTAACTAGTTGCACCAACGCAACCGAAAAGGTTTGCACATTGACCCAGTGATGTGACAATGCTAAACATGTCTATGAAACTGAGATTCATTTGGGTTTGGGGGCTTGATTATGCGGAGAGAAGGTGTTAGGCACCCCCTAACATCCATGTTGCCACGGTGACCGCCACTTTTCACGAAACTGTTATATGAATGTGTGTGTGTGTGTGGATCAATGTTCAATTATTTGAAAGTAGTGCGAGGCCTCGTTCGCACCTATAAACAAAGGTTTTCAATTTGTAGAAAAATTCAGTTTTAAGCAAGATATGGCAGTGAAGTTTTGTAAAAGAGGTTTTTCAAACCCTGTGCTCAATAGGAATTGAGACCTTTGCATACTTCATTTTATTATTAAAATGTTTGGCTTGTTTGCTTTTATTTTCGAGATGTGAAGCATCTTTGAGAAAATAATATCTGAGTGCTTAGAACTCCTCATTGGCATGATGACCATCCAAGGAAATTCGAATAATTGTAAATAATAATGTACATGTTCGCATACAATTTGAAAAATGTCCATCACGGGAACCGAATCTAGATTCAGTAGACTGAATCTGTGATCACATGATTCCTAGGCTCACAGGATATTGCAGTTTTTATGAAAAGGAGTAAGCAATTATATATATAAAAGCTGTAAATATATATATACTGACATGATCAACCACCACGAAGCAACTCCATGGGGGATTAGAAATATAAAATATATATATATAATATATATATATATATATATATATATATATATATATATATATATATATATATATATATATGGACATGATCAACCACCACAAAGCGACTCCATGGGGGATAAGAAAAGTAAATAAAGCAGTAAATGCAATCAACCGCCACGAAGTAAAGTCTAGGAGGAAGAAATGTAAATAAATCAAGAAAAGGCAGCGAAGTAAACTCAAGCCTAATTGTGTAAATATATATATATATATATATATATATATATATATATATATATATATATATATATAAGCGGGTAAATGCTCCGGATGTAAAATCCAGGCTCATCAGATATGTCTGACAACAATTATATATATAAGTATATATACATATATAAAAGTAAATAAACGCTCTAGACCGAAGTCTAGGCTCCATCAAGACATAACTCGATAATGTTAGTCCATATATAAATATATACATATATATATGTATGTATATACAGACAGAAAAGAAAACCACGGACCGAAGTTGGGCATACGCATACAACACGACTCTCAATGTGTAGAACAGTGTGTGCAATGACGAAGAGAAAGGCTTTATAGAGTGTAAGAAGGCTTACAGTGGGCTGCCAATGTAGGCTTTTATGACTCTATATGGATAAACGCTCAGCTCCCGCAGGATAAAAATATAGCTATATGTGAGCTAACATATGTTTAAAATGAGGAAACACTCAATATGAGGTGTGTACAGAGCAAATTGGATAGGGCTTCCTCTCCTCTCTTTTTTTCAAAATGGCTAGCCCAAGCTCTAAATTTATAGAATCGATGGCGCAGTGCACTGCACTGGCTACCGTGAATTTCATGGTCCCGTCATCTCAAAGTACGTGCACTTCTACACTGTAATGTCAGCTCGAACTTGCAGAACTTCAATCTGAGCATCCGAACGAGGTATATATGACCTTCTTCGGATAGCTTATGTCGAGAGTTACGCAATGACATGGGATTAGAGGTTGTACAAAGTCAGGAAGAGGGGACCATACCCATGGTCTTCAAGCTTCAAATTCTATCCGGTGTGCTGCCACGCGTAATAGTCACTCGAGATTGTAACTCCTCGGTTCTTGTAGGACATTATTGTATGTATGTATGTATGAAGTGTTGAGATGACGTGAAAGTGTTGAGGTAGCAAGATGACGTTTGACCACTCACCGGGGTTATTGCCGGTTTGAGATGAAAGCAGATGTTGCTCAGGGTTACATCTGAGATTGGACTACTTGTTTGTATGCCACAATATCATCTTGTGAGTGTGCCTGTCTACCCGGTGTTAGCTCCGGGTTTCAGGTATGAGTGCCTCGGGAGGAGGTTTGAGATTGGAACCGATAGCTTGTATTTGGGACAAGCATTTCTGGAGTTATCGCCGGAACTGCAACAGCATTCCTTGGGGTTATCGCCAAGGATGAAATGAAAGTAATATGCACACAAGCCAATCATGTTTGATGATAAAGCATATACTTTGTAACAATCTTATTCATTTATTAATAAAAAGTATTAATTTATTAAAGGCTTTTAATTATCTACATGATGCTGTTTTATAATATGTGATAAACCCATAGTTTTAAGCAATGCTTTTAGAATAATGATGATGATCATTCTAATGAGATCTAAATTCTTTGAAAGCTTAAAACTAAAATAGTTCCCAATCGTTGGATTACTAAATTGGGGATTAGTGAATCCAGGATAGATTGGGTACATACGTTGCTTTCATTGGATGAAGATGATTGATCTCATGATCATTTGTGTGGAGACACTAAAGCAAGTATGTAGGTGCTTATTAGAGAATAAGTTCACTTTGAGCATTGGCTCGCTAAGCTAAGGAATACCTAATGGAGTTTTACTTGCTGTCAATAGGAATTCAGTAGTGATAGTAGTACAAGTGATCCTTGGACTTGAGATCATCATAGTATCTTGTGTATGATGAGTTATACTTTGACTTATTCCTTAAGACCCTTAGGGTATATCAAAGGGTATGCTTGGGTATAATAAGTTGTACATGGAGATAATGTATGATCAATAAAGAATCTACCACTTCTAATAAAAGAAGAGAAATGTCCTTTGTGATTCGATAAATGACAACCCAGTAGTCCTTGGCCAAGGCAGAATGAAATTAGAAAGGAGTTTCTAATTTGCATTATTTGGAGTTGTGCATTTAAGAGTCGAAATACATATAATTAAATAAAATAAGACTTGTGAAGAATTCCATGTCTTATATTTAATTGGGACATTTTATGGTGGAAGGATTGAATTATACAAAGTAACTATTTACTCAAAGGTTCTTTAATGATTAATGTTGAAATCTATATTATATCCGAAAAGTCGATTTGATCATTAGGGAGGCTTATCCTATTGTAGAATAAATATTATTTATTTAAATAAATTAATTATTTAATTTATTTATTTAAATAAGATTAGAATTATTCTAATTGATTTATTCACAACCTAGGTTTAATATGGAGAACCTAAAGGGTCACACCATAAAAGAAGAATAATTATTTAAGAAGTTAATGGCATAATCGTAATAATATGTTAAGTATATTTAATTTAATCTATGGTGATAGAATAAATTAAATAGCTTAATATTTATTATTTAATATTTTAGAAATATTAAATATAAATTAATAAGAGGAGTCTTATTAATATTATTACAATTATTATTATTTTAATTTCTAAAAGAGTTTAGGAATTAATTTAATATAAGTACTCTCATTTATTCCTAATTGGATTAGGAAGGAAAATTAATTAAAGGAGTTTAATTAATTATCCCTAATAAGATTAGGGAGCTTAATTAATTAAAAGAATTTAATTAATTAAATAAAACCCAATTCCTTAATTGTTAAGGTGGGTTGCCCACATCTATAAATAAGAGGAGTCTTATTATGGGTGAGGGTTGTTGATTTTTACAACATATGACATAATTCCAATTTGTTGGAGAAGTCGCCTTTTTCTATCTGAGATAGGAAAAACTAGGGTTTGAGCCAATACCCCTTCTTCTTGAATCTTTATTTTTCCTTGGTGGATCACCTCAGAGGCCAAACATATGGGTGGCTAACGTTGATCAAAGGAAGGAACCAAACCGGTGGATTCAAGTTGAAGCTTGAAAGGATTTGGAGGTGAACTTGTACACGAGGAAGCTCGTTCTTCAAGGGTATGATTTTAATCTTTATCTTTTCGTTTAATTAATAATTGTGCATAAAGGGTGATCCGGGTATATGGTTTGTAAATTTTTTTTAAACTCTGATTTATCTCGCTTCCGCTTACTTTGAGCAATTTGATTGCGTTCTTGAATATTACAAACCTAACAGTGGCGTCAGAACCAAACCTTTATGCGAATTATTAATTGTTTTAATTTGATATGTATATTGATATGTGTTTAGAATAATTTAATTGGGCATAATTTTGTTATATAAAATTTATTTATAAAAAAAAAAAAGAAAAAAAAAAGCCGTAATTCGCTATTTTTTTTTTGGAGCAGATTATCGCTAAGTCATTGATTTATTTTCAAAAGGCAGGTGAATCACGGACCATCTGATTTCATGGTTTCAAGTACTCACGTTATATATAATCATATATATATATATATTATATATAGTTAATAGTTAACTTATATATATTATATATATCCGAAATTTAAGCTCCTACCGATTTTTTTTTGATTACCGAATAGAAAGGCATGTTGTTTATTTCGTGGGTAATCAAGCATGCACGGAAATAAAAGGGAACAAGTCAAGGATTCCATGTAATGATTGGTATAATATATATATAGTATATATATAAATAACCGATAATATTTATATATTATATATATTACGTTTGGCAATATATATATATATATAATAATTTTATAATTAAAATAAAATATTTATTTTAATTTTAAAATAAAAGGTTTATTTTAATCTTAAAATAAAAGGGTTTATTTTAATTTTAAAATTAAATTTCATGCTAACTAATTAGAGTTGGAATTGGATTCCATGATAACTAATTGGAGTTGAAATTGTATTCCACCTTTCCTTAAATAAAGGAGTTTATTTAGATATGAAATTAGATTTCATATTATTCAAAATAAAAGAGTTTATTTGTGAATTGAAAGAAGAATCCTATTTTCCTTAAATAAAGGAGTTTATTTAGATATGAAATAAGATTTCATATTATTCAAAATAAAGGAGGTTTTATTGTGAATAAGAAAGATAATTAAGTGTTTCCTTTAATATTTTTTTTTTATATATGGAATTTGATTCCATAATTAATTAAAATAAAGGAGTTTATTTTGATTAAAGATTTTGATTAAAATAAAATAGTTTATTTTATTCAAAATTGGATAAATTAAAATAAAATAGTTTTATTTTGATTTAAATTTGGATTAAAATAAAGGAGTTTATTTTGATTCAAAAAAATAGATTTTATACTAACTAAATTTGCCCATTAAATGATATCAATATATATATTAAATGTTTATTATTTATAAGATGAATGTTATTTATTGATGCATATGATGATGTGTATGATAATAAATGGGATTGATTATGGACTATTGACGATATGATTGGATTTTATTTTAGTTGGATGCATGAATGTATGGGTTTTATTAAATGGGGTCTGCGTACCTGCGTCTTCTCTAATTTTTTACGAATGTAAATTCTATCTCCTCCTATGTAATTCCCTCGATGGCGATCAAGGTTTCTATTTATTTTAAATAGTTTTGTAATAGGAATAGTTAGAAATAATTTTGAAAAATTGGAGATCAAGGAGCAAGGGCGCTTGAAGACCCAGTTTGTAATGGAGCAGGGTTTAAATGTAATAGTTATATTTAAATATTATTTCTTGCACCCCTAGGGTTTGACCTTTTGGTTCACTTGGTGGCTCTAGTGAACCAAACTAGAATAAAAGTCCATAATCAATTCGGGTAGAATATAGTATTCTATATGTGCATGCTTATACTATATATATTATATATTATGCAAACATGCTTCGCATGTTCATTAATATGATACGCGTATTTTATATATATATATGCATGCGCTAAACAAGATGAGACAAATTAATAACAAACCCCTCAAAATTTTTTTATATTAAGTCTTAAGCGTTCAAAGATATTTGGAATATCGAGCGTCAGCCTTTAGCATGATAAAATTAATAGAGTATTAAATATTTAATATGAGTTTGTTGTGTCACCACAAGGCAAGTATTAAGTATTTAAGATGTTAATTTATCACATTTGATGCTTATAAAGAAAATTGAACAATATTGTTTTGTTGTGTCACCACAAGGATGATATTTTTCTTTTTTGAATATATGGAGTGCTAGGTCGGACTTAACTTGGATAATTTTGATTCGGATGTGCCACCACTTGATCAAAATAATCTAAGAGGCAAAAGAAAAGGAGTTGCATAGTTGATGTAATTGACAAAAGTTGTCTACCTATTTATTTATATATAGTTTGTTGTGTCACTACAAGGCTATATACATTTGAAATGGGATCCTTATTCTCACTAGCAAATCTTTAATTAGATTTTTTAGAACTATATAAGTGAGGTAATATAGTTTGAAGAAAATAGTGGGAGATACCAATTTAAAACAAGACCTAAATTATTTTGGTAATTAATAAAAGAATGTATGTTAAAATGTTGTTAATTACAAATTCATTTACCGAATTTTACAATGTCTAAATTACTATCATTGCGAAATATATTAGATGTTATTTAACCAAACCGTATTAAACAGATTGGTTAAGGAATTTGAGAATAGTTCTCATAGCTGAAAAACTATCTTATATCCTTAATATGCCTATCCCTGCAATGGTTGCAGATAATGCCTCTGAGGAAGAGATCGCTACTTTTAGAAAGTGGCAAGATGATGCCTGATTGGCTCGATGCATCATGCTCGCATCCATGAAAGTAACGAGCTTCAACGTCGATGAAACTATGGATGCTCCTACCATATTCCCGCACATCAAGTAGTTGATGGTGAGGAAAATGGGACCGATAGATATCGAGATATCTAAGGAGCTCTTAGATCTAGAATGGACAATGGCACTATAAATACGAGACAAAAAGTTCTTAACATAATCAATTTGATTGATCAATTAGGACAACTGGTTTTGTCATGGATGGAGAGTTGAGCCAAGATTTGCTCTTGCCCTCACTCACGGACTCCTTTCACAATTGTTGTGAATTTTTATATGAACAAGCTAGATATCACCTCATTGATTTGCTTAACATATTGAAAAATGATGAGAGTCACTTTCAACCAAGAAAGATCAAGTCTTCTTGGTAGGGGCCAAAGGATCTTACGAAAAGAAGAACGATTCAAAGAATGTAAATAGAAAGGCATAAACAAAGGATAATAAGAACAAAAGCGTCACGGATAGCAAAGGAGCTTACTTCCACTGCAATAAGCCTGGACACTGGAAAGAAACTACGAGAAGCATCTTGCAGAGGCTAACCAAAGAAGCTTAGTGAAGTTTCGGTTACAATACGATTTTGTTCATGATTGAAATAAATTTTTCTTTAAGTCAAGGTTCTACTTGGGTATTGGATACCGACTTTGGTTATCATAAATATAGATTTATGAAGGACCAAGCGAAGTAGAAAGCTAAACAAATATAAGTAATCCTATGTGTGGAAAATGAAGCAAAGGTTCTTTGCATTAGCCATAGGAACTTATAGTTTAGCAATGCCTACTGAGCAAATCTATTAAGTCGATAAGTTGTTATTGTATTCCAGTTCTTGTTAAAAATATTATTTCTATTTTATTGTTGGACAATGAAATCTTTGGTATTATAATTAAGAACAATTGTTGTTCTATTTATAATAATAATGTTTTGTATAGAACCTAGGAATATTACTTAATAAATTTTGTATACTTGACTTACATGAAAATAATTTTGCATATTGAACAAATTAGTATAAGAAAAGGAGATGATCATTCAAAGAGTTGAATGTGTGTATTTCTTTGAAATACAAGTATGAATTATTTGAAAGGTTCAAAGAATTTGAAGTGAAACAAATTGACAATGTATTAAGATTCTTTGATTAGATCAAGGAATAAATACTTGTGAAATAAGTTTCTAGATCATCTCAAATGGTTTTCTCATAATGGACGCCTCTTGATACATAATAATTGATTGATGTATTTGAAAGGAAAAATTGTACCTATTTGAACATGGTGCGATCCATAATGATTTTACCGACATTCCAGTATCTTTCTGGGATAATGTCCTAGAAATGGCTGTATATCTACGAAAATGGTAACTTCAAAATCCGGCCCCAAGACTCTATAAAAGTTATGGACAGGGAGGATTCCTAATCTTAAGTATGTTAAGTTAAGGGGTTGTCCAACTTATGTGAAAATATTTCAAAGGATAAGCTTGGGACAAGATTTGACAATTTGTGGGACATCCTAAAGTAAGTTTAGGGTATATGTTCAATAATCCTACTTAGCAAAAGGTGTTTGTTGGGAAACACGCATCCTTCCAAGATAAAGGTGTTTGTCATTGAAGGGGCTAGTGGGAGGATAATAGATCTTGAAGAGTTCAAGAACCACAAAACACTATAAGTCAAATAAGAGGAACCTGTAGATGGACCTATTGTACCCAACCAGATAATCGTAAATCGGAATATTACTAGAAGATATACGGGAGGTATGGATTCATCATGGATGATGATGATGAGGTACGTATCATAGAAGATGATGATCCAGTTACATACGATGAGGTAAGAGTTATAGACACTCTCAAAATGGAACATTCATTTTGATGAAATAATCAAAAGAGTTTGATTTTATCAAAAACAAGAATGAACCTAGTGTGTACAAAAGGGTCAGTGGGAGCGTCGTGAAATTTCTAGTATTATATGTTGATATACTACGGATAAGGAATGACATACTAATGCTACAATCAGTAAAGATAAAGTTGTCTAAACATTCCTCCATGAATGATTTAGAAGAGTATCATAATTGGGGATATAAATCTATATAGATAGATTTAAGAGGATGCTCGACTTAACCCAAGGAACGTATATTCATTTGATGCTAAAGTCGTTTAGCATGGCAAACTCCAAGAGATGTCTCATGTCGATGAGCTATGGAGTGTATCTCTCTTAATAGTCCCCACAGACTCCTGAAAAGAGAGGTTGCATGAGTGACAATCATGCATGCAATGAAATGTACGAGACCTGATGTTGATCAGTCATATTATGGAGAAGTTCACTATGAGTTAATGAAAAACATCTTAAAGTGCTTAACCGGCACTAAGGATGTGATCATATTCATAGTGGGTCTAAATTAAAACTAGAGGGCTTAATGGACTCAAGTTTTCGAGACAGACCAAGATGACGAGAAAATCCACTTTAAGGTAAAGCGTTATCTTGAGCGATTAGTGCGATGAATTGGAAAGGTTCCAAACAAATGAAAAGAGTTCTTTGGTTTAGTGATAAAGACAAAGTATATAGCTATAAATGAAGGCTGCAAGTTGATTGTTTGGATTAAAAGTTCATTACAGAACTAGGAATAGTTCCTAAATCTCATCTTGGATCTAAACATGTGTTGTGGCACTTTTATTTGATTATTAGAATCATTGAAAGATGGGAAATCACTATAGAGATAGTGGACTCTCATGAACAACATTACATATCCATTAACTAAAGCTTATCCAACAGCAGGATAATCGTCACTTAGAGAAGAAGAGTATAAGATACAATGGCGATTGGCTTTAGTGCAAGTGGGAGATTGAAAGTAATATGCACACAAGCCAATCATGTTTGACGATAAAGCATATACTTTGTAACAATCTTATTCATTTATTAATAAAAAGTATTAATTTATTAAAGGCTTTTAATTATCTACATGATGCTGTTTTATAATATGTGATAAACCCATAGTTTTAAGCAATGCTTTTAGAATAATGATGATGATCATTCTAATGAGATCTAAATTCTTTGAAAGCTTAAAACTAAAATAGTTCCCAATCGTTGGATTACTAAATTGGGGATTAGTGAATCCGGATAGATTGGTACATACGTTGCTTGCTCATTGGATGAGGATGATTGATCTCATGATCATTTGTGTGGAGACACTAAAGAAAGTATGTAGGTGCTTATTAGAGAATAAGTTCTTTGAGCGTGGCTCGCTAAGGAATACCTAATGGAGTTTTTTACTTACTGTCGATAGGAATTCTGTAGTGATAGTAGTACAAGTGATCCTTGGACTTGAGATCATCATAGTATCTTGTGTATGATGAGTTATACTTTGACTTATTCCTTAAGACACTTGGGGTATATCAAAGGGTATGCTTGGGTATAATAAGTTGTACATGGAGATAATGTATGATCGATAAAGAATCTACCACTTCTAATAAAAGAAGAGAAATGTCCTATGTGATTGATAAATGACAACCCAAAGTAGTCCTTGGGTTAATGAGAATGAAATTAGAAAGGAGTTTCTAATTTGCATTATTTGGAGTTGTGCATTTAAGAGTCGAAATACATATAATTAAATAAAATAAGACTTGTGATAATTCCATGTTTTATATTTAATTGGGACATTGTATGGTGGAAGGATTGAATTATACGGTAACTATTTACTCAAAGGTTCTTTAATGATTAATGTTGAAATCTATATTATACGAAAAGTCGTTGATACATTTAGGGAGGCTTATCCCTATTGTAGAATAAATATTATTTATTTAAATAAATTAATTGTTTAATTTATTATTTAAATAAGATTAGAATTGTTCTAATTGATTTATTCACAAATAGGTTTAATATGGAGAACCTAAAGGGTCACACCATAAAAGGAAGAATAATTATTTAAGAAGTTAATGGCATAATCGTAATAATATGTTAAGTATATTTAATTTAATCTATGGTGATAGAATAAATTAAATAGCTTAATATTTATTATTTAATATTTTAAAATATTAAATATAAATTAATAAGAAGAGGAGTCTTATTAATATTATTACAATTATTATTATTTTAATTTTTAAAGAGTTTAGGAATTAATTTAATATAAGTACTCTCATTTATTCCTAATTGGATTAGGAAGGAAAATTAATTAAAGGAGTTTAATTAATTATCCCTAATAAGATTAGGGAGCTTAATTAAATAAAAAATTTAATTAATTAAATAAAACCCAATTCCTTAATTGTTAAGGTGGGTTGCCCACATCTATAAATTAGAGGAGTCTTATTATGGGTGAGGGTTGTTGACTTTTTACAACATACGACATAATTCTAATTTGTTAGAGAATACGCCTTTTTCTATCTGAGATAGGAAAAACTAGGGTTTGAGCCAATACCCTTCTTCTTGAATCTTTATTTTTCCTTGGTGGATCACCTCTGAGAGACCAAACATATGGGTGGCTAACGTTGATCAAAGGAAGGAACCAAACCCGGTGGATTCAAGTTGAGCGAAAGGATTTGGAGGTGAACTTGTACGAGGAAGCTCGATCTTCAAGGGTATGATTTTATTCTTTATCTTTTCGTTTAATTAATAATTGTGCATAAAGGGTGATCCGGGTATATGGTTTGTAAATTTTTTTTAAACTCTGATTTATCTCGCTTCCGCTTACTTTGAGCAATTTGATTGCGTTCTTGAATATTACAAACCTAACATAAAACTCGAGGTTATCTCCGAGGTTAGAAATGATATCCCCGGGGTGTGCTCCGGGGTTGGAAATAGTGTTCCTGGTGTGTGTTCCGGGGTTTGAACTGAACTGTCGGTAGTATTCGGAGTGGATGTAAGCTGTCTTCCAAGGTTAACTCTGAAAGATGAATCTACCCTCCTGCAATGTCAGTAACAGGCGTACAAAAAATTTCGAGTGTCTACAGATGCCCCTCTTTATCATATTCATGTAATGCAAGGCATGGATAGGATAAAGAATCCTAGACACTTGAAATGCAAGCAAGATAAATATGATGCTATGTGCAACAACATGATGCAAATGTATGATGCATGATGGAAATGATTGCCAGTTCCCTGCTAATCCTGATGGGATGACAATCAGTGATAGCTTGGACATGCGATCCAAGTCTTCAAGGATGTCGACGTTGGGGCTATCACCAAAGTCTCGAATCCTAGACACCAGCTCTATTCTACAGATGCGTCTCTTGTGTACAAGAGATCTGTAGGGATAAAACTTTGTCTATTTGAGGATGTGTATAACATGTTCCCTCATCCTGTCGGTGTTACTACCAACAGTCTATATTGTCAAGGTTGCCTGACTTCCATTGATGTGTATATCACCGGATAGATCCCTACTGGGTGCATTGTCAAGGCTGCTTAACCTTCATTGATATATGTGTCAATGGCTGCATTACATTATAACCCCCCGCTGGGGATACGTGGATAAGTTGCTTCGATGGGTTTACTTGCCACCGGCTGATATGACGTCAAGGTTTCTTAACCTTCATTGATATACATGTCAATGGTCGAGAATGCACTGTAACCCCCGCCGGGGATACATGGATGTGTGAACGATTTGCGTTGTAACCCCCGCCGGGGATACTTTATCATTTCGTAACTTCGGCGTTGTAACCCCCAACGGGGATACATGTTAGGGTTGTGACCCTGCATTGACAGCATCAGACCTTTGTGGGGTATTGCCGAGCATGATTTGTGAAAGATGAGCTCATTGGTATAGTATACCTTGCATTTAGGCGAATGCCAATGAGATGATGGGAGTTTAATTCTGACCCGTAAAAAACTAGGATTCCAGGCTATTCCGCTTAATCACGTAGCATTTTTATTCCTGATTTGGCCTTTTCAGCTTGTGAGACCTCCTTTGCAACTCTAAATGGAGCGAGCCGGAGGTGTGGGACCCACGTATGATTGCCGCAGGTGGACCTGTGGCCAACCGTGGCTATGTAAAGCCACATGTTTCTCTTATAAGTCATTTTCAAGCTGAGCTACAAAGGAAATCTGAGAGCTCTTCTTCAGATCTGCTGAGTTTGGGCAATTTTCTGCATGTTCTGCCACCGTACAAGCGTTCTTCACTGTCCTGGTAACATATGCTTGTATTCTTTTCCAGTTTTTATCCGTTGGAAAATGACTTATCACATGAAATGTATTTATACACATAATAGTGAATATGCATACTGATATGACTTGATAAAAATATTCAACATAGCAAATGTTAGTATTAAACCATGCTGAACATAATGATGTGAAAAAATTTAACTTTTAAAATAGTCAAATTGACACCTTTTACTGTCATTTCTTATCCCATCTAAGGACAAATGAGTAAAGGTATAAAAGTAAAATAATCCTGGTAATTAGACTACACTTATGGATTTTTTACTGTGATGTATTAATGAATTTAGGATGTATATGACTGTGGATAGGTGTGCTACTAAATGGCCACCTAGTCATGCCTTTGTGCATGTGGATAGTCCCATTTAAAAAGGGGGCTATGGCCAAATTTTCCAAAACGTAGGAAATTGGGTAGTCATGCATTTTTAACTCTACTGTAGACGTATGTTAAAATAATGCATGCATGCATGAAATCATAAAATGCATTTTGAAAAGCTCTAGGTAAGAATTTACCACACACTTTCTGAGGTGATTTAGAGACTTGTTGTCAAGATATTATGGATCTGGATCAGCCAAGCAGTTCTCGCAGGACTACTTCTGGTGTACGGAGGAGGGCTTCTGAAGTGCCACGACCCCATTCTGTTAGACAACCTCATCATTTGGTGGAGGCGGTGCTACGTCTTATATGGGTTGAAGTGCCGGATGTCGAGGACGAGGAGGAGGATGTATCGATTGAGGTTCGTGCTCCTGCTGCACGTGTTCCCCATAGGGATTTGCCAGGTATTCAAGTTGCGAACCCAGATCTTTTTGGTGACTTGAGTCAATATCCTTCAGTCTACCTGCACGCAAATGGGGTATGAAGTTAGATCTTCAATCTTCCTTTTTCCTATTATTGAGGAGCAAATGATTCTGATGTTGATCTGCATTTGATATAGGTTTCCGGCTTCACACAACCTCAAGGGAACTGGTTTAGCATCCACTCTATGTATCAGGCTTTGCATGATGACTATAGAGCGATTGTACATGGCTGGGGATTTGGGACATTCTTTTCCATTCTTCCCCATCGCTGTCCCTAGGGTTACCTCAGGATATTATCTGAGCGCTAGTTTAACCAGTCTCAGTCACTCTATTTACTGGACTGTGAGGTGATGATGACACCGATGGATTAGCGGTTTATCACATGTATAGAGTTTGGAGGGGATTCAGTGCCTTGCACGATGGATATTACCCCTACTGCCGTCAGATCCTTGTTGGGAGTTCCGGCCGAGGCGCTCAAGGGTAGGACTATTCGTACAGGTCCTTTGAGCGTAGATGCTATGAGCGGGCTGTTGAGTGAGCCTATACCCGATGATGTGAGAGTCAGGGATCGCATTCTACGATGATTGTTCCTAATGATCATTAGGGGCTGCTTCATAGTAGATAACTCTTCTATGGTGTCCTTCGCTTTGATCAGCGCCACTCGACACGTGGACAGGGGAATGCGCATGCGATCACAGGGCTTGATCGAGGCATGGTTAGGATTCTACCCATTTCCGCGGGTGAGTATTTATCTTGTCTTTTCCCATGTACAGGTTAAGAGTGTTGACTGACAACAAATGTTGCTTTTGTGTTGGCAATTTTGGGCCTATGAGAGGCTTCTATGTTTGCGTCCTGTGAGCGTGCTAGGTTTAGACACCTATCCACGAGGACAAAGATGGCATCATTCCATACTAGCGGAGGTCCCTGCTGCTGAGGGTTTCACTCATTGCCGCCTACAGTTGGAGTTGTTGACAACGGATGTCATCAAATGGGTTCCCTACTCTGGGGAGCACTTGAGTGTTGGATTTGAGGATGGGTACCCGACTGGAGTTGAGTACGTTATTTCCACCCGTAGGATTCCTCTCTTTACAGATGGAGGATGAGAGCTCTACTTAGGAGAGCGTGCTATCAGGAGCACTTCAGGAAAGATTCGCATGCCGATCTTGCCTCCTGTCACGCGTTATTGGCCTATTTCGCAGTCACCCATCATTGATATCCCATTGTTGGGGATTGATGGATTCACATTATCAGAGGGCTCCTGTACTCAGGAGATGTTCCAGCATTGGTGGATCCCTCGTATCATTGGAGCTCAGATCTGCGCCACATAGTTTATGGGGGATATGGTTCCAGGATCCATTATGATGACGGATTGGCTAGCCTATGTCAGAGATCCGACTCATATGACATATATTGACAGGTTGACCCAGTAGTTGGACAGGACACATCTTTTCATCCGACATTTGGGAAGAGATCCTTCAGAGGTAGATACTTTTGATCCTTCCAGCTCTGGCGCTTGCCCCTCAGGTGACCCATATGGCATTGCCGGTGCAGATCCTCCCTTGTATCGGCCTGACATCCCTGTAGATAGAGATCTAGTGACTCAGGAGGAGTTACATCAGGTAGACAGGATCGATAATGTAGACATCCACACCATTGACTTTTTCTGATGTATATTTCTCGTTATCTCTTTTGATAGGCCTCTATTAGACATTAGGTATCTTTGCCCCATTCCCCCTTTATCTTTTGATAGACCTCTGTTAGTTGTTGGGTAGCTTCACCCCATTTCCCTATATTTTAGCTGTACAGAGATGTATTAGATGATGATATACTTGTGAATGTATGTACAGTTTTACATTCCCTATATCATATTTCCATCTATTGTATCATGCATGTTATTATCTTATGCATATATATATATATATATATATATATATATATATATATGTCCAGAGATATTCAGCATTGACCCCTGGATGGTCTTATGACATGGCCCGTACAGATGCCTTCTTCGACAGTTAGCCGTATTGATCATACCCCACCATTTTTGGTGGCATCTGGTATGATAGTATGTCACCACCAGACAGGGTGACTCTAGATGATTTACTGCAACATACTATGACCTTGTTTATGTTTCAGGTTCCTACAAGGTTCATAGAGGGTATACTAGAGCACTGGGTATCAGAGAGGCAGGTTTTCCGATTCGGGACCCAAAAGTTGACTCCTACTTTGGAGGATGCACGGTTGATGATGTTGCCACTGGACAGACCTTGCGTGCACATGGAAATCAAAGACATGAGTAGATAGTTCATGACCCTCATCGGATTAAGGCGTAGAGTGGTACAGGACGAGACTACATCTGGCCACGTGATATCCCAACATTTTACATTTGTGATTTGGCTCACGAGGGACGGTATATGCGGTGATTCGGGGATTTCACCACACCTGAGGACCATTGGCGTTCATCTAGTGTGAATGTACTATTACTGTGCGTATTGTCATACATCTTCATACCACGGTACATGGATGAGTTGGATATCGACGTCATTATGGCAGTGAGAGCTCTAAGGGAGGGTCATACCATTATACTGATAATCATTGCAGAGACTCTGAGATCGGCCACATACTGCTGCACCTATCCCAACAGGAGTGTTCACAGGTAGCTCGGGCATGCTGTAAGTGTGGTTTAGGTCACACTTGAGACCGATTGGCACATTCAGACGGCATGGATATTGTTTCACCCATGATATAGCCATGTCATACTCGTTTCAGCCTGCGGAGTGTACAAATGCTGCATCTTGGTCAGCTTTCCTGGCCGGTATTGGAGATCCGTTTGCTATGTTATCGTGTTCAGGGATTAGCTCACCCTATAGCTTCATTACTCATGCTCCGGGCATAGATTATCTACCTCTAGCTGGTTTGAGAGGGATGATTACCTACCACCCACTGGTCGTGATGTGTCAGTTTGACTAGTTTCAGGATTTCCATCCATTTGAGGGGGCAGTGAGTCTGCACTTCGCTTCACACCGTTTATCAGCAAAGGATAGATCCAGGTTGTATGCTTGTTGGGATCAGCGAGAGCTAGCTATGTTTTCTGTCATTCATCCAGGTTATTCTGCAGAGTATTCAACATAGATAGAGACAGAGACTGCATCGACTATGTTAATATCCACATCACAGGATATTGATTCTGACGATGAGGAGCCTATAGAGGAGGCTGATATTCCCACCGAGGAGGTAATATCCACTATGTATTGACTATGGTAATATCCACTATGTATCGACTATGGTAATATCCACTATGTATTGTACTATTATGTATGAAGAATGAGGTAACGTATATTACGAATTAATATACGAGTAAGTATATGACGATTATGCATGGGGTATAAAGGTTAAGTTATATAATTTAAGGTAATGGACTTGTAGGATTGATAGTCTAATATAGAAGTCCAAGGTATTTGATCATCAAGCCCAAGTGTTTGATTATCATAAACCCAAACTGTTATAGCATGAGCCCATTAAGAGAGAAGCTAGATTAATTATCAAAGCCCAATGATTTAGACATGATCCATGGAGCGATCCAAGTGTAAGTGGGTAGACTTGATGGGCAAGGTTAATGTGTGGTGACCAAGTGATGTGATGAGCAAGTGTTGTGGCTAGCAAGTTTACTTAGTGGCTAGATAATGAATAGTAATGAGGTGGAGTATGAGGAGGTGGAGTGAGGAGGTGGAAATAAGGAGGTGGGATGTGTTAATGACCATTCTACCCTAGCTTTTGATAGCCTATAAATACCAAGCTCATTTCAATTTTGTTGGTTGTTATTTAATCCAACTTTCCTCTCAATATAAAGCTACTTATTGGTTAGGAAGAATAAACCACTTAAGCACTTATAAGCCACTTGACCTTTGTTAGTTTTCCAAAGTGAATTGAAGTCTTAGTCTTGAGGGTAAGACTCATCTCTTTTATCTACATCTCTTCTATGATAGGATTGATAGAGAAGGGGGATGGTTTGATAATAACATGTAATAAGTTATTAAGTAATGAACTTAAGCCGAATAAGTTGAATAAGCAACTCGAACATTAATAAGTTACTAGAACCATGAAGAACGTATCATGTGTTGCCATATGATGATTAGTATGTTGAATTTAGCATGAAAACATTGATTAGTGGACTTAAGCTGCTAATAAGCCTTGTGCATGAAGATTTCTAGTTCATAAGTTAAATAAGTTAATGACTTATGGAAATAAGTCAAAACCTATTTTGATTATAAGTTGGTGTAGTAAATAAATTGTATTGATTATATGTTGGTTAAAATCCATTTAGAACGCTTAATAATGAAGATTTGACGGACTTCACACGATTGGACGATTATTGTCGAATTCGTGAAATTCTCGGAATGGAAGTCATATTTTGTGTTTGAAGTCGAAAACGTTGGTTTTCAATGGAGACAAGTCATATTGGTCATTATAGAGTTGCGGACTCGAAAATGACCGAATTCCAACTTGAAACGAAGAAACGAGGATTGAACGTTCACGAACGTTTATCGTTTTCGATAAAAATGAACTCATAGGTAAAATTTTAGTAAACGAATTCAAATAGATAAAATTCTTGCATGAACGCGTAGATTATGAAATTTGTGAATCGTAGGCTTTTGAACAGACCAATTCGGACTTAAAACAAAGATGTTATGCGTCCAGGAAGTTCGTAAAAATTTTTAAAACTGCAAAATTTTCTAAGGCACAGAGTCCGCGCCATGGCATGACTGACTAAACTGGAATGGCCGCATAGTAGCGTGAGGTAGAAGGCTGGTGCCTTTGCTAACTCAAACTTTCAAGCCATTGTAAATCGCTGAAGCAATACTTGGTAGCATGGCTGGTCAAGAAAAATGATGGTGAAGAATGACTTCAAGTGTAGAAGGAAAGGGAACTTATTAGTAATGAATTAAGAGGTAATCATAACATGGTTAAGACATTTTAAGGTACTTGTAAGACACTAAAGCATGTTGATTAAGAGTTAATAATCAACCGAAGATTAGTGGAATTTGAATGACGTAATGAAAGCCGGAAACCCTAAATAACGAATCTAAGTTAGGATTTATATTGAGATGAAGGGTAAGATATAATAGTATACATACTTGATTGTATAATACCTAATGTGGTACGTTATATGATTATGTATTGTAGAATCATAGAGACTTAAAGTGTACGTGTGATAATCAGTAAGCAGACGCTAATGGCAAGTATTCTAACCCTTGTTCCAGTTCAGTCTGGACAAGCTGTGTAATTCATGTATTCTTTCGCATGAAGTTTTTAACGATGAAGTCTAAAGCCAATTCTTTCGGCTAGACTTATATTATGAATCTGTCAAGCATGATTAATGTTTACTAAATTATATTGGTATGGTTTTCAATCGAAGACCAAGTATGCTAAAATGTTTTTGTCGTTTAACGACAGGCACATGAGGTTGCCACAACTTAAACGTATAAACGTTTAATGAATGTAGTGTTGATCAACATAGAGTACTATGAGCTGATCACTCAGAAGTGCTCGTAAGCTATACCGGACTTACGGACTTAGTGTCGGGTTGTCCTTTTCAAAAGAACTTATGATATGCTCATAGACTTGAGCCATAATTGTTATTCTACTGAGTATGGTTGTGTAAAATTTTTTGAAGGAAAAGAAGTGCTATTTTGAATTATCGATAGTACTTCGTAACCATTGTACAGTTATTGAAGATATATGAGTTCTATGTTTCAAGCATGTTGTTTATTAGAATTGTAGTACTTGCTGAGCTAGCCATGCTCACTCTTGTTTGAACCATATGAACACGACGAATCGAGATCGAGTTTGAAGAAGGCTCGAGACAAGAATAAGGGCAAGAGAAGAGGCGAACCTTTAGATTAATTATGTAATAGTATAGGTGAGCGATTGTAATATATTTGATATTATGACAAGAACAAACGAATGGGTTACAAAGAACACAGGAAATGTAATATAATTTTAGATATATAGAAATTATATTAGTCCTTTTGTGACTATTCAGGTGAATGAATGAATGAATGGTAGTCTGCAAGTGTAGCACCATCTGTCGGGTTGGAAGAGACCGGATTTGGGGGCGTCACGGGTTGGTATCAAAGCATTAGGTTATAAAACTTAAGGAGGAATTAAAACCTTAAGTCGTAACCTTAAGAGGAGTCGAAAAGAAGTACAAGAAGAAAATAACCTTAGAAAAATGCATTATGATTATGTTATGTGTTTTATTATTCTCTTGACGATGTACTAATCAACTTAATTGTGTTGTGTAGATGTCGAGGAGTAATCGAGATGTTTGTTAGTGATCAAGCCATTAGTGAAGAGTCGGTGAACCAAATAGAGGTTTTCTAGAACCTATATGATGAAGAGCGGATGTAGTGATTATTGAATGTCTGGAGACTCAGAGGGCTGATTATATGTCGGTGTTTGTGGGATGATAGAGGAGGAGGTAGAGGCGGTCTCCTTTAACCCGGTGGCTATATAGCATTTGAGATAGCTCATGGGGGGTCGATGATGTCTCTGTTCATGTCAGTGTTGGATTGAAATATCCATTACTGTCAGGAGGTTAAGGTGCTTAAGGCAGAGCTCCAAATTGTTAGAGAGGACAAGACTGATGTCGAGTCCATGTGGGAGCAGGAACACGACAAGAGGATTATGTCTAAGGACAAAGTTCATGATTTAAAGCACGAGGTCTTTGGGCTCAAGGAGGAGCTAAAGACTAAGATGCAGAAGATAGGGAGAATGTCCTATATCTATAGGAGTTCTCATACGGATTTTCAGCAGCAGGTAGCTGGATATCCTGTAGAGGTGGAGCAACCACGGCATACTATTAGCCGTGATATCATTGTCGGTCTTGCCAAGGCAGATTTCGATAATGCCTTGAGGCAGATGTAGATTAGTGGTATTTAAGGTAGTATGTAAATATTTTGTAAGTAGTAGTGACGTAAAGCCATTTTTGTATAGTAAAGGGTAGTCTTTTGTAAATCCCAATTTTTGGAAAGCGATAGCGGGAAAGTAATGTAAGCAGCTTAGGCTATGTATGTAACCAATGTAGTATTATACTACGAAGAATGAATATAAGTCCTTTTTATGGAAAGCAATGTGTTATGGATGTGGACGTTATTGTTTAATATTAAATGATAACTAATAAAGAAAGGAATAATAACGTAATGTGTTTATTGTATCAGCAAAATGCCGTCGAGAAGAGTGCAACGTAACTAAGAAACGAACATAAATCAACCGGAGGGAGGTCCGGTTAATCCGATGCAGGAGTTTGTTAACTTAATAACCGCCGCATTTAATAGAATAGGGGCTAATATCCCCGTAAATCCGGGAGTAGCACGAGCTACGACCTTTAAGGATTTCAAAAGTGCGGGTCCGCCAGAGTTCAAAGGAACTACGGACCCAATCGAAGCCCAAACGTAGGTTAAGGAAATAGAGAAGGCATTTGTAATTGCAAATGTTGACGAGGGCCAGAAGGTTGCCTTTGCGACCTATATGATGAAGGGAGAGGCCAATTTTTGGTGGGAAGCCAATCGGGCTAGGGTTGGGATAACGAATTTGACGTGGGATAGGTTCAAGGAGATATTCTTCGAGAACTACTTTCCCACGAGCATGCAAGGAAGGATGGAGATGCGGTTTCTCGAGAGTTAAAACAAGGGGACATGAATGTTCCCCAATCTGTTGCCAAGTTCAATGAGCTGGCGAGGTTCGCTCCACATCAAGTGGATCTAGAGGTAAGGAAAGCGCTGACGATTCGAAGCGGGGCTTGAAACCACGGCTCTATAATTAGTATATCGGTGTTCCAAAGTACTTCTTTTGGAACCGTTTTAGAGAAGGCGATAATCGCCGAGGGTGGTAGTGAGGCGTTGAGCCAATACCACAAAGAAAAGAAGAATAAGGGAAAGGTTGACGGGAGAGTCAAGATTGAGGGAGCCAGTGGAAGTGGTGAGGGTCAGAAGAGGAAAGTATTTAGCTCTGGGAATACCGGAGTGAAGCAAGGAGACCCAAAGAGAAGAATGGAGGCCTACAAGACCTGTGGGAAGACTCACTTAGGAGTCTATCTCAAGGGGAAGGTCATCTATTACAATTACGGACAGGAGGGGCACATTGCGCCAAATTGTCCAAGTCCGAAGAAGAACCATGGATGCTTTGTGTGTGGATCAACTGACCACATGGCGAAGAACTGCCCGAAGAAGGGGACGGACGGGAACCGGGGTGCTAATAGCGGTAAGTTAGCTATTAGTGGTCCAGCGCAGCCGGGTAGGCCGATGGGTCATACCTTTAACATTACAGTCCAAGATGCGGCTGCATCAGGGGACGTCGTCGCAGGTATTATTCCGATCAACGATATCAATGCATATGTGCTGTTTGATTCGGGTGCTACTTGTTCATTTATAGCATGCAATTTTCCTAGACGATTAGGATTACTTCCCGAAAAGTTGTCTATACCTTTAAATATTAAGGTAACAAACGAAGAGATAATTCCTGTTGAAAATGTTCATAGGATTTGTTGCGTAGATATACGGGGTTGTAAATTATCGGTAGATTTATTACCAATAAAGTTAAGAGAATTCGATGTAATTCTCAGAATGGATTGGTTGGTAAACCATGGGGCAATTATAGATTGTCAAAAGAAATGTGTGAACATTAAGACGTTAGAACAACCTCGGGTAGTATTTTATGGGAATAGATCACCGGGACGTTCGTGTTGTTTAACCATGACACAAACTAGGAAATTATTGAGGAAGGGGTGCGTAGGTTATCTGTGCCATGTTGTTGATACCCAGAGAGTGGTAGCAACCATGGAACAAATACCTATAGTGAGAGAATTCGCCGATGTATTTCTGAGTGAATTTCCTGGTCTTCAACCAGATAGGGAGACAAAATTCGTGATAGACATTGTACTAGGAGCGGCACCAGTTTCTAGGACACAGTATCGTATGACGCCAGTGGAAATGAAGGAGGTGATGGTGCAGTTGCAAGAACTGTTGGATTGGAAGTACATTCAGCCGAGTGTGTCGCCGTGGGGAGCACCGGTACTGTTTGTCAAGAAAAAGGACGGATCGTTAAGACTTTGTATCGACTATAGAGAGTTGAACAAGTTAACAATAAAGAATAAATACCCATTGCCTAGGAGCGATGATCTCTTTGATTAGTTGAAAGGGGCTAAGTATTTTTCTAAAATAGATTTAAGAATGGGGTATCATCAGTTGAAGGTTAGGAAGGTGGATGTGCCAAAGACAGCATTTCGGACTCGTTATGGTCATTACGAGTTTTTAGTGATGTCATTTGGGTTGACAAATGCACCAGCTGCATTCATGGATATGATGAACAGAGTGTTCAAACAATATTTGGACAAGTTCATCGTGGTGTTTATAGATGATATTCTAGTCTACTCTAAGGCGATGAAGAAGATCATCTTTGAACACCTAAGGTTAGTGTTAGAGACATTAAGGAAGGAGAAGTTGTATGCGAAATTCACGAAGTGTGAATTTTGGTTAGAGAAGGTGTAGTTTTTAGGTCATGTCATTGACCATGAGGGGATTTCAGTGGATCCAATGAAGGTGGAAGCCGTGATGAATTGGGAACAACCAAAAACGCCAACTGAGGTGCGGAGTTTCCTAGGGTTAGCGGGTTACTATCGAAGATTTATTCGAGGATTTTTGAAGATAGCTACTCCGTTGACTAACTTGACGAGGGAAGACGGTGAAATGCACGCGTGGATGGAGAAATGTGAGGACAGTTTTCAAGAATTGAAGAAAAGATTGAGTGAAGCGCCTGTTTTGTCATTATCCGATGACACGGAAAATTTTGTAGTTTATAGCGATGCTTCGCATAGAGGACTTAGTTGCATGCTCATGAAACATGGCAAGGTCATTGCGTATGCATTTAGGCAGTTGAAGGATTATGAGAAAGTTTATCCTACTCATGATCTCGAACTGGCCGCAATAGTTTTTGCTCTAAAGATATAGAGACATTATCTTTATGGAGAAAAATGTGAGATATACACGGACCACAAAAGTCTAAAATATATTTTCACACAGAAGGAGTTGAATATGAGGCAGAGGAGATGGCTGGAGTTGATAAAGGATTACGACTGTGAAATCCTGTATCAGCCTGGAAAAGCCTATGTAGTTGTCGATGCCTTAAGTAGGAAGGGTCGGGAAAAGTTGTCTTTGTTAATGGTTCAAACTGAGTTATTAACAGAGATGGCTAGGATGGAGTTGGAAGTGAAGCTGCCAAGTGAAACGGGACACATGTTGTTTGCAACGGAGATGCAATCTACCATTGTATAAAGAGTCAAGGAGGTGCAACTCAAAAGCGATGAGTGTGGTTAGTATAAAGGAAGCGGTGACCAATGAAAAGGATAGTAAATACAGTCTTGATAACGAGGGGTTATTGAGATTTGAAGGAAGAATTTGGGTTCTAAATGAGATGGAATTAAAGGGGCAGGTTCTACAAGAGGCTCATAGTTCAAGGTTTTCGATTCATCCTGGTAGCACAAAGATGTATTAAGATCTTCGACAGAGTTTCTGGTGGCCAAACATGAAGAGAGAGATAGCCGAATACGTTAATAGGTGCTTAACTTGTCAAAGAGTTAAGGCCGAACATCAACGACCTAGTGGCTTGTTACAGTCATTAGAAATTCTAGAGTGGAAATGGGAGAATATCACGATGGATTTTGTGGTAGGACTTCTGACTACTTAGAAGGGGTATGATGCAATTTGGGTAATAGTGGACCGGATGATGAAGTCGGCTCACTTTTTGCCAATTAGGGTTAAGTATAACTTAGACTAGTTAGCTAGACTTTATATTAAGGAAATAATCTCTAGACATGGAGTGCCAGTATCGATTGTGTTAGATCGTGATCCACAATTCATGTCAAACTTTTGGAGAAGTCTACAAGAGCAGTTGGGAACGTAGTTGAAGCTAAGTACAGCATATCATCCACAGATGGATGGACAGAGCGAGAGGAAAATTCAGACGTTAGAAGATACACTAAGATCTTGCGTCATGGATTTCAAGGGTAGTTGAGATGATCATCTACCGTTAGTGGAGTTTGCGTATAACAATAGTTATCATGAAAGAATAGGTATGCCACCTTACGAAGCTTTGTATGGGAGAAAATGCAGAACGCCACTGTATTAGGATGAGGTAGGAGAAGCAGCCGAATGTTGGGACGAGAATTGGTGCAATGACGATGGATATTGTCAAGAAGATTCAGATGCGTCTTCTAGCAGCTCAAGACAGACAGAAGAAGTTTACGGATCTGCATAGAGAGAATCGAGAGTTTGAAGTAGGTTCGTACATATTTCTAAAAGTATCTCCCTGGAAAGGAAAGATACGTTTTGGAAAGAAGGGGAAGTTAAGTCCAAGGTTTATAGGACCTTTTGAAGTATTCAAACGGGTGGGTGAGGTAGCTTATATGATAGCGCTACCTCCAGACCTAGAACGGATACATAATGTATTTCATGTGTCGGTATTGCATCCTTATAAGCCAGATTATAAGCACGTGATAGAATATGTGCCTATCCATGTTGAAAGGACTTAACGTACGAGTAAACGCCGATTCAAATTATCGATAGAAAAGAACAAGTTATGCGGAGTAAAGTCATACCTTCCGTGAAGGTGATATGGAAGAACCACGATGTAGAAGAAGCAACGTGGGAGTTAGAAGAAATGATGAAAAAGAATTACCCTCAATTATTTGTGTATTTTTTTTGCGAGATTCTGGGGACAGAATCCTTATAAGGGGGAGAGAGTGTAACGCCCCGGAAAATCGAACATTTTGTAATTACTTTTAATAATGAATAAAATAATATTATTTATTATTATTACGTGTTGAGAAGATGAAGGTCATTCTTTAACCTAGAAACGTCAGAACGTCGTAGTATTTTAACTACGTGTGAGAATTAAAGTGTTTGAATTTCTAAAACGAAAATAAAAGTTTTTCGAGAAATTTTCCGAAAAACACTATTCATCGATTTACGCAAGGAACTATTTTTGAACTTTTGAGAAATACGTAACGTTATAATATCGAGGTGAGATCGATTATGTAATAATAACCTAAGTATGGAAAACATAATATTTCACATGCAGACTTAATTTGGGAACGTTAGGTTATTAAGCGTTAAAGGAAGAGAGTTGTGATTATATAATGTGTATACATTATATGAAAGTAAAGAATGTAAGTATAATACTATGTATTGTACTATTATGTATGAAGAATGAGGTAACGTATATTACGAATTAATATACGAGTAAGTATATGAAGATTATGTGTGGGGTATAAAGGTTAAGTTATATAATTTAAGGTAATGGACTTGTAGGATTGATAATCTAATATAGAAGTCCAAGGTATGTGATCATCAAGCCCAAGTGTTTGATTATCATAAGCCCAAACTGTTGTAGCATGAGCCCATTAAGAGAGAAGCTAGATTAATTATCAAAGCCCAATGGTTTAGACATGATCCATGGAGCGATCCAAGTGTAAGTGGGTAGACTTGATGGGCAAGGTTAATGTGTGGTGACCAAGTGATGTGATGAGCAAGTGTTGTGGCTAGCAAGTTTACTTAGTGGCTAGATAATGAATAGTAAGGAGGTGGAGTATGAGGAGGTGGAGTGAGGAGGTGGAAATAAGGAGGTGGGATGTGTTAATGACCATTCTACCCTAGCTTTTGATAGCCTATAAATACCAAGCTCATTTCAATTTTGTTGGTTGTTATTTCATCCAACTTTCCTCTCAACATAAAGCTACTTATTGGTTAGGAAGAATAAACCACTTAAGCACTTATAAGCCACTTCAACCTTTGTTAGTTTTCCAAAGTGAATTGAAGTCTTAGTCTTCAAGGGTAAGACTCATCTCTTTTATCTACATCTCTTCTATGATAGGATTGATAGAGAAGGGGGATGGTTTGATAATAACATGTAATAAGTTATTAAGTAATGAACTTAAGCCGAATAAGTTGAATAAGCAACTCGAACATTAATAAGTTGCTAGAACCATGAAGAACGTATCATGTGTTGCCATATGATGATTAGTATGTTGAATTTAGCATGAAAACATTGATTAGTGGACTTAAGTTGCTAATAAGCCTTGTGCATGGAGATTTCTAGTTCATAAGTTAAATAAGTTAATGACTTATGGAAATAAGTCAAAACCTATTTTGATTATAAGTTGGTGTAGTAAATAACTTGTATTGATTATATGTTGGTTAAAATCCATTTAGAACGCTTAGTAATGAAGATTTGACGGACTTCACATGATTGGACGATTATCGTCGAATTCGTGAAATTCTCGGAATGGAAGTCATATTTTGTGTTTGAAGTCGAAAATGTTGGTTTTCAATGGAGACAAGTCATATTGGTCATTATAGAGTTGCGGACTCAAAAATGACCGAATTCTGACTTGAAACGAAGAAACGAGCGTTGAACGTTCACGAACGTTTATCGTTTTCGATAAAAATGAACTCATAGGTGAAATTTTAGCAAACGAAGTCAAATAGATAAAATTCTTGCATAAACGCGTAGATTATGAAATTTGTGAACCGTAGGCTTTTGAACAGACCAATTCGGACTTAAAACGAAGATGTTATGCGTCCAGGAAGTTCGTAAAAAATTTTAAAACAACAAAATTTTCTAAGGCACAGAGTCCGTGCATGCCAATGCGACCCTAAACTGGAATGGCGTAGCAGCTTGATGCGAGGTAGGAGGTGGTGCTGCATTGCTAACTCGTGCCACAGTGTGAGTCACAAGGCAATACTTGAATGCCATGGCAAGTCGAAAAAAATGATGGTGAAGAATGACTTCAAGTGTAAAAGGAAAGGGAACTTATTAGTAATGAATTAAGTGGTAATCATAACATGGTTAAGACATTGTAAGGTACTTGTAAGACACTAAAGCATGTTGATTAAGAGTTAATAATCAATCGAAGATTAGTGGAATGTGAATGATGTAATGGAAGCCGGAAACCCTAAATAACGAATCTAAGTTAGGATTTATATTGAGATGAAGGGTAAGATATAATAGTATACATACTTGATTGTATAATACCTAATGTGGTACGTTATATGATTATGTATTATAGAATCATAGAGACTTAAAGTGTACGTGTGTTAATCAATAAGCAGACGCTAAAGGCAAGTATTCTAACCCTTGTTCCAGTTCAGTCTGGACAAGCTGTGTAATTCTTATATTCTTTCGCATGAAGTTTTTAACAATGAAGTCTAAAGCCAATTCTTTCAGCTAGACTTATATTATGAATCTGTCAAGCATGATTAATGTTTACCGAATTATATTGGTATGGTTTTCAATCGAAGACCAAGTATGCTAAAATGTTTTTGTCGTTTAACGATAGGCACGTGAGGTTGCCACAACTTAAACGTATACACGTTTAATGAATGTAGTGTTGATCAACATAGAGTACTATGAGCTGATCACTCAGAAGTGCTCGTAAGCTATGACAGACTTACGGACTTAGTGCCGGGTTTTCCTTTTCAAAAGAACTTATGATATGCTCATAGACTTGAGCCATAATTGTTATTCTACTGAGTATGGTTGTGTAAAACGTTTTGAAGGAAAAGAAGTGTTATTTTGAATTATCAATAGTACTTCATAACCATTGTTCAGTTATTGAAGATATATGAGTTCTATGTTTCAAGCATGTTGTTTATTAGAATTGTAGTACTTGCTGAGCTAGCCATGCTCACTCTTGTTTGAACCATATGAACACAGCCAAGATCGAGCGGACCGAAGGCTCGGACAAGAATAAGGGCAAGGCGAAGACGAACCCTTAGATTAATTATGTAATAGTATATGTGAACGATTGTAATATATTTGATATTATGACAAGAACAAACGAATGGGTTACAAAGAACCTGGGAAATGTAATATTATTTTGGATATATAGAAGTTATATTAGTCCTTTTGTGACTATTCAGGTGAATGAATTAATGAATGGTAGTACCGTGTAGCACCATCTGTCGGGTTGGAAGAGACCCGGATTTAGGGGCGTCACACAGGATGTTCCAACAGAATAATAAAGAATAGAATAACAGAAGAATTTCACCATATATACAGTACTTTTCATAGACAAGTTATTCCAACATAATAATAAAAAATGGAATAACAAAAGAATTTCACCAAGTATGCGGTACTTCACATAGATAGGTTATTCCAACATAATGATAAAGAATGGAATAACAAAAGAATTTCACCAAGTATAGGGTAGCCAGCGTATACAGGTTATTCCAACAGAATAATAAATAATGGAATAATAGAAGTTCTCTTCATGAATACAAAAGAAATAATATCCCTTACGATTACAACAAATAATATCCCTTACCTTAGAAGAAACTGGATATAGGAGTAGTGAAGTAGCAGAATACTTTTCTTCTTTCTCTCTATAGTTTTCTCTCTCAGAGTTTCGGTGAATTCGTAAGAAATAATGAAGGAATGAGCTTCTATTTATAGGAGAATGGGTGAATAGTAACTAATTCATGAAGCGGTCCAGATTGATTTACTTTTAAGCGGATGGTCCAAATTGATTTACTATAATTATTAATAAAATATTTTAATAAAACAAAATCTTTTAAATAAAATATAATATATTTTATTTATAATCTAATAAAATGAATAACTTTATAAAAGTATTACATTTTATATAAAAAGATTTTACTATGCAAAACACTATGTAGACTTTATGCAACACTATGCACAATAAAATATAATATATTTTAATTATTGTCTAATAAAATAAATAACTTTATAAAAGTATTACGGTTTTATAAAAAAGCTTTTACATTTTATTACATTAATAATACAAATAAAACAAAACTCATCATCATTATTATAATTTACACTATTAATCGACCAGGTGTCGTTTCCTGGGAAAGGGGGGGGTTTCAATAAGGATTTCTCCTATCATAGCGCAATTAGGTGAGCAAACCTCTCCTTGGCAGAACTTCTAGACATCGTTAATATTGCAAATAATAATATTAATAACTTTGTCATCTCAATTATTGATTTAATAATATATAAAATATTGACAATACTTGAATCAAATAACGCGAGATACTATGCAACAATTACTGCAACAATAATTGAACAAAACTGAGTGACTTCTCACGTAAACATCAATAATCAAAACCGTGTGCTACTATGCAACCACACATATTACTGTACTTTTACTACCGTGTAGTTCAACAGTTTTAACGATAAAGCTTCCGCCGTTATTTTCATAATAATATTTTTGTCATTTTCTCAATCCGACAATAATTTCGTTGTGGGGACCAACAATGATTGTACCGTCGTACGGATATTCCCCGACAAAAAGAATATTCTCCGACCAATCGAATATTATACAACAACTTACATACTTTTCAAAATCTATAAATATTACCCATAACTATAACATTATCTCAAATCCACACATTAATATTTAAATTTTTTTTTTGAGAAAATTAAATCTTTATTCGTAAAATTTGGGATTTTACAATTCACAAGTGCTCCCATTAACAAAGTCACCAACTGCTGAACCGGATTAGCGTTGTCCTTGTTATTATTATTAGTAGACCCCTTAGGAGGTGGTTGTTGATGTGGTTTTCTTCTTCTAGGGGGGATTTTTTGTTAAAATATATGATTATTAGTTCATTATTCAACTTCTTGAATATTTGAAGTTTAACTTAAACATTCTAAGATTAAAGCGATAACACATAACATTTCAATAAACATTGATATTTTTTATTCATTCATAATCATAATAAGGATAGCATCTCTGCTATCAACATGAATTTTCCTGAACTAAACAAGTTTCAGGATTACATCCTCATATTACCCCTTTAATTATTTCATAATAAGGGATTTACAATTTTTTTATTCACATACTTAATCACATATTATTATTATTCTTCCTATCTTGGCATATTAAGACGTCGAGAGGCTTCTCTACTCTATTCTTCAATAATACGATATGTCATCCTACGATCCATCACGAACCACGGCAAGTCTTCAAACTGTGGTGGGTAATAAAAGACTCGATCCTGGGCCCTATCAATCGTAGAATGAAAGGCATAATCCATTTCATTCATCTTAGCCTTCTTTGTTTGGACCTTAGCTTAAGCACGGTCTGCACGCTGAGCAGCCTTCATCCAAGCGTCCTCTGCTCTCGCACGCTTAGCTGACTCCACCTTCAAATCAACTTTTAGCTTTTCCACTTCAGTCTTCATTTTCTCATTTTTAGCCAACAGATCCTCTTGTTGTCCCTTTGTATGAACTAGGTCCTATTTCGTGTTTCAAAGTCATGAGTTAAGTTCTTGAATCTCGACATCCTTCTTTTCTATAGTAGCTTGACGCATCTCAACTAACTCCTTTAGATCCTCAGTATTATCCTATAACTCTATATTTTGATCATACAGTGCATTATACATCTCAGTTGATATGGAGTTTGGTAGAAACTACACAAGATCCTCTTCTTCATCCTCCTCCTCTATCTCCTCAAAGTTCTCCTCCTCAGGATCAGACACAGGCTCATCCTCCTGTTCTTCCTCAGCGACCAACAAAGAAGGATCCCTCTGAATCAACTGTTCCTGAACCACATGAATGTCTCAAGGTTCCTCATCTCTAGGTATCCGAGGCATCACTTCCATAGCTTGGTCAGATCCTCCAACGTTAGACATCTTGACAACAAAATATTTTTAAGTTTTATTTATTACGCAACACTCTTCGATACTCACGAGTACATAAGTTATTAACACATAGCACTTAAAGTCTTTTATTATTTATCTTTAATGGATGCCTTAATCCATTTCTTAAGACTCGATAAGAGTTTGACACCTCAATGTATTCTGTCTCCTTAAAGGTTACTTCCTAAAGTTTTCCCCACCTAAGGTTCATAACCTAAAGCTTTGATACAAACATGTGACACCCCCAAATCTGGGTACTCCATTCCCATATGATTTGGTGCTCACTAACCAAAACAATTACAGCTAACTACCCATAATAAAGGATAAAGACATAATTTAAATAACTTAAACAATAATCTTTCCCATTAAAAGGGTTACATCAACTGAAAACAATCCCAGGTAATCTAACCTTAAACTATTACACAAGTTTGCGGAATACATCACAACATAACATAAGTCTTATAACACAATTCATTTAAATAAATTCAAATAAGTCTTCAACACTTGGACATCTTGCCCTTTCCTTTGCTTAAAGATGGATCATCGAATTTCTAAACTTTAACTATAGTGTTAATTGCAAGAGTGTGAAAACAATTGCTCACTAATATAAAGAATAATAATAGCAACAACATGAGATTAAACAATGGTTACTGGATTATAGGGAAATCATTCAACGAATCAAAAATAGAAAACAAATTCAAGATTTATGTTTGAGGCTCTTATGACCATGAACTATGTCCCCGATAATTAGGTATTATTACCTCAACCTTAACAATCGTTTAGACTATATAGACCCTTCCTTAGGTACTTAGGGGGATTAGCCCTTTGTACCATGTATTGGGCACAAACATCTAAACGTTAACACGTACAAAATCCCCTATATCAGGGTTGTTCATCTAAGTTTGAATTTTAGGATTTCCGCACTAAAGAAATTTTAGTTTGGAACTAGCTTATCAGTGGTTCTAGAATTTTAGAACACTATTCAATTATAGATTAGTCCAATCAATAAGAGTTTGCTTGCTATTTGAAGGTTCAACACAATAATTTAGAATTGAATAATGTTATTTAAGTCAAAGATTGAATAGTTACAATATACAATTGAATAGACATGGTATATATGCAAAGTACTACATCCAAAAAATAGGAAAACCTCATTTGGATCAATGAATTTAAACAGTATATGCCTTGAATAACAAGAACAAGAGTCCGATATGTGGAACTCGCTCGATGTAAAGAATTAGAGTACAAGAGCTTGTATGATCATAAACTAGATGGAATCAATAAGCTTACTAAACTTATATATAAGATTTGAGAACTTGCATAATGATAAATTAGGTTTATAAAGCTTGCTTTACAACAAAGGATAAATATAATTATGAAACTTGCATTCTTTACAAAGAGAATGAAGTTAGGGAACTTGCCTCGTGTGTAAGCTACACAAGTACAATAACGTTTGCCAATTACCCTAAGCATACCATTGAAATCACAATACTAATTAGTTATATTATCATTGGCTCTATAGGTTTAACCCAACATTTAAGCCATAATCTTTAACTTAATGTCTAATCATGTTTGTTAACCACTCACACGAATCTGAAATCTCATTATCGCTTAATATAAGCTTTATCATTCACCTCTAACTCTTGCAAACATCAATTTTTATTCAATACATAACTTGTTTAAGTGATCATATAAAATGCTTATATTTAGTATTACATTACAATCTTTATTGTATCTTATGTTATGATTTAACATCTTTATCATGCATACCAAACTAGATTAGGTCTTTATATTACAATCAACAATTCATCGAACTCATCGCCATCGATCGATAGAGACGCGAGGCGTAGGCTGCGTTGCCCCAAGCCTTAACCTAAACAGTGCAACCGCTTATTTGGTGCGAGGATCTCGAGAATATTAACAGTAGCAATTGCGCCATTTCAGATTTAATGCTACGTGCAATGTGTGCGGTCTGTGAAATAAAGCTATGAAGAACTTCCTTGTTACAAATCAAATACCCATTTTTCCAATTTCTACAACAATTCACCAAATCCAAAAGTTATAAGTTTACTACAACAACTCTAGGCATAGACATAACACTTCTAATCACCAAAACACCCAAATTTATAAGGATTTAAACCATGTTTTGGTTGTTTTGTCCATTTTCAACAAATTTAGCGAATTTCATCGCCAAATCATTGTTTCTTAACTAAATTAAATCATTTCAGTTGCATTATTTTCATTTCTTGATATACTAACGTAATCTACAATCAATTTACTAATTATATCAAGGATTGAATATGAAATTTTTGACTCAAACAAGCCATTTACATATATATAACACTGTACCTCAATTTTCTTCTTTCAACCCAATTTCAATGAATTTAATTACTACAACTTACTTACATTTGATTAACAGATTCTACAAATCCATACATACACATATACATCAATCCAATATGACTTTTAATTCAAAGTGAATAATCTTTCAGAAACCAAAACATAGAATATTAGGAGCAATTATACCTTGATTATTGAAGAAAATGATAGAGAATGGCTTCAATTCATTCCCTTTCCACCACAAAAACCCACAATCTTAACAATTTTCCTTCTTCTCTCAATTCTCTCTAACACTCTGTTTTCTTTTTCTCTCCAAACTCCCTATACTTAGCTTAGGAATATACGTGTAGGATATAAACTGACTCCCCACGTACGTCAGGTAAAAAAAATAATACACCTTATTGGTTATGTTATGCCAAAGGCCATAAAGCCGTGTTTGGCTACACAGAATTTCTGTAACGACTGAAAAAATCAGATTATTTGAATAAATAATGAATAAAATTATATTATATGTTATTATTAATGAGTAAACAAGATGAAGGTTGTTCTATAACCTAAAAGTTTTGGAATATCATAGTATTCTGGCTACGTGAAGGAATTAAAGTGTTTGAATTTCCAAGACGAAATTAAAAGCTTTCCAAGAAATTTTGCGAAAGACACTATTCATCAATATATGCTCGGGAATTATTTATGAACTTCCGGGAAAAAAGTAATGATAAAATAATAAGGAAGGATGGATTATGTAATAATAATTAATGTATGATAAACACAGTTTTTTGCCTGCGTATTAAGTTCGAGAATGTTAAGGAAAGTGAAATTGAATAAATGATGAACGTATGATATGCAATAAATATACGAAGCAATGAATATGAGTATGATACGAAGTATTATACAAGTACATATAGATGATAACATAACGTATATGATGAGTGATTATATAACTTGTTATACGAGAAGAATACGTAGACTATACGTTAAAAGCCTTAAGCCAATTATAATACACTAATATGATTTGTTATGAATTGGGTAAGCCCAAGTGCAAACTTGTTAAGGCCCAAAGATTCAAGATGCAAGCCCAACGTAAGGCCAAAAGTTAATAAAATCTAAGCCCGAACTAAGAACCGGACCCATGGATTGAACCGATGGGTCATCAAGTAAGAAAATCAATGGGGCAACCCATGTGGGCCCCTATGGTGAGTCATGTCTGGCCAACTTGGTGGCCAAACAAGGGATAAGAGTTGTGTAGCCCAAGTCTTGAATAGTAAGGAGGTGGAATAGTAAGGAGGTAGGTGATAATGACTATTATGCCCTAACCTTGTAAAACCTATAAATAGAAAAGGGTTTGTTGCTCATTTGTTTGTTCTTTAAATTTCCACCAACATCTTAGAAATTATATTGAGAGAGAAAAGAGCTAGAGTCTTTGATAATCCAAGAGAAGGAATAAGAAAAAAAGTTTGAACAACAAAGGTAATGAATCCTAAACCATTATTCTCTATCTCTTCAATTATAGTTCGCTAGAGAAGTGGATATTGGTGGAGCATGTATGATAAGGAGTATAAGGATGGCTATTAATGGACTTAGACCTTAATAAACCATGTTGTAAGAGAATCTTAATCATAAGAGTTATGAACTAACAAAGAACATTGAAGAATTATAATTTTGTTATTCATGGAAAAATTTAAAACCATCGTGTATAGGATTAGATGAAATATGTTTGGTTAGGATGATAGAATGATGGAATGAATCCATTTTGAACGGTGTAAAAATCTTAAGTAACAAAGTTATGGCAAAATTTACGAGATTAGACGATAATTGTCAAAATCATTAAATTCTCGGAATGAAAGTCCAAAGTCACCATTGAACGTGAAAATGTTGGTTTTTGATTAAGAATAGTCAAAGTTTGCATTTTAGAGTTCCAGACTCGAAAATGGGCAAATTTTGACTTAAAACGAAGAAACGATCTATGAACGTTCACGAATGTTTAACAAATTTGTAATAAAGAACTTAATCAGTGAATTCCATGTTAACGAAGTAGAAAAAGTAAGATTTTCTAATAAAATCGTAATACACGTGATATGTGAACTAACGACTTTTGAACGAGCCAATTCAGATTTATAATAAGTTATGAGCCCGGAAAAGTTGTAGAAGAAATAAACTGTGAAAATTTTCTGAGGCTCAAGGCCGGCGTCGCAGCGCCGCCCAAGCTTCTAAGGTTAGCGTCGCAGCGCCAGGTCGAACCCTGAGACACTGGGAAGTGGTGCCGTAATGCGGCCCATAACAAAGGGAGTGGCGCCGTAACGCCAAGGCCGGGACTCAAATGTTGTCAAGTTGCGCCACAACGCGGGCTTTATTAAGGAAAGCTGGCGCCTTAGCGCCAACACTAGAAAAGAGGCAGTAAGGAATGGAAATAAATGTAATGAAATGGAAGTTGATTAAAGATAGATTATAACTTTAATTAACTTAAAGTAAACTCATTAAAGATGAGTATAACCTTAAGTTTAATAACTAAAGGTTGACTAAAGATTACTTAAACGTATATACAGGGTAATACGATAAACTGTAACGAATATTAACGAATCTAATAAATAATTAGATTGAGAAGAAGGGTAAGATACATTAGTGACCATACATGATTGTTTATGACCTAATGTGGTATGTTATATACTTATGTATTATAGAAACCTTAAAGATTCAAAGGAAAAGTGTATTAAATATAGAAGACGTTAAAAGCAAGTGTTCAAACCCTTGTCTATGTTCAGTCTGGACAAGCTTTGTGATTCATGTATTTTACGCATGGATTGGTGTATGATGAAGTCGAAGCCAATTCCTTCGGCTAGACAATGTGTAGATTTCCTTATAATATATCAAAGTTGTTATCTTTTGTAAAACTGTTTTGGTATGGATTTCAAAGAAAGACTGAGTATGAGTAAAAAAATGTTTTGTCGTCAAACGATAGGCACGTGAGGTTGTCAAAACTTAAACATAGATACGTTTAATGAAGTAGTGTTATACAACACAGAGTACTATAAGCTGATCACCTACACGTGCTCGTAAGAAATATCGAACTTACAGATTTGGTGCTGATTTGTCCTTTTCAAAGAAAGAATGAAATGCTCAAGCTCTTGGACCAAAATTTATGTTTAACATATGTTGTTCATTGTTAAACATTTTAAAGAAAAGAGAAGTGCTATTTTGAATTCCCTATAGTACTTCATAAATATTAGTTCAGTTATAGAAGATATACGATTCATATGATTCAAACCTATTGCTTAAATGAAATTGTCATACTTGCTGAGCTAGTTATGCTCACTCTTGCATGAACCATATGAATGCAGCTAAGACCGAAAGGACCGAATGATCTAATAAAGATAAAGGGAAGGCTAAGGCAGACCAATAAGATGTCTTTGTAATAGTATAATTTGAACATTGTAATTATTTGATATTATGACAAAGAACATATGTAATGGTTATAAAGAACATGAAAAGGAAATATTATTTTGGAATATATAAAAGACATATTCACTCTTTTGAGTTATTTCAATTGAATGTATGTGTGAACTGTAGCACCTTGTAGCACCATATGTCAGGTTGGAAGATACCCGAATTTGGGGGCGTCACAGGTTGGTATCAAATTTATAGGTTATAAAACTTAAGGGCGAAAAAGAACCTTAAGCCATAACCTTAAGAAGAGTTAATGAAGTAAAGGATGAAGTTAACCCTAAAAATACATTAAATGTGATATGTGTTTTTCCTATTCTAATGATGTGTACTAATCAAACTAATTTATTTTGTTGTAGATGTCAGAAAATAACGTGATGTATAGGGATATACATGTCATTAGAAAGGAGTTAATACACCAAGTAGTGATCTTACCGACACCTATAGCTGAGTTACTGGAAGTGATGGTGATTGAGTCAGAAGACTTAGAAAACTTAAAATTCATATCTTTATTTGATGGCATGTCAGAGGAGGAGGTGGAGGTGGTGTCGTTTAATACGGTATCACCTATAGAAGAGATGACTCCGGAGTAGTCAATGAAGGCGTTGTTCATGATAGTGTTGGATAGAAGTATCCAGTTTGGAAAAGAGGTGAGAGAGTTGAAGGAAGAAAACCATGATATCTTGGAGGACAAAAAAAGCATGGAGATGATGAAAGTAGTATGCACACAAGCCAATCATGTTTTATGATAAAGCATATACTTTGTAACAATCTTATTCATTTATTAATAAAAAGTATTAATTTATTAAAGGCTTTTAATTATCTACATGATGCTGTTTAATAATATGTGATAAACTCATAGTTTTAAGCAATGCTTTTAGAATAATGATGATGATTATTCTAATGATATCTAAATTCTTAGACAGCTTAAAACTAAAATAGTTCCAAATCGTTGGATTACTAAATTGGAGATTAGTGAATCTAGATAGATTGATACATACGTTGCTTACTCATTGGATAAGGATGATTGATTTCATGATCATTTATGTGGAGACACTAAAGCAAGTATGTATGTGCTTATTAGAGAACAAGTTTACTAAATGTGACTCGCTAAGGAATACTTAATGGAGTTTTACTTGCCTGTCAATAGGAATTCCTGTCGTGATAGTAGTACAAGTGATCCTTGGAATTGAGATCATCATAGTATCTTGTGTATGTTGAGTTATACTTTGACTTATTCCTTAAGACCCTTAGGGTATATCAAAGGGTATGCTTGTGTATAATAAGTTGTACATACAGATAATGTATGATCAATAAAGAATCTACCACTTCTAGTAAAAGAAGAGAAATGTCTTATGTGATTCGATTAATGACAATGCAGTAGTCCTTGCCCAAGGCAGAATGAAATTAGAAAGGAGTTTCTAATTTGCATTATTTGGAGTTGTGCATTTAAGAGTCAAAATACATATAATTAAATAAAATAAGACTTGACTGTAATTTCATGTCTTATATTTAATTGGGACATTGTATGGTGGAAGGATTGAATTGTACGGTAACTATTAACTCAAATGTTCTTTTATGATTAATGTTGAAATCTATATTATCTAGAAAATCATTAATCGCTAGGGAGACTTATCCCTATTATAGAATAAATATTATTTATTTAAATAAATTAATATTTTAATTTATTTATTTAAATAAGATTAAAATTGTTCTAATTGATTTATTCACAACCTAGGTTTAATATGGAGAACCTAAATGGTCACACCATAAAAAGGAAAAATAATTATTTAAGAAGCAAATGGCAAAATCATAATAATAAGTTAAGTATATTTAATTTAATCTATGGTTATAGAATAAATTAAATAGCTTAATATTTATTATTTAATATTTTTGAAATATTAAATATAAATTAATAAGAGGAGTCTTCTTATTATTATTACTATTATTATTATTTAATTCCTAAAATAGTTTGGAAATTAATTAATAAAAGTACTCTCATATATCCTAATAAGATTAGGAGGCTAATTAATTAAAAGAGTTAAATTAATTATTCCTAATAAGATTGGGAGCCTAATTAATTAAAGGAAATTAATTAATTAAAATAAAACCCAATTCCTTAATTGTTAAGGAGGGTTGTCAACATCTATAAATAAGAGGAATCTTATTATGGGTGAGGTGGTTGTTGACGTTTTCATAGAATACATAATTTCAATAGTTTGGAGAGTACGCTCTTTTTTATAGAGATAGAAAACTAGGGTTTTGCCAAATACCCATCTTCTTGAATCTTTCTTCTTCCTTGGTGGATCACTTCTTGAGGCCAAATACTTGGGTGGTTAACGTTGATAAAAGGAAGGAACATAACTTGGTGGATTCAAGTTGAACGCGAAAAGATTTGGAGGTGAACTTGTACCTAAGGAAGCTCGAATCTTCAAGGGTATGATTCTTGTTCTTTATCTTTTAGTTTAATTAATAATTATGAATAAAGGATGATCTGGGTATATGGTTTGTAAAATTTTAAAATTATGATTTTCCACATTTCCGCTTATTTTGTGCAATTTAATTGCGTTCAGGAATATTACAAACCTAATAGTGGTATCAGAGCTAAACCTTTATGCAGATTATTAATTGTTTAGATTTGATATGTATATTGATATATGTTTAGAACAATTTAATTGGGCATAATTTTTTTGTATAAAATTTATTTTAAAAAAACATAATAAAATAAAATATCGCGAATCTCTTTTTCGCTTAATCTGCGATTCACGATTTAGTTTTACAAAAAAAAGGATTCTTCAACCGTATGATTATATATATATATATATATATATATATATATATATATATATATATATATATATATATATAAGTAACATGCTAACTTTTCAAGGGTTATATATATGATATATTAGGTTTACATTAGCAAGGTGATTTGATAAAATCATTCTTCTAGAATAATTATCATATATTGTAATTATATATATATATATATATATATATTTCAATATATATAATATTCTAAATTATTTTATAATTAAAATAAAAGTTTATTTTAATTTTAAAATTAAATTTCATGCTAACTAATTAGAGTTGGAATTGGATTCCATGATAACTAATTGGAGTTGAAATTGGATTTCATGTTTCCTTAAATAAAGGAGTTTATTTAGATATGAAATAAGATTTCATGTTATTCAAAATAAAAGAGTTTATTTGTGAATTGGAAAGAGAATCTATATTTCCTTAAATAAAGGAGTTTATTTAGATATGGAATAAGATTTCATATTATTCAAAATAAAGGGGTTTATTTGTGAACGAGAGAGAATCTGTGTTTCCTTTAATAAAGGAGTTTTTTTTTACTTGGAATTAGATTCCATAATTAATTAAATTAAATGAGTTTATTTTGATTAAAGATTTTGATTTAAAAATATTTATTTTATTCAAAATTGGATAAATTAAAATAAAAGAGGTTTATTTTGATTTAAATTTGGATTAAAATAAATGAGTTTATTTTGATTCAAAATTAGATTTTATACTAACTAATTTTGCCCATTAAATGATATCAATATATGTATTGAATGTTTATTATTCATGAGATGAATATTATTTATTGATGCATATGGTGGTGTGTATGATAATAAATGGGATTGATTATGGACTCTTGACCAATATGATTGGATTTTATTTTAGTTGGATGCATGAATGTATGTGTTTTATTAAATGGGGTCTGCGTACTTCGTCTTCTCTAATTTTTTCTTAATGTAAATTCTATCTTCCTTCTATGTACTTCCCCTTGACTGTTGATCAAGGTTTCTATTTATTTTAAATAGTTTTGTAATAGGAATAGTTAGAATTAATTTTGAAGAATTGGAGATCAAGGAAAAAGGAGCGCTTGAAAACCCGTTTGTAATGGAGGCTGGGTTTAAATGTAATAGTTATATTTAAATATTAATTCTTGCACCCCTAGGGTTTGACCTTTAGGTTCACTTGGTGGCTCTAGTGAACCAAACTAGAATAAAAGTCCATAATCAATCCGGGTAGAATATTGTATTCTATATATGCATGCTAGTATTATATATATATATATATATATATTATATATTATGCAAACATGCTTCACATGTTTAATAATATGACGCATATTTTATATATATATATGTGCATGCGCGCTAAACAAGATGAGACAAATTAATAACAAACCCCTCAAATATTTTATATTAAGTTGTAACGTTTAAATATATTTGGAATATCGAACGTCGCCTTCTAACATGATAGAAATAATAGAGTATTGAATATTTAATATGAGTTTGGTGTGCACACACAAGGCAAATATTAAATATTTAAGATGTTGTTTTTATTATATATGATGTTTATAAGGAATTGTACATTACTACTTTGTTGTGCACACACAAGGGCTGTAGTTTTCTCTTCACTTATAAGGAAATGCTTGGTCTGACTTAACTTAAATCATTTTTGTTCGGATGTGCACACACTTAACCATTATGATTTAAGAGGCAAAATACAAGGAGTTGCATAGTTGATGTAATTGACAAGAGTTGTCTACCTATTTGTTTATATATAGTTTGTTGTGCACACACAAGGCTATATACATTTGAAATGGGATCCTTATTCTCACTAGCATATCTTTAATTAAATATTGTCGAACTATATATATTGAGGGTAATATAGTTTGAAGAAAATAGTGGGAGATACCAAATTAAAATAAGACCTAAATTATTTTGGTAATTAATAAAAGAATGTATGCTAAAATATTGTTAATTACAAATACATTTATAGAATTTTACAATGTCTAAATTACTATCATTGCGTAGCATATTAGATGTTAAATTAACCAAACCGAATTAAACGGATTGGTTAAGGAAATTGAGAATAGTTTCTATGGTCGAAAAAGTTATCTTATGTCCTTAATGTCGCTTATATCCTCGCAATGGTTGTAGACAATGCTTCTAAGGAAGAGATTGTTACTTTTAGAAAGTGGCAAGATGATGCACAGTTGGCTCAATGCATCATGCTTGCATCCATGAGTAACAAGCTTCAGCGTCAGCCTGAAACTATGGATACTCCTACTATACTCTTGCACGTCAAGTAGTTGATGGTGAGGAAAGTAGGACTAATAGATATCAGATATCTAAGGAGCTCTTCTGATCTAGAATAACTGATGACACTATAGTAGAGATAAAAGTCCTTAACATAATCAATTTGATTGATCAATTAGGACAACTAGTTTTGTCATGGATGGATAGTTGAGCCAAAATTTAATTTTGCACTCACTCCTGGACTCATTTCACAATTGTTGTGAATTTTTCATATGAACAAGCTAAATATTAGCTTCGTTGATTTGCTTAACATGTTAAAAAATGATGAGAGTCATTTTCCAACAAAGAAACACCAAGTCTTACTAGTAGGGTTCAAAGGATCTTCTAAAAAGAAGAACGATTCTAAGAAGGTAAATAAAAAAGGCAATAACAAAGGATAATAAGAACAAAACTGATATGAATAGAAAAGGAGTTTGCTTCCACTGCAATAAGCCTGGACACTGGAAAGAAAATGCAAAAAGCATCTTGCAGAGGCTAACCAAAAGAAGAAGCTTAGTGAAGTTTCATTTACCAATATAGTTTTTGTTCATGATTGAAATACATTTTTCTTTAAGTCAAGGTTCTACTTGGGTATTGGATACCGACTTTGGTTATCATAAATATAGATTTATGAAGGGACCAAGCAGAAGTAGAAAGCTAAACAAAGATAAGTAATCCTATGTGTGGGAAATGAAGCAAAGGTTGTTGCATTAGACATATAAACTTATAGTTTAGCAATGCCTACGGGAAAATCTATTAAGTCAATAAGTTGTTATTGTATTCCAGTTCTTGTTAGTAACATTATTTCCAATTTTGTTGTTGGACAATGAAATCTTTGGTATTATATTTAAGAACAATTGTTCTTCTATTTATAATAATAATGTTTTGTATAAAATTGGAATATCACTTAATGGATTTTGTACACTTGACTTATATGAAAAATTATTTTGCAAATTAAAGAAACTAGTATATGAAAAAGGAGATGATTATTCAAAAGGTTGAATGTGTGTATTTGCTGAAATACAATTATGAATTATTTGAAAGGTTAAAAGAATTCATAAATGAAAAAAATTAAAAAAGTATTAGGATTCTTTGATCGGATCAAGGAAGGAATACTTGTGCAATGAGTTTTTTGATCATCTCAAATGGTTTTCTCATAATGGACGCCTCCAGATATGCAATAATTGATTGATGTATCTGAAAGGAAAAATCGTACCTTGTTGGATATGGTGAGGTTCATAATGATTTTACCGACATTCCAGTATCACTCTAGGATCATGTCCTAGAAATGGCTGCATATCTATAAAAAGGTAACCTCAAAATTCAGCCCCAAGACTCCATAAAGTTATGGATAGGGAGGATTCCTAATCTTAAGTTTATTAAAATAAGGGGTTTTCCAACTTATGTAAAAAGGTTTCAAAGGTTAAGCTTGGGACAAAATTTGACAAGTACAGATTTGTGGGACATCCTAAAGTAAGTTTAGGTTATATGTTCTATAATCCTACTTAGCAAAAGGTGTTTGTTGCGAAACACGCTACCTTCTAAGATAAAGGTGTTTATCGTTAAAGGGGCTAGTGGGAGGATAATAGATCTTGGAGAGTTCAAGAACCACAAAACACTATAAGTCAAATAAGAGGAACTTGTAAATAGACTTATTATACCAAAACTAAATCATAAATCTGGAATAGTACCAAAGATACCTAAGAGGTATGGATTCATCATAGATGATGATGATGAGGTACACATCATAGAAGATGATGATCCAGTTATATACGATGAGGCACGAGTTGTAGACACTAAGAGAAATAGATTAAAACAAGTTTCTCAAAAATGGAACATTCGTTTTGATGAGATAATCAAAAGAGTTTGATTTTATCAAAAAATAAATAAGAATGGACCTAATGTGTTCAAAAAGTTTCAGTGGGAGCGCCGTGACATTCCTAGTATTATATGTTGATATACTACGAATAAGGAATGACATACTAATTCTACAATCAGTAAAGATAAAGTTGTCTAAACATTCCTCCATGAATGATTTGGGAAGAATATCGTTATTAGGGATACAAATCTATATAGATAGACGTAAGAGGATGCTCGACTTAACCCAAGAAATGTATATTCATTTTATGCTAAAGTCGTTTAGCATGGCAAACTCCAAGAGATGTCTAAGGTTGATGAGCTATGGAGTGTATCTCTCTTAATAGTCCCCATAGACTCCTGAAAAAAGAGAGATCGCATGAGTGACAATCATGCATACAATGAAATATACGAGACCTAATGATAATCGGTCATATTCTGGTGAAGATCACTGTAAGACAATAAAAAAACATCTTAAAGTGCTTAACCGACACTAAGGATATGATTAAAATTTATGGTGGGTCTAAATTAAAACTAGAGAGCTTAATAGACTCAAGTTTTTCAAACATACCAAGATGACAGAAAATCCACTTTAAGGTAAAGGGTTACCTTGAACGGTGGTATAGTGAATTGGAAAGGTTTTAAACAACAAAGAGTTGCTGGTTTAGTGATAAAGACAAAGTATATAGCTATAAATGAAGATACAAATTGATTGTTTGGATGAAAAGTTCATTATAGAACTAGAAATAGTTCCTAAGTCTCATCTTGGATCTAAACATGTGTTATGGCACTTCATTTGATTATAGGAATTATTGAAAGATGGGAAATCACTATAGAGATAGTGGACTCTTAAGAACAACATTACATATCCATTAACTAAAGCTTATCCAACAGCAGGATAATCGTCATTTAGAGAAGAAGGGTATGAGATACCATGGCGATTGACTTTAGTGCAAGTGGGAGATTGAAAGTAGTATGCACACAAGCCAATCATGTTTGATGATAAAGCATATACTTTGTAACAATCTTATTCATTTATTAATAAAAAGTATTAATTATTAAAGGCTTTTAATTATCTACATGATGTTGTTTTATAATATGTGATAAACCCATAGTTTTAAGCAATGCTTTTAGAATAATGATGATGATCATTCTAATTAGATCTAAATTCTTAGACAGATTAAAACTAAAATAGTTCCCAATCGTTAGATTACTAAATTGGGGATTAGTGAATCCGAATAGATTGGTACATACGTTGCTTGCTCATTGGATGAGGGTGATTGATCTCATGATCATTTGTGTGGAGACACTAAAGCAAGTATGTAGGTGGTTATTAGAGAATAAGTTTACTAAACGTGGCTCGGTTAGGAATACCTAATTGAGTTTTACTTCCCTGTCAATAGAAATTCCTGTAGTGATAGTAGTACAAGTGATCTTTGGACTTGAGATCATCATAGTATCTTGTGTATGATGAGTTATACTTTGACTTATTCCTTAAGACCCTTAGGGTATATCAAAGGGTATGTGTGACGACCCCAAAATAGGTCCATTCCATCCAACCCATTTTGAGTCGCCAAATATATGGTACGAAAAACAACTACAACTTTATTACAACAATTGTCGTGCAAAATACAACAACACATATGCTGTGAGTTTGGATACAAATATATACCAATCAATGAAGACGTCACAATGACACCTTACATAAAGGTATAGTCAAAACCTGCTTTTAGAAATTAGAATCTTTGGGAAGTGCTCAAGGAAACCTTCATACATGGGAGGCCATGCTTTTAGGTTATGGTAGATATCATATGGCCACAGAATTATCCTTGGTTGACCCAATAGACCCCAAAGAAAAACAAGAAGGTTACTATCATATTCTTCCCAATGGCGAGTCTTCTCTTGACATATCATTATCTCCACTGTCTCTAATTTGGTATTATACTCCAAACAAACGCCAAGATTATATAGGTAGTGCTTGTAAATATACTCAGCAAGTGGATGAGCACAACCATGTCTTATGATAACACGAGTTTGTATGTCATTAGACATCTTGTATGATAGTGACAAAACACCCTTCCAAAGTTGGGTTCGCCTCACCCTATTTAATTCACCAAAAATAACTATTAAATGATGTATAAAATACAACACACTAAAGCCCTCAATAAAATTATTTTCATACTCTTTAGGGAGAACCTCAACAACTATAGACCACCGTTCTATTCCCTTGTTATCCCCGCTCAACCCAGCTACACTTTTATTACCTGAAAGGAATTGTGAAACAAAAAGGGTGAGCACAACTAGCTCAGTAAAGAATATTATGACTAAAGATAAATAAATTATCAATAGTCTTCATCAGTAATGAATCAGAGATTTAGAACATATGGTAGATGATAAAACTTTTCAACCATAGTTGCAGCGGAATGAGCAATCCATTAAAAGAGTCAAATAGACTATAAAGTCTATTATCTTCCACGTTAAAAGTCCACCAACAATATTTTATCCTGTAACATCAATCAACAATTTCGCCCACAATCACATGTATAACTCATAATCATAATTGTAGTTCTAAATTCCTCTTCTTATCCAGGATGAAGATAATTTCATCACCTGTCTTTACCTGAAACATCAAAGATCATGGTTATACCAAATCACAGTTCCTGTTCATAATCATACTAATAAATTCATCTTTGCACCATAGCCAAAGATATTCATCAACAGTTCATCTTTGCACTACATGCCAAAGATATTCAACAACAGGTCATCTTTGCATTACGAGCCAAAGATATTCATCAATAATTCATCTTTGCACTACAGGCTAAAGATATTCAACAACAGGTCATCTTTGCATTACGAGCAAAAGATATTCATCAATAATTCATCTTTGCACTATAGGCTAAGATATTCATCAACAAGTCATCTTTGCACTACGGGCCAAAGATATTCATATCTCAAATAAATACATAATCATTTCAGAAGTTATATAACAATAATTATAACCATGTTGATCAATTCACCTTTGCACTTAAGCTAAAAATATTCAATTGTAAATTCAATGGTCATGATCATACCAGTCAACAATTCAACTTTTGCACTACTGGCCAAAGAGAACCTATGGTCACGATCATACCAATAATCTACCCATCTTTACACTCAAGTCAAAGAGAAATATCATCATTAGGGTTATAAGAATGTTATATAAAAACAATATAATCAAAACATGGTTTTAATTTCAAGAGTAAGATTCATAAATCAACGATAATTTAGTTAGAAAAAGAAACCAATTTTATTGTGAATAGTACCCGTGAATAGTAACTCGTGAATAGTAACTCATGAATAGTAACTCATGAATAGTAACTCATGAATAGTAAATCCTCAATAGTAACTCGTGAATAGTAACTCATGAATAGTAACTCGTGAATAGTAACTCATGAATAGTACCTCATGAATAGTACTTTGTATTCGTACATAGTATCGTATACGTAAATAATGTCATATACGTAAATAGTATTATATACATGAATAGTGTTCTATACATGAATAGTGTCGTATACGTGAATAGTAACCCCGACTCAAAAAAGTAGAAATTCCAAAATAAAATCCATACCAATATTGCAGTATAATGATATTGAAAGAATAACATCATTATGAAGAAAATAACATTCCTTACAATCCCTTACAATCCCTTAAAATCCCTTACTATCCCTTACCTTAAAAGAGCAGTACTTCTGACAGGATATCGGATATGACGCTGAAGGAAACTTGCACTGATGAATATCAACTCACCAAGTATCTAAATACTCATAAATTACACTCAATAATCTAGAGAGAAAGAGAGAAAACTTTGTTTCGGTGTGATTTTCAATTCTAACTTAGCCCTCTATTTATAGGAAAATGTTAGCCACCAAGAAAGCGAGACTTGACTGCACACGATGGCTTTTTACTCGCTACTATTCCACCCACCAAAAATCAGCCATCTTCCCCAACAACCAAGAGTGGGGCCCACTCAATTCTAGAATTTTCCACCAAAACCTAATTTCCGAATCAGTTACCTCTTAAAATTCATAATAAATTATACGCTCATTTTTAACTATTCAAAATTTGTGGACATATACTCAACTTATATATGTATAACATATCCAAAAATTACAATGATCCAACGGATACTATTTAATCCATGAATTATTAACGTCCAAATTGTCAACATGATCTTTGTTTCAGAGAGTAAAATTCAAGAATGATCGAAGAATATTTCCATGAAAAGATCTTTGGATGAAACGCAAATATCAAGGATATTCTACTAATTTCATAGAGTATAGAAGTCAAAGTTTTAACCAATTTGGGTATAATAAAGAATGGAATAACAAAAGAAATTACCATGCATGCGGTGCTTGCAGATGACAAAGTTATTCCAATGAGAATAATAATAACGGAACCTGTGTCGGTGAAATTCACACCGCAAGCGGGATGTTCCAACAGAATAATAAAGATGGAACGGATCCGGTGTAAAAACACGTGATAGGATATTCCAATGAATGATAAAGAGCGGAACCAGTGGGTGTAAAACACATGCATGTGATGTTCCAATGAGAATAATAAAAAGCGGAACCCAGTGCGTGTAAAAAACACACGAGCAGGATGTTCCAATGAGAATAAAAGAAGAATGTCACCAAGTATAGGGTAAATCATGTATACTGAGTTATTCAATGTAATAATAAGCAATGGAATAACATAAGGATTTCACCAAGTATAGGTATGCCTGGCGTATGAGTTATGTATAGGGTATGCCACTTTTACAAAGTTATTCCAATGTAATAATAATGAATGGAATAATGAAGTTCTCTTCAAGAAAAAAAAATAACACCCCTTACCGTAAAAGAACCTGAATATAGAAGTAGTGAAGTAGCGCGTAATACTCTTCTTCTTTCTATAATTTTCTCTCTATAGCTTCTCTCTATAATTTTCTCTCTAGAGTTTTAATGAATTCCTAAGAAAATAATGAAGGAATGAGCTTCTATTTATAGGAAAATGGAATGCATAGTAACTAATCCATGAGCGGTCCAGATTGATTTACTTTAATCGACGGTCCATATTTAAAGAAAAATCTTTTAAATAAAATATAATATATTCTATTTATATAAAAACATTTTACTATGCAAACACTATGCAATACTATGCAAAACACTATGCAAAAACACTATGCAACACTATGCATAATAAAATATAATATATTCTATTTATAGAATAACTTTAATAAAGTATTCTATTTTATATAAAGATGTTTTTGTTTTATTACGTTAATAATACTGAATAAAACAAAACGTCATTATCGCATTATAATAATTCATATTATTAATCGACAATAATGGAATCAAACCGAGTGACTTCTCACATAAGCATCAATAATCAATACCTGGTGTCTGCTACTATGCAACCACACTTATTATCGTACTTTTACTACCGAAAGTAGTTCAACAAGAACTACGGTAAAACTTCCGCCGTTATTTCAATAAAATATTTTTGTCGTTTTTTCAATCCGGCAATAATTACATTGTAAGGTCCACCAATGATTGAGTAGTTATACGAATATTCCCCGCTAAACCGAATATTCCCCGACCAATCAAATATAATATAACCACTTGCATACTTTGCAAAATTTATAAATACTACCCACAACTATAATATTATCTTAAATTCACACCATAATATTAAAAAAATTATTTCAACAAAATTTAAATCATTATTGATAAAATCTGGGGTCTCACACATGAATAGTGTCGTATACGTGAATAGTAACCCCGACTCAAAAAAGTAGAAATTCCACAATAAAATCCATACCAATATTGCAGTATAATGATATTGAAAGAATAACATCATTATGAAGAAAATAACATTCCTTACAATCCCTTACAATCCCTTAAAATCCCTTACTATCCCTTACCTCAAAAGAGCAGCACTTTTGACAGGATATCGGATATGACGCTGAAGAAAACTTGCACTGATGAATATCAACTCACCAAGTATCTAATTACTCATAAATTACACTCAATAATCTAGAGAGAGAAAGAGAGAAAACTTTGTTTCTGGTGTGATTTTCAATTCTAACTCAGCCCCCTCTATTTATAGGAAAATGTTAGCTGGCACAAAGCAGACTTGACTCACACCGATGGCTTTACTCGCTACTATTCCACCCACAAAAATCAGCCATCTTCCCCAACTACCAAGAGTGGGCACACTCAATTCTAGAATTTTCCACCAAAACCTAATTTCCGAATCAGTTACCTCTTAAAATTCATAATAAATTATACGCTCATTTTTAACGGTTCAAAATTCGTGGACATATACTCAACTTATATATGTATAACATATCTAAAAATTACAACGATCCAACGGTCGGATTAAATATTATAACTCACACAATAAAGCTGTAATAACACCGATTTGATCTTTTAATACCTCCAATCCGACAAAATACAAATAAAACATCTCAGCATTAATTCCTTCATTAATAACCACATAAATAAATCCATCATTTATATTCATATAAAATAAATATTTCCTTATCATATGAATCAATAATTAATTATTCACAAATAATATTACGTAATCACATTTTATGACAACCAGTCGTTCCCAGGAAAGAGGGGCTTTCAATAAAATTTCTCTCCATCTTGGTAGCGCAATTAGGTGACCAAACCTCTCCTTAGACAGAACTTTCTAGACATTGCCAATAGTGCTATCTAATAATATTATTCAAATAATATGAATTATTGATCTGATAATGAGAAATATTGTGCAGTGACAATTATTGAACAACAATAATATAAAATATCAACGCGGCAATTATTGAACCAATAAAATAAAATATTGAACAGTAATTACTATAACAATTATTGAGTAGTGCCTTCTTACGTAAGGATTCAATAATTCAAAATACTGTGCAATACCGTGTATCATCTTGTCGCAACAACAACGATATTCGTATTTTAACCACCGGTATTCCAAATGATTGTTAATAAAGAATAACTATGCCATTATTTATAAAAACTCAAACTTGTCGTTTTCTTCATTCGACAGTTATTTTGTTATGGGGCCCACAAATGACTGCGCCGTTGTACGAATATTCCCCGACAGAAAGAATATTCCACGACCAAACGAATATTCTCCGACAATAATGAATATTTTATAACCACTTGCGTATTTTGAAAAAAAATCATATATCACCCTTAACTTTAACCTTTTATCAATTTAACCATTTACTAAATAGGAAAATTGAATACTTTTATTTCATAAAATTTGGGGTCTTACAGTATGCTTGGGTATAATAAGTTGTACATGGAGATAATATATGATAATTAAAGAATCTACCACTTCTAGTAAAAGAAGAGAAATGTCCTATGTGATTCGATAAATGACAACCCAATAATCATTGGCCAAGGCAGAATGAAATTAGTAAGGAATTTCTAATTTGTATTATTTGGAGTTGTGCATTTAAGAGTCGAAATACATATAATTAAATAAAATAAGACTTGACAGTAATTTCATGTCTTATATTTAATTGGGACATTGTATGGTGGAAGGATTGAATTGTACGGTAACTATTTACTCAAAGGTTTTTTTTTTATGATTAATGTTGAAATCTATATTGTCTAGAAAGTCGTTAATCGCTAAGGAGACTTATCCCTATTGTAGAATAAATATTATTTATTTAAATAAATTAATATTTTAATTTATTTATTTGAATAAGAATAGAATTGTTCTAATTGATTTATTCAAAACCGGTTTAATATGGACAACCTAAAGGGTCACACCATAAAAGGAAGAATAATTATTTAAGAAGCAAATAGCATAATAGTAATAATAAGTTAAGTATATTTAATTTAATCTATGGTGATAGAATAAATTAAATAGCTTAATATTTATTATTTAATATTTTGAAATATTAAATATAAATTAATAAGAGGAGTCTTATTATTATTATTACTATTATTATTATTTAATTCCTAAAGGAGTTTGGGAATTAATTAATAAAAATACTCTCATATATTCTAATAAGACTAGGAGGCTAATTAATTAAAAGAGTTTAATTAATTATTCTTAATAAGATTGGGAGCCTAAATAATTAAAGAAAATTAATTAATTAATTAAAATAAAACCCAATTCCTTAATTGTTAAGGAGGGTTGCCCACATCTATAAATAAGAGGAGTCTTATTATGGGTGAGGTGGTTGTTGACGTTTTCATAGAATACGTAATTCCAATAGTTGGGAGAGTACGCTTTCTTTCTATATAGATAGAAAACTAGGGTTTTGCCAAATACCCATCTTCTTGAATCTTTTTTCTTCCTTGGTGGATCACCTCTAGAGGCCAAACACTTGGGTGGCTAACGTTGATCAAAAGAAGGAACAAACCCGGTGGATTCAAGTTGAACGTGAAAGGATTTGGAGGTGAACTTGTACCTGAGGAAGCTCGAATCTTCAAGGGTATGAATCTTATTCTTTATCTTTTTGTTTAATTAATAATTGTGCATAAAGGATGATCCGGGTATATGGTTTGTAAAATTTTAAAATTCTAATTTTCCACGTTTCCGCTTATTTTGTGCAATTTGATTGCATTCATGAATATTACAAACCTAACAGACGATGTGGGAAGAAGAGAACGACGAGAAGATTTTAGCGAAGGACAAGGTCCATGAGCTAAAACGCGAGGTCTTTGAGCTTAGGCTGGAGCTAAAGACTAATTAACAGAAGATTAGTATGATGTCCTAAATGCATAGGAGTTCGTACGGGGATTTTCAACGGCAAGTAGCTGAGTATCCTGTGGAGGCAGGGAAAACTCGACATACTATCAGTCGAGATGTGATAATTGATCTTGCCAATGCAGACTATGAGAATGCCATAAGGCAAATGTAATCTAGTTACTAGCTAGAATAGAGTTAGATATATAAATATGTATATCTATGTAGTGACGTAAAACCCTCTGTTGTATAATCAAAGAGTAGTCTTTTGTAAATCAAATTTTTTGAAAAGCAATGGCGAGAAAGTAATATAATCAGCTAAGGCTGTGTAATGATGAATGATGTAGTATTATACTACAAGGAAGAAACATCTCAATATAAGCCTTTTATTGAACATGTTGTGCACTGAGTATGAGTTATTGTTTAATAAATCAATAATAACTAACAAACAAGAAGAAAGTAATAAAGAAGTGTTATTTATTTTAACAAAAAGATGCCACCAAGAAAAAGACAACGAAATCAAGAAGCAAATGTGAATCAACCGCAAAGGGGACCGGTTAACCCGATGCAAGAGTTCGTTAATTTATTAACGGCTGCATTTAATAGAAATGGGGAGAATATACCTGTAAATCATGCGGTAGTAAGGGCTACTATGTTTAAGGATTTTAATAGTGTAGGTCCGCCAGAGTTCAAAGGTACTACGGACCATATAGAAACCCAGACTTGGGTAAAAGAAATAGAGAAGGCATTTGTTATTAAAAATGTCGAAGAGGGGTAAAAGGTTGCTTTTGCTACCTACATGATGAAGGGAGAGGCCAACTTCTGGTGGGAGGCAAACCAGGCTAGGGCTGAGATAGAAAACCTAACCTGGACACGGTTCAAGGAGATTTTCTATAATGCCCCGAAATCCGATCTATCTTCACACCCGGATTCCGTACGTCACGAGTACATCATTTATTCCAACACACATCATTTTATATTAAAATATAACAACATATATTCCCAATTCCCAGGTTCTTATACCTTATAACCTTGTTCATTACCAATAATGATTATTACATTATTCTTTACATCTTATATGAGTGACTTTCATTCTCCACCAAGGATACATAACAGTTCATTAAACTAATCTAAAATTCAATTAAATTATTCTTTATTATAAGTCTTCACATGATCTTCACGCTCATTCATATACCGAATGGCACTTCATCTGAATACCAATCAACTTGATCTTTAGGGAATCCTTAAGTTCTTCTAACATCATTCATTGAAAATGTTTTTCATGTAAAGCAAGTGTGAGCATTCAATTGCCCAGTAAGTCATAACAGTTGAACAAACAACTTCGAGAATTCAAACATTCCTTTAGAACTTCGATAACTGAACAAAGTTTATGAAGAAGCTTGAATAATAGGAATAATTCTGATTCCTATCATTTTAAAACCTTAATCACATTCACTTTAAAATACTTTCCTTCTTCTATCTTTTTCATACGTATCATGTCTGGCTAGAATCATTAGCACAAACTTAACAATAATGGTTCATGTACAAACAGAACATACTCATATTAAATCAGTTCAATCACAGAATAGTTCATCTCATAGAAACACCGAAGTGTTCACATTGTGACACAAGGCCTCATACGTTCTACCACCTTGTACAAATATTGCATATTTGCACATAGACAGAACTTCTAAAGTTCAACTTCTGAGAAGTTTAAGAAACTAGCATTCATTTAGAATATGAATGAAGTTAGGAAACTTGCCTTACGCACAGCTACAACTTAAAGTTTATGCTGAACTGCTCATTCCAATTCCTATATAACACATAAAGAAAATAACATGTACCAATTAGCCACATACTTGACTTACGCATTGGTTTTAACTTATCTTTACTTTTTAGGATTTGCGTTCTTGCAATCTAAGTTTACGTGACCAACTTTCATTACCGGTTTATGTCTTCATAATATACAGAACATTTTACATTACCTTATTCTTATCTTGCAACGTCTGGTTCATTCGACTCGGAACATCATCCGAGTTATACACATTAAATTGGTTTCTTTGCGTTATACGTACTTTTCTAATTCAGTTCTTCACCGTTCCCAGGTTTACTCATTAGTCTTCATTACCATTCTTTACGGCTTTCTTGATAATTCATATCTTACTTACTACCTTCGTCAACGTCTACGTCATACAACCATTGTATACCTAGAACGTTTGTCCAACGCGAATACAGTTCGCAAGAATCGTTTACGTATTCAGCGATTGCGTTGCTCGTCTCTTAATCTCTCGTTCAACCTTTTCTCGTGATTTTAATCACTTTTAATCATTATCCATCCCATGAACCCCATGTTCATTATTCTTTCTTAATGTCAAAGCCATACTGTTCTTTGTATGCTAAGACCGATCGTTCATCGCCACTACGTTACGTTTATGTTTATTACCTTCTTTGTCTTTTAATCTCTTTCAATCATTTCGCTCAACCTGTACTAATGGTTTAAATTTCTTGTTTAAGTGTTACATTCGATGAACTACATGTTCATTAGCTTTCGTTATAATTCCCCCAGGTTTTGAGCAATTAAAAGCTCATTCATGGGCTTTTGCCTCGACAAACGATGCGTGCACGGTTCACTTTACACCTTTCATTTGCAAGTAGCCATCGCTTCATGGCGTCATCTCTCTACACTATGACTCGTCTTTGCAAAGACAAGTATCCGAGAACCAACTATCCCGGTTCGTTGCGCCATCGCCACCTTACAAGGTATGGCTTAGCCATGGCAAGAAACCCCTAATTCTTGAAAAAAAATTCCAAGTCTTTAATTGTTTTGAGACGCTTACTTCCCGATCTCATAACTTACTCGTTATAACTCTGAACGAGGTCGTTCTAAAGCCATTCTCTTCCTTATCTTACGTACTTCAATTCCTCTCAGATAGAACTTTATTCTGAATCTGTTAACATGAATTTCAATTGGCTTAATCTTTGTCCTTTGTTCGTTTTGTGTTTTTAACGTTCTTCCTTTATTCGTCTGTAATTCGGTCATCCGAACTCAAAATTCGTTTGTTATTGAGTCCACAACTCACGTTTTCTACATTCTTTTACTGTCTTATGAAACCCTACACCTTCGAGTTCATTTACACACTTTCTAATTCTCGTTTGTCTTTTATAAAATTTTTACCATAACTTCGTTATAGCTCAATTTTAATCTGTTCTTCATGAATGTTTCTACCGTTCCTAACCAAGCAATAAGCATTTAACTTATACGCGATGGTTTTAAACTTGTCCATTAACAACAAATTATATTATGATGGTTTTAAATTTATCCATCAACAACGTTCTTCGTGTTCTTCGTGTGTTCTTCGTTCTTCTTTCGTTCTTTATTTTTAATCGATATTCTGATTATGATTTCAATTTTTATTGGAATTCAATTTTATAAAACACCATTCCTTACTTATTTCACTTAATCATTCATATGATTTATTTGGATCATTCAAATTCATTACAAATCTTATACGTTCTTAAGAAATATATTTACTAAACTTCTAATACTTATTTCTTCATTTCTCAATGATTTCAACCATATGAAATCATTCCTAACATCATCTACTTCTTATTCTCATTAAGTAATGTTTTAAACATTGAAAACTTAAAGAAAAATTATACGAGACAAGGTTTCAGATTACCTGTCTACTTTAATCTTCTTCCGTCCGACAAGTTTGCTCACGAGTAAGCTTTTCCTCCTCCTTTTCCTCTTCTTTTTCATACGAAATCTGTGACGCCCCCAAAATAGGTATACATCACCTATTCTGAGTTGTCAATACATGGTACAGAAACAACTACAACTTTATTATTACAACAAGAAATCTGTGAGTTTGAATACAAATATTATCTTCTGCATAATATCTATACTCAAATAAATCCTCATCACATTTATCGATACATTATTTTACAAAATGGTGAGGACTACTAAACAATCCTTTCTAAAACCTTCATTCCATATCCCCCTGTACTTCGCTACTCGCTATATTCTCGCCTCCGAGAAAAATGGAACAAAAAAGAAAAGGGTGAGCTCAACTAGCTCAAGAAGAATATTATGACTAAGATAATATACAACAAATTATCGTTAGTCTTCAACAGGAAAAATATAATAGAATACAATAGACAACAAATTTTAAATCAATATTCGCAATGAAATAATAATTCATTAGAAGAGTTAAGTAGAGAATGCAAACTACTATCTTCTATGTATGAATTTAAAAGTTCATCGCTCATCTTTTATCCTCGTAACATCAATCAATATACATCCGAATCAAATATTCATCTTTGCACTACACAGCCAAAGATATTCATCATTGGTCATGTTCATTTAAACACTGCTCATCTTTGCACTACGGGCCAAAGATATTCTTTGAAATCATTCATCTTTGCACTACACAGCCAAAGATATTCTTAAGAAATCATTCATCTTTGCACTACAGGTGCCAAAGATATTCCATAATATCATCATTTAAGACCGAGGATGATGAAAAATATATATTTTTTTAAAGAAACGAATCCAAAGTGAAACAAAATGACAAGGATTAAGGATTAAGGATTCGTACTTGGTTTTATCCACGCCCAAAAATACCTCAAAAATAATCATAGTGGTGTAAAATTCAAGAATGATCAAAACATGGATACAATCGAAAGTTAGTATCCGTAATATATGTTTTGGACGAAAAGAAGAAATTTTATTTTCTATTGAATAAGACCAGTATAACGTGAATAGTGTCAGATACGTGAATAGTGCCGATATACGTGAATAGTAACTCGACACCAAAAGATAGAAATTCCACAAAAAACATCTTCACGCTTCACATGAATAGTACTCGTGAATAAGAACTCGTGAATAAGAACTCGTGAATAGTAACTCATGAATAGTAACTCATGAATAGTAACCCATGAATAGTAACCCCGACATGAAAAAGTTCCAAATTTGATAAAAACTTCAGATCAACATTTCAGTATAATGATATTGAAGAAATAATATCATTACGAAAAAAATAATATCCCTTACCTCGAAAGATCAAGATTTCTAGCTAGAATACCGTATATAGTCTTTGAAGGAACTTGCACCGTCTAGCAATACTCAAAGTATACTCAAAATACTCACAAGAATACGCTCGATAATATAGAGAGAGAAAACTTCAGTTTCTGGTGTGATTTTCAATTCTAACCTAAGCACCCTATTTATAGGAAAATGCTTAGAACACCAAAGCATAAAATTTAATAAAATAATAATATTTCTTAAAAATATTCAAGCCCACCTTAGAAATCTGATTTCAGATCATTTATAACACATGTGAGCCACTCAATTGCAACAAAAAACGTTTTTCTTACAAAAAATATTTTAAACTCCCAAAATCAATTATTTCAAGCTTGAACTTCAATAATTCATAATAAATAGCCCTTTCATCAGAAAATTTGAATCTCACGAGTTTTTATAGGAATTTCAATTCTCTACAACTTTTCGTAAGAAAGTTTTTCCAAATTCCAAATAGAAATTGACCGAAATCCACAAACCAAGCGATTTTACAAAGCTATAATCAAATTTCATCAATAAATGGGGTCCACCAACATGTTTAACATGTTTTAAACATTTATTGCAACAAAAATACTCTTCCTCCTCGTGATACTCATATATCCCACATTCGTTGTAAAAATATCACCGTTAATATATTATTAAAATAATATATTTAAACGAATTATTTTATCGTAAAAAGATAAAATATTAATTTTCAACAATTGTCATTTTAAAAATTTTCTCCATCTATATCCACATAAAATCAATATTTTCCTCATCATATAAATCAATAATTAATTATTCACAAATAATATTATAGAATCACAATATCGACAACCGTGCAGTTCTGTGAAAGAGGGGCTTTCCAATAAGAATTTCTTCATCATGCGCGCAATTAGGTGACCAAACCTCTCCTTAGATGTAACTTTCTAGACATTGCCAATAATGTTATCTAATAATATTATTCGGATAATATGAATTATTGCTTCGATAATGAAAATATCGTGTAATGACAATTATTCAAACAACAAAGAATATAAAATATCAACGCAACAATTATTAACTCAATAAAATATCTTTAACAAAGAATTATCGTAACCATTATTGAGTAGTGCCTTCACGTAAGAATCAATAATTGGTGCAATACCTGCAAAGCTCTCGTTCAACAACGCGTATTAGTGTGTTTTAACCAACGGTATTCCAACAAAGATAATCTGTGAATAACTACGCCTGTTATTTAAAAACAACTTATATTTGTCGTTTTCTTCATCCAATCGCTTTTCAGTTATGGGCCCACACATGGTCGCTACCGTCGCATTTAATATTCCCCGACAAAGATTTAATATTCCACCACCAAACGAATATTCCCCGACGATAATGAATATTTTATAACCACTTGCTTATTTTGAAATATTTGCGTGATTTAACCCTTAACTATCCACATTAATCAAATCAACCCTTACTATTTCAAAATAATAAATAAAGGAAATTCCTTTTATTTAAAAATTTTGGTCTTACAACCTCCCTCCTTATGAAATTTCGTCCTCGAAATTGACGACGACGACTGGTGTTTCAAAAGGTGAGGATACCTCGCTTTCATTTCCGCTTTCCAATTCCTGTGTCATTTCCTCTATAGCATGATTCCTCCACAAAACTTTAACTTGTGGTATGACCTTTCATGGCGTAGGACATGCTCCTTCCTATCCAAGATCTTGATGGTACCTCCTCATACGTTAAGTCTTCGGCTATCTCGTCCGATTCTAACTCAATAACGTGGTTCGGGTCTTTCACATATTTACGAAGTATAGATATGTGAAACACATTATGAACACGAGACATACTCGGAGGTAACACAAGTCTATAGGCTACATTTCCTACTCGGTCAAGAATTTGAAATGGACCAATAAATCGTGGATTGAGCTTTCCTCTCTTTCCAAATCTTGTAACTCCCTTCCATGGAGCAACTCGCAACAATACATGATCCCCTACATTAAATTCCACGTCCTTTCGATGAAGATCCGTGATAACTCTTTTGTCGATCTTGTGCCGTTTGTATACGTTGTCGAATCATTTGGATCTTTTCGGTAGTCATACGCACTAACTCGGGTCCCAACAATGTTGCTTCACCCACCTCATCCCAACATATTGGAGAACGACATTTTCGTCCATATAATGCTTCAAATGGAGCCACACCTATACTTGCCTGATAACTGTTGTTGTAGGAGAATTCCACCAATGGTAAATACTTATCCCAACTACCCTTGAAGTCTAGGACACGAGTCTTAATAGATCTTCAAGAGTTTGAATAGTCTTCTCGATTGTCCGTCCATTTGGGGATGGTATGTCGAACTAAATCGCAAACTGCGCCCATAGCTTTTTGCAAGCTAACCCAAAATCTTGAAGTGAATCTTGGGTCACGATCCCAAACTATGGATACAGCATGCCATGCAACCTCACAATCTCATTCACGTATATACTAGCAAGACGTTCAAGGAATAAGTCTCCCGGTATCGGCAAGAAATGAGCAGACTTGGTTAATCTATCAACAATAACCCAAATAGCATTGATGCCTTGAGAAACCGTAGGAAGACCCGTAACGAAATCCATAGTAATGTGTTCCCACTTCCATTCCGGAATCTCAAGTGGTTGCAACGGACCCTTAGGTACAAGATGCTCCGCCTTTACACGCTGGCAAGTTAAACACATCGAGATAAACTTTGCAATCTCTCTCTCTTCATATTGTTCCACCAAAATGTACGTCAAGATCACGATACATTTTAGTACTTCCAGGATGGATTGCAAATGGCGATTGTGTGCCTCCATCATAATCTTGTACTTCAAATCGAGTCGTTAGGAACACAAAGTTCAGAGTGGACTCAAGTATTCCTTCTTCATCAATTCTCGCTTCGAATAGCTCCTTCTTGTACTTTTCTTCTTCATACGATCATTTCCGGCCTCGGTGGCTTGAGCAACCTTAACTTTTTCTATTAAAGTTGGCTCTATGCAGATACTTGACATCATCGCATTCGCTCCTCGCATATGATCTTCTACTCAATGCGTCACCACTACCACGTTTGCTTTACCGGGATGGTATTGAATAGTGTGGTCGTAGTCTTTCAATAGCTCGAGCCAACGTCACGCAAGATGTTGAGTTCTTTTTGAGTGAAGAAATATTTAAGGCTTTTATGGTCCGAATATATCTCCACTTTCTCCCCATATAGATAGTGCCTCCATATTTTTAGTGCGAACGATTCGGCCGCTAACTCTAGATCATGAGTAGGATAATTCCTCTCATACTCTTTAAGTTGTCGCGAGGCATAAAGGCTATGACTTTCCCACGTTGCATGAGAACACATCCTAACCCTTTGCCTCAAGCATCATCAGAGATAACAAATCCATCCGAACTAGATGGTATTGTTAGAACAAAATAAATAAGTCTCCTCTTAAGCTCTTGGAAACTTTTCTCGCATTCTTCGCCCAAACGAATTTTGTATCCTTCCGAGTTAATGAGTTAATGGAGTAGCGATTCGAGAAAACCCTTCCACGAATCTCCGATAATAACCAAACTAAGCCCAAAACTACTACGATTTAGATCACCGACTTTTCGATCCCAACTTCAGTATTGCTTCAATCTTCGCTCGGATCAACAGATACTCCATGTTTTGACACCACGTGCCCAAGAAATGCTACTTCTCTCGCCGTAACTCGATTTCTTCAATTTGGCATATAGTTGGTTTTCACGAAGCCTTCGAGTACCAAAATTTCAAATGGTGCTCATGATCTTCACGACTTTTGGAATATATGAGGATGTCATCAATAAAGACAACAACGAATTGATCCAAATATTCCTTGAATACTCGGTTCATCATATCCATGAAAGCCGTAGGAGCATTAGTTAGTCCGAAAGACATGACTAAGAATTCATAATGCCCATACGAAGTTCAAGGCGTCTTTGAATATCCTCGATTCTAATCTTCATTGATGATATCCGTAATCTAAGATCGATTTTTGAAAAGAATTGTGCCCCTTGAATCGGGTCAAACAAGTCATCAATACGAGGTAGAGGATACTTATTCTTGATGGTGACATGGTTCAATTCCCGATAGTCAATACAAAGTCGCATACTACCCCGCCTTTTTCTTTTTACAAATAAAACAGAGCACCCCAAGGAGATGTACTAGGACGAATGAAACCGATGTCCAACAATTCACGTAGTTGGACCTTTAACTCCTCAAGTTCAATAGAGCCATTCGATATGGGGTTTTAGAAATGGGCTTTGTACTGAGTTCAAGATCAATAAAGAATTCAACTTCACGCTCGGGGTAGACCGGAAGTTCTTGGGAAATACGTCAGAAAGTCAATAACAACAGGAATATTATTCAAATTTGACGTGTCTTTATTCAAATCCATAACATGGGCTAAGAAAGCTTGACATCCGCTTTTTTAATAAACGAATAGCTTTATGATTAGATATGATGGTGATCAATTTTAATGGTTTAGTTGCTTGAATTGCATAACAAAGTTGGTTAGGAATATGAAAACTAACAACCTTTTAAAACAATCAATTTTGGCATGATGAGTAGTTAACCAATCAATCCCTAAAATCACATCAAAAGCAAGTATCTTTAAAGAGATAAGGTCAATGGTAAGGTAATGGTTCCAACTTGAATCAAACAAGATTTATAAACAGTGGATGTGATGAAAGTTTCTCCTAACGGAGTTTCCACAGAGATAGGTCAAAGTCTAATTTCTCCTGAGTCAAGTTTAAACATTGAGCACACGCAGGAGAGATAAATGAATGGGTAGCACCCAGTATCAAGTAAGGTATAAACTTCGCAAGAATTTATAAATAGCTTACCCGTGATCACCTCGTTTGGGTTCCTCGCATTATGACCAAATCACAACAAACGCTTCTCCCTAATCATTGACTTTGACTTTTCTCGGGATGATCTTTTGAGTCACCGTCCTCATTGAACTAGGTTTCGCCATCGCATAATCTCGAGCGATATGTCCTTCCTTTCCACAACTATAGCATACCTTGAATCTGTCAGGGCAATTTGACCGATATGTCCCTCTTTTCCGCATTTGTAGAATATATGACGGTGGTCGTTCTCCTCCCTTAGAACCGCTTTCGCCAAGACCACATCATCTTCACATGGTCGTTGTTAAATCTCCTCTTTTAAAATCTCCTCCCGACTCGCTTCTTCTATTTTCATGGCTATGATTACCACCAGAGTGGTTACCATTTTGTCCGTCTGCTTTTCTCCGCAGTTATCATTATTACATTGATCGCTATCTCGACACGATCCTCGTTATGGTCCTCGTTGACTGTACTCGTTATCTCGCTCTAATAATTGAGCCTTGTTTACAACATCCGAATAAAGAGAAAATTTATGAGAAATGAGATCTTCGACGACGCCGGGTTTCAAACCTCTAAGAAACATCCAAGCGTCATACGTTCCTCATTCTCCACCAAATGAGGTGCAAACACGGATAACTCGCAAACTTTGCTTCGCATCGAGACACCGCCATGTTGTTTTGTTCCAATCGATGAACTCCACTTCCTTCATACGATTTAACACTTTCGTGAAAGTATTTGTCATTAAATAGCTTCAAACGCCTCCCAAGACATGCTTGAAAGGCCGGATGGTACGCTTCACGCACTCCCACCAGAAGAGTCGCCGCCGCCACGGAACATAAAGGTGGCGAATGGAACCTTCGTTCTCCGTGCATCCCAAGACATCGAATATCTTGGTAATTTGTTTGACCCATGTTTCCACCATGATCGGATCCGCTTTCCTTAAATTTCGTGGTCCCAACACTTTGAATCGCGCACAATGTGACAACCCGTGAATTGCTATCATTTCTCCTCGTATTTTGAACACGAGTCTCCTCGTCTCGATTTTTGCATGAATCGCAAAAAACTTCTAAACATCCCCTCGCTCATCATCTCGCTTTCAATGGTGTTGTTCATGGGAGGAACATTGCCACTGTTAGGTAATTCTCCTCGTTGGTGAGTACAGCATCTCCACGGCCTCATTTCCATTATTAATATTCTCACGACATTCTCAAACACATCATAAAACAAGGGTTAATTAAGGAAATCAATATATCACATAATATCCCTATATATCGACCAACTAACAAATAAGCTTAGGTAGGACACACTAGCTAAGGATTTACTCGCTCTCCCTCCTAGTTCTATTCCCCGATCTCCGCCAGAGATCATATCCCTAAGCTCGATACTAACCGTGACGCCCCAAAATAGGTATACATCACCTATTCCGAGTTGTCAATACATGGCATGTAAACAACTACAACTTTATTATTACAACAAGAAACTGTGAGTTTGAATACAAATATTATCTTCTAGACAATATCTATACTCAAATAAATCCTCATCACATTTATTGATACATTATTTTACAAAAATGGTGAGGACTACTAAACAATCCTTTCTAAAACCTTCATTCCATACCCCGACACTGCACTCGCTTATATTCTCGCCTCCCGAGAAAAATGGAACAAAAAAGAAAAGGGTTAGCTCAACTAGCTCAAGAAGAATATTATGACTAAGATAATATACAACAAATTATCGTTAGTCTTCAACAGGAAAAATATAATAGAATACAATAGACAACAAATTTTAAATCAATATTCGCAATGAAATAATAATTCATTAGAAGAGTTAAGTAGAGAATGCAAACTACTATCTTCTATGTATGAATTTAAAAGTTCATCGCTCTATCTTTTATCCTCGTAACATCAATCAATATACATCCGAATCAAATATTCATCTTTGCACTACTGTGCCAAAGATATTCATCGATTGGTCATGTTCATTTAAACACTGCTCATCTTTTGCACTACGGGCCAAAGATATTCTTCAGAAATCATTCATCTTTGCACTACATGTGCCAAAGATATTCTTAAGAAATCATTCATCTTTTGCACTACTGTGCCAAAGATATTCCATAATATCATCATTTAAGACCGAGGATGATGAAAAATATTTTTTTTTTAAAGAAACGAATCCGGTGAAACAAAATGACAAGGATTAAGGATTAAGGATTCGTACTTGGTTTTATCCACGTCAAAAATACCTCAAAAATAATCATAGTGGTGTAAAATTCAAGAATGATCAAAACATGGATACAATCGAGTTAGTATCCGTAATATATGTTTTGACTTAAAAGAAGAAATTTTATTTTTCTATGAATAAGACAGTATACGTGAATAGTGCCATATATCGTGAATAATAGTGCCGTATACGTGAATAGTAACTCTCGACACCAAAAGATAGAAATTCCACAAAAACATCTTCACGCTTCACGCTTAATAGTACTCGTGAATAAGAATAAGTGAATAGTAACTCATGAATAGTAACTCGTGAATAGTAACCCATGAATAGTAACCCCGACATGAAAAAGTTCCAAATTTGATAAAAACTTCAGATCAACATTTCAGATAATGATATTGAAGAAATAATATCATTACTAAAAAAATAATATCCCTTACTCGAAAAGATCAAGATTTCTAGCTAGAAATACCGTATAGTCTTTCAAGGGAACTTGCAGACCGCCTAGCAATACTCAAAGTATACTCAAAATACTCACAAGAATACGCTCGATAATATAGAGAGAAAACTTCATTCTGTTGTGATTTTCAATTCTAACCTAAGACCCTATTTATAGGAAAACGCTTAGAACACCAAAAAGTAAAATTTAATAAAATAATAATATTTCTTAAAATATTCAAGCCCACCTTAGAAATCTGATTTCAGATCATTTATAACACATGTGAGCCACTCAATTGCAACAAAAAACGTTTTTCTTACAAAAATATTTTAAACTCCCAAAAATCAATTATTTTGAGCTTTGAACTTCAATAATTCATAATAAATAGCCCTTTCATCAGAAAATTCGAATCTCACGAGTTTTTATAGGAATTTAAATTCTCTACAACTTTTCAGAAGAAAGTTTTTCCAAATTCCAAATAGAAATTGAATCAAATCCACAAACCGAGGCGATTTTCTGTGCTATAATCAAATTTCAATCAATAAATGGGGTCCCCCAACATGTTTAACATGTTTTAAACATTTATTGCAACAAAAAATACTCTTCCTCCTCAGATACTCATATATCCCACATTCGTTGTAAAATATCATAATTAATATATTATTAAAATAATATATTTAAATGAATTATTTTATCGAGAAAAAAGATAAAATATTAATTTTCAACAATTGTCATTTTAAAAATTTTCTCCATCTATATCCACATAAAATCAATATTTTCCTCATCATATAAATCAATAATTAATTATTCACAAATAATATTATGTAATCACAATATTGACAACCGTGCGCCTCTGAGAGAAGAGGGGCTTTCAATAAGAATTTCTTCTTCTTTGGCGCAATTAGGTGACCAAACCTCTCCTTAGATGTAACTTTCTAGACATTGCCAATAATGTTATCTAATAATATTATTGAGATAATATGAATTATTGCTTCGATAATGAAAAATCGTGTGTAATGACAATTATTGAAACAACAAAGAATATAAAATATCAACAACTACAACAATTATTAACTCAATAAAATATCGACAAGAATTATCGTAACCATTATTGAGTAAAAGTGCCTTCTTCACGTAAGAATCAATAATTGGTGCAATACCGCAAAGTACTCGCTCAACAACGCAGCATTAGTGTGTTTTAACCACTCGGGTATTCCAACAAGTGATAACAGAATAACTACGCCGTTATTTAAAAACAACTTATATTTGTCGCTTTTCTTCATCCAATCGCTTTCAGTTATGGGGCCCACACATGGGTCGGCCGTCAATTTAATATTCTCCGACAAAGATTTAATATTCCACCACCAAACGAATATTCCCCGACGATAATGAATATTTTATAACCACTTGCTTATTTTGAAATATTCATGTATTTAACCCTTAACTATCCACATTAATCAAATCAACCCTTACTATTTCAAAATAATAAATAAAGGAAATTCCTTTTATTTAAAAATTGGGGTCTTACAACCTCCCTCCTTATGAAATTTCGTCCTCGAAATTGACGACGTATTACACTGGTGTTTCAAAAGGTGAGGATACCTCGCTTTCATTTCCGCTTTCAATTCCTGTGTCATTTCCTCTATAGCATGATTCCTCCACAAAACTTTAACTTGTGGTATGACCTTTCTTACAGAGGGACATGCTCCTTCCTATCCAAGATCTTGACAGTACCTCCTCATACGTTAAGTCTTGGCTATCTCGTCCGATTCTAACTCAATAACGTGGTTCGGGTCTTTCACATATTTACTGGCATGCAGATATGTGAAACACATTATGAACACGAGACATACTCGGAGGTAACACAAGTCTATAGGCTACATTTCCTACTCGGTCAAGAATTTGAAATGGACCAATAAATCGTGGATTGAGCTTTCCTCTCTTTCCAAATCTTGTAACTCCCTTCCATGGAGCAACTCGCAACAATACATGATCCCCTACATTAAATTCCACGTCCTTTCGATGAAGATCCGCATAACTCTTTTGTCGATCTTGTGCCGTTTGTATACGTTGTCGAATCATTTGGATCTTTTCAGTAGTCATACGCACTAACTCGGGTCCCAACAATGTTGCTTCACCCACCTCATCCCAACATATTGGAGAACGACATTTTCGTCCATATAATGCTTCAAATGGAGCCACACCTCGTACTTGCTCGATAATCTGTTGTTGTAGGAGAATTCCACCAATGGTAAATACTTATCCCAACTACCCTTGAAGTCTAGGACACGAGTCTTAATAGATCTTCAAGAGTTTGAATAGTCTTCTCGATTGTCCGGTCCATTTGGGGATGGTATGCGAACTAAATCGCAAAACCGCGCCCATAGCTTTTTGCAAGCTAACCCAAAATCTTGAAGTGAATCTTGGGTCACGATCCGAAACTATGGATCTGGGCATGCCATGCAACCTCACAATCTCATTCACGCATATACTAGCAAGGCGTTCAAGGAATAAGTCTCCGTATCGGCAAGAAATGAAGCGGACTTGGTTAATCTATCAACAATAACCCAAATAGCATTGATGCCTTGAGAAACCGTAGGAGGAAGACCCGTAATGAAATCCATAGTAATGTGTTCCCACTTCCATTAGGAATCTCAAGTGGTTGCAACGGACCCTTAGGTACAAGATGCTCCGCCTTTACACGTTGGCAAGTTAAACACATCGAGATAAACTTTGCAATCTCTCTCTTCATATTGTTCCACCAAAATGTATGTCGAAGATCACGATACATTTTAGTACTTCCAGGATGGATTGCAAATGGCGTATTGTGTGCCTCCATCATAATCTTGTACTTCAAATCAGAGTCGTTAGGAACACAAAGTCTAGAGTGGACTCAAGTATTCCTTCTTCATCAATTCTCGCCTAGGAATAGCTCCTTCTTGTACTTTCTTCTTCATACGCATCGAGCTCAAGGCCCGGTGGCTTGAGCAACCTTAACTTTTTCTATTAAAGTTGGCTCTATGCGATACTTGACATCATCGCATTCGTTCCTCGCATATGATCTTCTACTCAATGCGCCACTACCACGTTTCGCTTTTACCGGGATGGTATTGAATAGTGTGGTCGTAGTCTTTCAATAGCTCGAGCCAACGTCAGCCGCAGCATGTTGAGTTCTTTGAGTGAAGAAATATTTAAGGCTTTTATGGTCCGAATATATCTCCACTTTCTCCCCATATAGATAGTGCCTCCATATTTTTAGCGCTGAAACGATTGCCGCTAACTCTAGATCATGAGTAGGATAATTCCTCTCATACTCTTTAAGTTGTCGCGAGGCATAGGCTATGACTTTCCACGTTGCATGAGAACACATCCTAACCCTTTGCCTGAAGCATCGCTGTAGATAACAAATCCATCCGAACTAGATGGTATTGTTAGAACAGTCGAAATAAGTCTCCTCTTAAGCTCTTGGAAACTTTTTCTCGCATTCTTCGCTCCAAACGAATTTTGTATCCTTCCGAGTTAATGAGTTAATGGAGTAGCGATTCGAGAAAACCCTTCCACGAATCTCCGATAATAACCACCTAAGCCCAAAAACCACGTATACATCATCGCTTGATACGATCCCAACTTCAGTATTGCTTCAATCTTCGTCGGATCAACAGATACTCCATGTTTTGACACCACGTGCCCAAGAAATGCTACTTCCTCAAGCCGTAACTCGCATTTCTTCAATTTGGCATATAGTTGGTTTTCACGAAGCCTTTGGAGTACCAAACTTCAAATGGTGCTCATGATCTTCACGACTTTTGGAATATATGAGGATGTCATCAATAAAGACAACAACGAATTGATCCAAATATTCCTTGAATACTCGGTTCATCATATCCATGAAAGCAGCAGGAGCATTAGTTAGTCCGAAAGACATGACTAAGAATTCATAATGCCCATACCGAAGTTCTCAAGGCGATCTTTGGAATATCCTCGTTCTAATCTTCACCGGTGATGATATCCGTAAGCGAAGATCGATTTTTGAAAAGAATTGTGCCCCTTCAAGAATCGGGCAAACAAGTCATCAATACGAGGTAGAGGATACCTATTCTTGATGGTGACATGGTTCAATTCCCGATAGTCAATACAAAGTCACATACTCCCCGTCTTTCTTTTTTACAAATAAAACAGGAGCACCCCAAGGAGATGTACTAGACGAATGAAACCGATGTCCAACAATTCTCGTAGTTGGACCTTTAACTCCCCGAAGTTCAATAGGAGCCATTCGATATGGGGTTTTAGAAATGGGCTTGTACCAGTTCAAGATCAATAAAGAATTCAACTTCACGTTCGGGGTAGACGGGAAGTTCTTGGGAAATACGTCGGAAAGTCAATAACAACAGAATATTATTCAAATTTGACGTGTCTTTATTCAAATCCATAACATGGGCTAAGAAAGCTTGACATCCGCTTTTTTAATAAACGAATAGCTTTATGATTAGATATGACGATGATCAATTTTAATGGTTTAGTTGCTTGAATTGCATACAACAAAGTTGGTTAGGAATATGAAAACTAACAACCTTACGGTAAAACAATCAATTTTGGCATGATGAGTAGTTAACCAATCAATCCCTAAAATCACATCAAAAGCAAGTATCTTTAAAGAGATAAGGTCAATGTGTAAGGTAATGGTGCCAACTTGAATCAAACAAGATTTATAAACAAGTGGATGTGATGAAAGTTTCTCTAACGGAGTTTCCACAGATAGGTCAAAGTCTAATTTCTCGAGTCAAGTTTAAGCGTTGAGCACATGCAGGAGAGATAAATGAATGGGTAGCACTTAAGATCAAGTAAGGTATAAACTTCGCAAGAATTTATAAATAGCTTACCCGTGATCACCTCGTTTGGGTTCCTCGCATTATGACCATCCACAACAAACGCTCTTCCCTAATCATTGACTTTGACTTTTCGGGACGATCTTTTGAGTCACCGTCCCCATTGAACTAGGTTTCGCCACCGCATAATCTCGAAGCGATATGTCCTTCCTTTCCACAACTATAGCATACCTTGAGCTGTTGTGGGCAATTTGACCGATATGTCCCTCTTTTCCGCATTTGTAGCATATGATCGGTGGTCGTTCTCCTCCCTTAGAACCGATTCTTTAAGCCTTTATCATCTTCACATGGTCGTTGTTAAATCTCCTCTTTTAAAATCTCCTCCCGACTCGCTTCTTCTATTTTCATGGCCATGATTACCACCAGAGTGGTTACCATTTCGTCTCGTCTGTTTCTTTCTCCGCAGTTATCATTATTACATTGATCTGCTATCTCTCGACACGATCCTCGGTTATGGTCCTCGGTTGACGACCGTACTCGTTATCTCGCTCTAATAATTGAGCCCTGTTTACAACATCTGAATAAAGAGAAAATTTATGAGAAATGAGATACTGACGTATGCCGGGTTTCAAACCTCTAAGAAACATCCGCGTCATACGTTCCTCATTCTCCACCAAATGAGGTGCAAACCTGGATAACTCTGCAAACTTTGCCTCGTATTGAGACACCGTCATGTTGTTTTGTTCCATTCGATGAACTCCACTTCCTTCATACGACGAACACTTTCGGAAAGTATTTGTCATTAAATAGCTTCAAACGTCTCCCAAGACATGCTTTGAAAGGCTGGATGGGTACGCTTCACGACTCCACCCGTGAGTCTCGCCTCGCCACGGAACATAAAGGTGGCGAATGGAACCTTCTGTTCCTCCGTGCATCCCAAGACATCGAATATCTTGGTAATTTGTTTGACCCATGTTTCCACCATGATCGGATCCGGCTTTCCCTTAAATTCGGTGGTCCCAACTCTTTGAAGCTGCTTTGTTGTGACAACCCGTGAATTGCTATTATTTCTCCTCCGTATTTTGAACACGAGTCTCCTAAATCTCGATTTTGCATGAACCGCAAAAAACTTCTAAACATCCCCTCGTTCATCATCTCGCTTCAATGGTGTTGTTCATGGAGGAACATTGCCGACTGTTGCACGTTCTCCTCGTTGGTGAGTACAGCATCTCCACGGCCTCATTTCCATTATTAATATTCTCATTCGACATTCTCAAATCACCGTCATAAAACAAGGGTTAATTAAGGAAATCAATATATCACATAATATCCCTATATATTGACCAACTAACAAATAAGCTTAGGTAGGACACACTAGCGAAGGATTTACTCGTCTCTCCCTCCTAGTTCTATTCCCGATCTCCGCCAGAGATCATATCCCTAAGCTCGATACCAATCATGACGCCTCAAAATAGGTATACATCACCTATTCCGAGTTGTCAATACATGGTACGTAAACAACTACAACTTTATTATTACAACAAGAAAGCGTGAGTTTGAATACAAATATTATCTTCTAGACAATATCTATACTCAAATAAATCCTCATCACATTTATTGATACATTATTTTACAAAATGGTGAGGACTACTAAACAATCCTTTCTAAAACCTTCATTCCATACCCCAGGCTACGTACTCATTTATATTCTCGCCTCCGAGAAAAATGGAACAAAAAAGAAAAGGGTGAGCTCAACTAGTTCGGTAAAGAATATTATGACTAAGATAATATACAACAAATTATCGTTAGTCTTCAACAGGAAAAATATAATAGAATACAATAGACAACAAATTTTAAATCAATATTCGCGGCTGAAATAATAATTCATTAGAAGAGTTAAGTAGAGAATGCAAACTACTATCTTCTATGTATGAATTTAAAAGTTCATCGTCTATCTTTTATCCTCGTAACATCAATCAATATACATCCGGAATCAAATATTCATCTTTGCACTACAGGCCAAAGATATTCATCATTAGTCATGTTCATTTAAACACTGTTCATCTTTGCACTCACGGCCAAAGATATTCTTCAGAAATCATTCATCTTTGCACTACAGCCAAAGATATTCTTAAGAAATCATTCATCTTTTGCACTACAGCCAAAGATATTCCATAATATCATCATTTAAGACCGAGGATGATGAAAATATTTTTTTTTTTAAAGAAACGAATCCAAAGTGAAACAAAATGACAAGGATTAAGGATTAAGGATTCGTACTTGGTTTTATCCACGTCAAAAATACCTCAAAAATAATCATAGTGGTGTAAAATTCAAGAATGATCAAAACATGGATACAATCAGAAAGTTAGTATCCGTAATATATGTTTTAGACGAAAAGAAGAAATTTTATTTTTCTATTGAATAAGTACAGTGATACGTGAATAGTGTCAGTATACGTGAATAGTGCCGTATACGTGAATAGTAACTCCGACACCAAAAGATAGAAATTCCATAAAAACATCTTCACGCTTCATGAATAGTACTCGTGAATAGTAACTCGTGAATAGTAACTCATGAATAGTAACTCGTGAATAGTAACCCATGAATAGTAACCCCGACATGAAAAAGTTCCAAATTTGATAAAAACTTCAGATCAACATTTCAAATATAATGATATTGAAGAAATAATATCATTACGAAAAAAATAATATCCCTTACCTCGAAAGATCAGTACTTCTAGCTAGAATAAGGGTATAGTCTTTCAAGGAACTTGCACCGCCTAGCAATACTCAAAGTATACTCAAAATACTCACAAGAATACGCCGATAATATAATATAGAGAGAAAACTTCATTTCATTGTGATTTTCAATTCTAACCCAAGCACCCTATTTATAGGAAAATGCTTAGAACACCAAAGCGTAAAATTTAATAAAATAATAATATTTCTTAAAATATTCAAGCCCACCTTAGAAATCTGATTTCAGATCATTTATAACACATGTGAGCCACTCAATTGCAACAAAAAACGTTTTTCTTACAAAAAATATTTTAAACTCCCAAAATCAATTATTTTTTGAACTTGAACTTCAATAATTCATAATAAATAGCCCTTTCATCAGAAAATTGAATCTCACGAGTTTTATAGGAATTTCAATTCTCTACAACTTTGCAGAAGAAAGTTTTTCCAAATTCCAAATAGAAATTGACAAAAGAAATCCACAAGCGGGCAATTTTATTGTGCTATAATCAAATTTCAAATAATAAATGGGGTCCACCAACATGTTTAACATGTTTTAAACATTTATTGCAACAAAAATACTCTTCCTCCTCATATACTCATATATCCCACATTCGTTGTAAAAATATCACCGTTAATATATTATTAAAATAATATATTTAAATGAATTATTTTATCGAGAAAAAGATAAAATATTAATTTTCAACAATTGTCATTTTAAAAATTTTCTCCATCTATATCCACATAAAATCAATATTTTCCTCATCATATAAATCAATAATTAATTATTCACAAATAATATTACGTAATCACAATATTCGACAAACCGTGCAGTTTCAGAAAGAGGGGCTTTCAATAAGAATTTCTTCTTCTTGGCCGCAATTAGGTGACCAAACCTCTCCTTGAGATGTAACTTTGTAGACATTGCCAATAATGTTATCTAATAATATTATTAGGATAATATGAATTATTGCTCGATAATGAAAATCTTGTGTAATGACAATTATTGAAACAACAAAGAATATAAAATATCAACGCACAATTATTAACTCAATAAAATAATTGAGCAGTAATTATCGTAACCATTATTGAGTAGTGCCTTCTTCACGTAAGAATCAATAATTGGTGCAATACTGGTGCTACTTGTTCAACAACGCCGCGTATTAGTGTGTTTTAACCCACGGGTATTCCAATGTAATTAATTCAGAATAACTACGTAGTTATTTAAAAACAACTTATATTTGTCGTTTTCTTCATCCAATCGCTTTCACGTTATGGGGCCCACACATGGTCGGCCGTCGCATACGAATATTCCCTGAAGCGATGCGAATATTCCCACGACCAAACGAATATTCCCGACGATAATGAATATTTTATAACCACTTGCTTATTTTGAAATATTTGCGTATTTAACCCTTAACTATCCACATTAATCAAATCAACCCTTACTATTTCAAAATAATAAATAAAGGAAATTCCTTTTTATTTAAAAATTTTGGGGTCTTACAAAATCTCTCTCTCTCTCTCAAAAGTTATAAGAATTTCAAAATCCTAAATAAATGAATTTAGATTTCTATTTATAGATTTTCAAAGCTAAGGGCAAAATAGTCATTTTGCCCCTCCAGTTACTATTCACACTTCCTTAATATTCCAACTTCTTACTATTCACCAAAATTCGCTTGGAAGTTTTGTGGTTCCGTCTTTCGGGTTTCGTCTGACAGTTTTAAAAACTGTGATTCTTGGAATCCAAATATTTTTGGATATTTTGTCTTTCCTTTACCGATTAACTTTTACAAAATCTTCGGATCTCCAAAAAATTGAAAAACACTTTTTAGCGTTAATCGTTTTTCTTCACATTTTCCCCTAACGTAGTTAAACGAATGAAAAGTACATAATAGTACTTTCGTCATTTTTATTTTCTCCGATTTCTGCACGTTTTTTGAGAAAAACATTTATCGGCTTACTTAACTTTTCACGATATACTATCGTCAAATCTTTCGACGAAATGTCATTTCAACATACCGAACTCTCAATAAGGCTTAAGTTATTCAAACCCTAACCCTTAGGGTTTCGTCCTATGAATAGTGTTTATTTAGTCTTTTTCCCCCAAAATAGTTTAATTCTCAGAAACATTTTATTTTTCTCTTAAAAATTCTTACTCATTCAGTCTAGCTCGTAGCTAGAATCCTACCGTATTATAATCATCCTAGGTTCTAGAACGATTAATAAACACATAACAAAAAATATTATTAATAAAAATAATTTTATTAATAACTAATTCTTTAAATCTTAAATTCTGAACAATCCCGATTCTCCGGGTTGTTACATTCCCCCCTTATAAAAATTTCATCCTCGAAATTTCTTCAAATCACACCCATTCCCGGGTCATCACATTCTCTCCTCCGTCACAGAATTTCGCCCTTGAAATTTTAGCTTACCCTTCTTCTCAACTTCTCTTTAACTAAGTTCTTATCTTTCAAACATTCCCTAATCTTCATGACTTATCAAGAATCATGAAGTAGAATATATAACGAGGAATATAAGAATTCCTTTAGAACATTTCATACGTTTGATGAGGGGTCAAATTGACCACGAACTCTTACTAGGTTTAACAGCTTGACACCGTAATCTTTCTTCCACGGTTAGTTTACAATCAGCAAGAAGGTAAACTATGTCTTTCATATATAGGTGATCAACCCATTGTAAAACCCCATTTCAGGGTGTGTTCACCTCAAACTTAATCATTAGATTCCGTACCAAAACAATTTTTTTGGCACAATTCTTCAAAGAAAGTTCGATTTTCTTTTAAACATGACATACCATTTGTCTAGCCGAATAAAATAGCTTAGACCATACCAATAAATTGGATATCAACTTAAAACATTCGTCTTGTCAAATAAATTGGCATCGACTACCATTTAAATTCTTTTACAATACATTAAAACGTTTTATGATGTCATGATACCGTACTTTTCACAGTACATTGAGGACTTCGTCAGTTTATGACTTCGTCATTATACATCATACTATAGCGGGTTGTTGGTCCTAATATCACATCCTAAACTAGGTTCAATTGCATTAATAACTCCATCCTTTTACCATCCCTGCATTGCATGAACAAATGATATAAAATTCATTTTGATATTTCAAATCAATTTTTGTCTAGACGAAATAATTAGCATAGACATACCAAGAATAGATCTTTTAAAATCCATTGGTTCCAAAAGTTGAACCAATTCTTTCATTTCCAAAATGCGAACAAATAAGCACAATTTTAATAAACTTCGAAATCTAGCATAACTAGATGACTTGGAATATCCTATTCTCCACCTTCCTTCATTTTTTTACTTGCAACAATACTTAATCTTCTTTAGAACCTTTAATACTAAGTCTAATGAAAATAACTTGTTTTCAGTCTAAACATCCCTATACCTTAGTACAGTCAATCAACTTACCACACGTTATGAGTTCAGGAACTTTCCACAATAATATGAGTTTAAGAACTATCCTAGTCAGACCATAGGCATCCATTCGCTGAGAAGTTCAAAAACATACTATATAATTATGAGTCATGAACCTACAATAAGTATGAGTTTCTAGAACTTGCACCTGCCTTATCGTTCTCTACCTATCAAGTATATACATGAGAAAAGATTCACCTTCTCGTCATATACATCTTGATAGCGCAACCAATTCTAATGATTATCACTATAATAAGCTAAGTAGTTGTTACACCAAGCACAAACCTCTGCTCGTAACAAAGGTTCATACAACTTAGCTATCACATGAGTCCTCAATTGAAATTTTACAACTTCTAAATTTATTATTAATTAATACAAATTTTCTTTAATTTGTATGTTATCCCTTGCAACTTAATCTGAGTTCTTCTTCCCGTACAACTTCTTAGTACCATTCATTCATAGCATTAACTATAAATCATTCATCGTTTAATAGCTCATCTGTTACTATAATTTTCTATGATCATTGGCTAATCTTCTTATCTTTCTCTCTACGATTATAGTCTTAGGTACTCATAACTAAGATTTATATCATATCAGCTCTGATACCAACTTGTAACACCCCGAAATCTAGTCTATCTTCACACCCGGATTCCGTACATCATGAGTACATCATTCATTCCAACATACATCATTTTATACTAAAATATAATAACATACATTCTCAATTCCCAGGTTCTAATACCTTATAACCTTGTTCCTTACAAATAATGATAATTACATTATTCTTTACATCTTAAATGAGTGACTTTCATCCGCCACCAAGGATACATAACAATTCATTAAACTAATCTAAAGTTCAATTAAATTATTCTTCATTATATGTCTTCACTTGATCTTCAGGCTCATTCATATAACGAATGACACTTTGTCTAAATACCGGTGAGCTTGATCTTTACGGGATCCTTAAGTTCTTCAAACATCGTTCGCTGAAAATGTTTTTCATTTAAAGTAAGTGTGAGCATTCAATTGCCCAACAAGTCATAACAGTTGAACAAACAACTTCAAGAATTCAAACATTCCTTTAGAACTTCGATAACCTAACAAAGGTTATGAAGCAGCTTGTATAATAGGAATAATTATGATTCCTATAATTTTAAAACCTTAATTACATTCACTTTGAAATACTTTTCTTCTTCTACCTTTTTAATATGTATCCTGTATGGCTAGAATCATTAGAACAGACTTAACAATAACGGTTCATGTATAAACATAACATACTCATATTAAATAAGTTCAATCACAGAAAAGTTCATCTCATAGAAACACCGAAGTGTTCACATTGTGGCACAAGGCCTCATACGTTCTACCATCTTGTACAAATATCGCACATTCGTACATAGACAGAACTTCTCAAGTCCAATATCTTAGAAGTTTAAGAAACTAACATTCATTTAGAATATGAATGAAGTTAGGAAACTTGCCTTATGCACAACTACAACTTATAGTTTACGTTGAACTGCTCATTCCAATTCCTATTTAACACATAAGGAAAATAACATGTACCAAATAGCCAAATATTTGACTTACGCATTGGTTTTAACTTATCTTTACTTTTTAGGGTTCACGTTCTTGCAATCTAAGTTTATGTGACCGACTTTTATTATGGGTTTATGGCTTCGTGACATACGAAACATTTTACGTTACCTTATTCTTATATTACAACGTTCGGTTCATTCGACTCGGAACGTTATCCAAGTTATACACATTAACCCGGCTTCTTTGCATTATATGTACTTATTTTTAATTCAGTTCTTCACTATTCCCTGGTTTACGTCTATGTCATACAACCATTGTATGCCTAGAACGTTCATCCAACGTGAATACGATTTGCAAGAATCGTTTACGTATTCAGCGTTTACGTTACTCATCTCTTAATCTCTAGTTCAACTTTTTCTCGAGGTTCTAATCCCTTTTAATCGTTATCCATCCCATTAACCCCATGTTTATTATTTTATCTTAATGTCGAAGCCATACCGTTCATTGTATGCTAAGACCGATCGTTCATCACCACTGCGTTACGTTTCCGTTCATTACCTTTTTGGTCTTTTAATCTCTTTCAATCATTTCGTTCAACCTGTACTAACAGTTTAAATTACTTGTTTAAGTGTTACATTCGATGAACTACACGTTCATTAGCTTTCGTTACAATTCCCCCAGGTTTTGAGCAATTAAAAGCTCATTACTGGGCTATCCCTACACTGGCATAGCGGCACTAATTCCCTTTACACTACTCGCACTGCAGCGCCACTGGTGCGACATGACTTCACTCTCTGCACTATAAATCACACTGCAGTGCAAGTTTCCAGTACCCAACTCTCCCAAATTCAAGTATTGCAACGCCACTCATATAGGTATGGCAAGTGTGCTTGCATGGCCGCCAAGCCCTAATTCTTGAAAAAAATATCTAAGTCTTTAATCGTTCTAAGATGCTTACTTCCCGATCTCATAACTTACTCGTTATAACTTAGAACGAGGTCGTTCCGAAGCTAATCTCTTCCTTATCTTCCGTTAACATGCCTTTCAATTAGCTTAATCTTTGTCCTTCATTTGTTTTATGTTTTTAACATTCTTCATTTGTTCGGCCGTAATTCGGTCATCCGAACTCAGAATTCGTTCATTCCTGAGTCCATGACTCACATTTTCTACATTTTCTTACTTTCTTATGAAACCCTATACCTTCGGGTTCATTTACACACTTTCTAAATCTCGTTTGTCTTTTATGAAAATTTTGCCATAACATCATTATAGCTCAATTTTAATCTGTTCTTCATAAACGTTTCTACCGTTCCTAACCAAGCAATAAGCATCTAACTTATACGCAATGTTTTTAAACTTGTCCATCAAGAACAAATTATATTATAACGGTTTTAAATTTGTCCATTAAGAACGTTCTTTGTGTTTTTCGTTCGTTCTTCATTTTTAATCGATATTTTGATAACGATTTCACTTTTTATTGGAATTCGATGTTATAAAACACCATTCCATACTTTTTTCACCGAATCGTTCATGTGATTCATTCGAATCATTCAAATTCATTACGAATCTTATACTTCCTTAAGAAATTTAATTACTAAACTTCTAATTCTTATTTCTTCATTTCTCAATGATTTCAACCATATGAAATCATTCCTAACATCATTTACTTATTATTCTCATTAAGCTATGTTTTAAACATAGAAAACTTAAAGAAAAATTATACGAGACATGATTTCATATTACCTTTCTACTTTAATCTTGTTCCGTCGGTCAAGTTTGCTCACGAGCAAGCTTTTCCTCCTCATTTTCCTCTTCTTTTTCATCCGAAATCTCTCTCTCTCTCTCTTAATAGTTATAGGAATTTCAAAATCCTAAATAAATGATTTTTGCTTCCTATTATAGATTTTCCAAGCTAAGGGCAAAATAGTCATTTTGCCCCTCCAGTCACTATTCACACCTCCTTACTATTCCAGCTCCTTACTATTCACGAAACTTCCCTTGGAAGTTTTATGGTTCGGTCTTTTGGATTACGTCCGACAGTTTTAGAAACTGTGATACTCGGAATGTGACGCCCCCAAATCCGGGTATCTTCCAACCCGATAGATGGTGCTACACGGTACTCGTAATTATACATTTATTCTATTGAAACGACATCAAAAAGTGTGTATCAATGACATTCTTATTACATTAATAATATTACATCCCGTTCCCAGGTTCTATAACCATTACATTCTTTGTTTATCCTACTATAATATATACAACTTACTAGTTTATTACAAGGTAAACTAACCATTCCTCTTCGTCTCGCCTTTATCCTTGTCAGATTTCCTCGGTCCGTTCAGTCTTAGCTGCATTCATATGGTTCAAGCAAGAGTGAGCATAACAAGCTCAGCAAGTACAACAATTTCTTTTAAACAACATGCTTGAAACATAGGAATCGTATATCTTAAATAACTGGATAATAGTTATGAAGTACAATCAATAATTAAAAATATCATTTCTTTTCCTTCAAAAAGTTTTACAATAACAATATTCAGTAAAACATCAATTGTGGCTCAAGACCATGAGTATTTCATAATTTCTTTGAAAAGGACAACCCGACACTAAGTCCGTAAGTACGGCATATCTTACGAGTACTTCTGGGTGATCAGCCCATAGAACTCTATGTTGATCAACACTACATCCTGTTAAACGTATGTACGTTTAAGTTTTGGCAACCTCGCGTGCCCATCGAATAATCAATGAAAAATAAATTTGTTTATTCATACTCAGGCTTACCTTGAATCCGTACCAAACAATTGGCGTAGGATAGCGTTAACAATTCTATATTGAAAGACTTGTAAATAAAGCAATCAACTCTTCAAGATTAGTATAGCCGAGATAAAATTGGCATCGACCCTTTAGTAAAACACTTCATGCATCTCATAACATAAATCACAAAAAACTTGGCTAACACGAAGGTTAGACAAGCGTTTAAGAAAAACTTGCCTTTAGCGTCTGCTACAGTATAATAACATTTCCTTTCAGTCTTTACGATCTCTACAACACATAACCACATAACATACCACATTAGGTCATGAATGAACTTACATGGTTCCTAATGAATCTTACCCTTTTTGTCAATCTAATCATATATTAGATTTGTTACTATTGGTTCCGGCTTGCCATTATATTTTACATTATTCTTACCAACTTCTTTCTCTTCTATATCTTATGTAGATTTACTTCATTAATCCAACTTGTTTCGAGTTAATCATCCTTCCTCACGGCTTACTAACATCCTTATGTTATTAATCGAAACTCGATCGTAATTTATTAAGTACACTTTATTGCATACCATTAACGTTCATGTATTACTTAACAACTTTTAATTATAACTCTCAACGTTATAGGCAATGACCTTTGTGCCGTATTTAAGCGCCATCATTTAACCTTGGGTTTTTAGCATTTAGCGGCCAACTCTGTGCCTTAGAAACATTTGACAGATTTTCAACTTTGCGAAATTACCGAACGCATAACTTCATTGTTATAAGTCCGAATTGGCTCGTTCAAAAGCCTACGTTTCACAAATTACATACTCTACATGTTCATGCAAGAATTTTATCTATTTGACTTTGTTTTCTAAAAATTCCCCTATTAGTCCATTTTAACGAAAACGATAAACGTTCGTTAATGTTCAACGCTCGTTTTTTCGTTCTAAGTCAGAATTTGGTAATTTTTGAGTCCACAACTCTATAATGCCAAATATAACTTGTCTCCATCGAAAACCAACGTTTCCTACTTCAAACACAAAATACGACTTCCATTCCGAGAATTTCACGAATTCGACGATTATCGTCCAATCGTGTGAATTCCGGCGAAACCTCATTACTAATCATTCTAAATGGATTTTAATCAACATATAAACATTTCAAGTTACTTATTACACCAACTTATTATCAAAGTAGGTTTTGACTTCTTCTCATAAGCCAATGACTTATTTAACTTATGAACTATAATTCTCATGCTTATGGCTTACTATGATCCTAAGTCCATCAATCAATGTTCTCATACCATATTGAACATACTAACATCATATGACAAACATAAGATAAGTTCTTCACAAATTTATCAACTTATTTAGGTTTAAATTGCTTATTCATGACTTATACGGCTTAATAAGACTTAAGCTCTTTGATTACTCATTCCTATCATTCCTTAGCATACATGTTCTACCACTACCCATCTCCCTACCAATGGAAGAGAAAGAGATTTATGGTTTAAGTTCTTACCCTTGAATATCACTTGACTAAGCTTTAATCTCCTTCTTGCTTCTTGAAAATCTCATAATGGAAGTTTGACTTATAAGTGCTTATTCTCTCTAACCAATAAGTTGCTTAACTTGAGAGGAGTTGGGAGAAATTTTAATCAAGCCATCAAATGAATTGAGAGCTCTCTATTTATAGGCAACCCAAAGTGAGGGAATTTTAGTCCAAAGCCAATCCCACCTCCTTAATCACCTCCTTACTATTCCTAGCTTAAGTACTAAGTTAACTTGGCCACCACACTCTTTGCTTGGCCATCACAACATCTATCCAATACTTCGGCATCACATATACTTAACCATTAAGTATACTTGCTAATCACATAACTTAGCCTTTAAGTTTACTTGTTAATTACCTAGCTTATCCTTTGTTTGTTGATCACAACTTTTACTTGCTCACCACACATAAGCACTTTACTTGCTTATCACATTAATTACTTGCTCATTACTTTGGATCACCCATGGGTTTAAACCATCCAATAACCTATAAGTTCATACTTTGGGCTTTTAGCTTAACTTATACTTGGGCTTGCATTAACAATTCTTTGGGCTTCACCATTAGCTTGCATTGGGCTTACACATTAATTCCTATTGGACTTATCCATTTCTGCACTTGGGCCTTATCAATTCTCATTGGACTTTACAATGTTCTACACAATCCTTTAAATTAAATTCATTTAACTTAAAGCCTTATAACGTATAATTTGCGTATTCATCTCGTATTCCCACTCGTATACTTATTCATATACGACATACTATGATTCATTCATACTCGTATAACACCTCGTATCATACTCGTATAACACCTCGTATCATACTCGTATTCATTACTTCGTACAATACATACGTATTATACAATCATTACTTTAATTCATTACACGCATTAAAATTCCTTCTCGGAATTCACTTTCCTTAATCGTTAGGTTTTAAGTCTGCAGGTGAAAAACTGCATTTACCATAACTGAAATATTATTGGATATTCTATCTCACCTCGATATTCTATCATTACGTATTTCTCATAAATTCAAAAATAATTCCCGAGCAGAAATGCGTGAATAGTGTTTTTCAGAAAATTTCTGAAAGCTTTTTTTTTTCGTCTTGGAAATTCAAACACTTTAATTCTACCATGTAGTCAAAATACTACGATAATCGATATGTCTAGGTCATAGAACGACCTTCAATTAGCTTACTCCCATAAATAATTAATTAAATTCATTTAATCCACATAATAAAAATAAAAATTTAATTCTCAAAAATTCAAATTTTCTGGGCCTTACACGGAATCCAAATATTTTTGGATAATTCGTCTTTCCTTTACCAATTAACTTTTATGAAATCTTCGGATCTCTAAAAAATTGAAAAACACTTTTTGGCATTAAGCATTTTCCTTCACGTTTTCCCCTAACGTAGTTAAACGAATGAAAAGTACGTAACAATACTTTTCGTTATTTTTATTTCGTCTAATTTTTTCACATTTTTCAAGAAAAACTTTTATCGGCTTACTTAACTTTTTACGATATACTATCGTCAAATCTTTCGACGGAATGTCATTTCAACATACCGAACTCTCAAAAAGGCTTATGTTATTCAAACCCTAACCCTTAGGGTTTCGTCGGGTGAATAATGCCTATTTCATCATTTTCCCCGAAAATAGTTTTGTTCCCAGATTTTTTTTTTTTTTTTTAAATTCGTACTCGTTCAGTCTAGCTCGTAGTCAGAATCCTCCCATATTATAATCATCCTAGGTTCTAGAACGATTAATAAACACCTAGCACATAATTTTATTAATAAAAAATCATTTTATTAATAAATAATTCTTGAAATCTTAAATTCTGAACAATCTGGATTCTCCGGGTTATTACATTTTCTTCGAGAACTATTTTCCCATGAGTATGCAGGGGAGGATGGAGATGAGGTTTTTATAACTGAAATAAGAGGAAATGATGATTCCCCAATATGCTACCAAGTTCAATGAACTGGTAAGGTTTTCTCCACATCAGGTGGATATAGAGGTGAGGATGGCGATGAGATTTGAGCAGGGCTTGAAACCTTGGCTCTATAGCCGAATATCAGTGTTTCAAAGTAATTACTTTGGAAACATTATGGAGAAGGCAATAATTGTTGAGGGTGGTAACGAGGGTTTAAGCCAATAACACAGAGAGAAGAAGAACAAGAATAAGTTAAAAGGGGGAGTGAAAATTGAGGGAGCCAGTGGGAGTGGCAACGGTCAGAAGAGGAAGAGTTTTAACTCTGGAAATACCAGAGTAAAGCAAGGAGATCCTAGGAAGAGGATGGAGGCATGAAAGAACTATGGGAAGACTCAATTAGTAGTCTATCTAAAGGGAAAAGCGGTGTGCTACAACTATGGACAGGAGGGGCACATTTTGCCTAACTGTCCAAGTTCGAAGAAGAATCACAGATGCTACATATGTGGATCAACTGATCACATAGCGAGGAATTCCCCAAAGAAGGGGATGGATGGGAATAAGGGAACTAGTAGTGGTAAGTTAGATATTAGTGGTCCAGCTTAGACGAGAAGGTCGATGGCCCGTACCTTTCACATGACGGTCCATGATGCAGTTACATCAGGGGATGTAGTTGCAAGTATTAACCCAATCAACGATATAAATGCTTACGTGTTGTTTGATTCAGGAGCTACTTGTTCTTTTATACATGTGATTTTGCTAAGCGATTAGAATTACTTCCCAAAAGAATGCCTATACCTTTGAATATCAAGGTAGCAAATGAAGAAATAATTCCTATTAAAAATAATCATATGCATTGTTGTTTAGAAATACGAGGTTATAAATTATCGATAGATTTGATACCGATAAAGTTAGGAGAATTCGATGTAATTCTCGGGATGGATTGGGTGTTTAACTATGGTGCAATTATAGATTGCCAAAAAAAATGTGTAAATATTAGAACATTGGGATAACCTCATGTAATGTTTTAAGAAAATAAATACCATGACACAAACTAGGAAATTGTTGAGGAAGGGATGTGGGAGAAATGATGGAACAAATACATACAGTCAAAGAATTCATGGATGTATTTCCAAGTGAATTACCTGGTCTTCCACTGGATAGGGAGATCGAATTCGTAATTGATATTATGCTATGAGAGGCACCAGTTTCAAGGGTACCGTATCTTATGGCGCCAGTAGAGATGAAGGAGTTGATGGTTCTGTTACAAGAACTGGTGGATAAAAAATACATTCAACCGAGTGTTTCGTCGTGGGGAGTACCAGTACTTTTTGTGAAGAAGAAGAATGCATTGTTGAGACTTTGTATCGACTACCGAGAGTTGAACAATTTAACGATGAAGAATAAATACCCATTGCCCAGGATCGATGATCTCTCTGATCAGTTAAAAGGGGAAAAGTATTTTTCTAAGATAGATTTGCGAACGTGGTATCATCAGTTGAAGGTTATAAAGGAGGATGTTCCTAAGACGACATTCAGAAGTCGTTAAGATCATTACGAGTTTTTGGTGATGTCATTTGGATTGACAAATGCACCAACTGCATTTATGGATATGATGAACAGAGTGTTCAAACAATATTTGGACAAGTTTGTCGTAGTGTTTATCGATGATATTCTAGTCTATTCTAAGATGCCAGAAGATCATGCTGAACACCTAAGATTAGTGTTTGAGACTCTAAGGAAGGGGAAGTTATATGAAAAATTCACTAAGTGTGAATTTTGCTAGAAAGGGTACAGTTTTTACGTCATGTTATTGACCGAGATGGAATTTTAGTAGACCTATCAAAGGTGGAACCGGTGATTAATTGGGAACAATCGAAAACACCGACTGAGGTACAGATTTTCCTAGGGTTAACGGGATACTATCGAAGATTTATCCAAGATTTTTCTAAGATTGCTACTCTGTTGACTAATTTGACAAGGAAGACAATGAAGTGTGTGTGGACTGAGAAGTGTGAAGACAATTTTCAAGAACTGAAGAAAAGGTTGAGTGAAGCACCTGTACTATCTTTACCCAATGATACAGGGAATTTCGTAGTTTATAGCGATGTTTCGCATAGAGGACTTGGTTGTGTGCTAATGCAGCATGGCAAGGTCATTGCGTATGCATCATGATAGTTAAAAGATTATAAGAAAGTTTAGCGTACTCATGCTCTGGAAGTGTCCGCGGTAGTGTTTGCCATAAAGATATGGATGCATTACTTGTATGGAGAGAAATGTGAGATATACACAAAGCATAAGAGTCTAAGAGATATCTTTACACAAAAAGATTTGAATATGAGACAAAGGAGATGGTTGGAGTTGATAAATGATTACGACTGTGATATCCTGTATCACCTTGGAAAAGCCAATGTAGTGGCCGACGCCTTAAGTAGGAAGTTAACGGCTCAAACCGAGTTAATAATAGAGATGGCTAGAATGCAGTTAGATGCGAAGTTGCTGAGTGAGTCCGTTCAAAGATTGTTTATAATAGAGATTCGATCTACCATTGTAGAAAGAGTCAAGGAAGTACAGCTCAGAAATGACAAGTGTGATCAGATGAAGAAGTGGATAGCAGATGAAAAAGATATAAAGTATAGTCTTCATAATGAGGGATTATTAGGATTTGAAGGAAGAATTTGGGTTCCGAATGAAATGTAATTAAAGGAGGAAGTGTTACAAGAGGCTTATAGCTCAAGGTACTTGATTCATCCTGGTAGTACTAAGATGTATCAAGACCTTCGACAGAGTTTTTGGTGGTCAAACATTAAGAGAGAGATAGCAGAATATGTGTGTAGGTGCTTAACTTGTCAAAAAGTTAAAGCCGAACTTCAACAACCAAGTGGCTTCTTACAGTCATTAGAGATTTTGAAATGGAACTGGGAGTATATCACGATGGACTTTGTGGAGGGACTTCCAATTACACAAAAAGGGTACAACGCTATTTGGGTAATAGTGGACCGGTTGACGAAGTCGGCTCACTTTTTGCCAATAAGAGTTAAATTTAACTTAGATCAGTTAGATAAACTTTATGTTAAAAAAAATATTTCCAAACATGGAGTACCAGTTTCTATAGTGTCAGACCGTGATCCACGATTCACATCAAACTTTTGGAGAAATCTGCAAGAACAGATGAGAACATAGTTGAAGTTAAGTATAGTGTATCATCCATAAACAGATGGGCAGAGTGAAAGAATAATTCAGACGCTAGAAGAAATGCTGAGATCTTGCATAATGGATTTCAAAGGTAGTTGGGATGATCATTTACCGCTAGTAGAGTTTGTGTATAACAACAGTTATCATGCGAGCATAGGTATGCACCTTACGAAGCTTTATATGGAAGAAAGTGCAGAACACCATTGTGTTAGCATGAAGTAGGAGAACGCCGAATGCTAGGACCTGAATTGGTGCAGCAAACAACATATATAGTTAAGCTGATACGAATGCGATTGGTAGCAGCTCAAGACAGACAGAAGAAGTTTGTAGTTTCGCATCGAGTGAACAGAGAGTTTGAAGAAGGCTCGTATGTATTTCTAAAGGTATCTCCCTAGAAAGGAAAGATACGCTTTGGAAATAAGGGAAAGTTAAGTCCAAGGTTTATAAGCCCTTTCAAGATATTAAAACGGGTAGGATAGGTAGCTTACATGATAGTATTACCTCCAGACTTAGAACGAATACACAATGTGTTTCATGTATCTGTGTTACATCCTTATAAGCCAGATTATAAGCACGTAATAGAATATGAGCATATTCATATTGAGAAGGACTTTACGTAGGAAGAAATTCCTATTCAAATCGTTGATAGAAAAGAGCAAGTTCTGAGGAATAAAGTTATACCTTCAATAAAGGTGTTATGGAAGAATCACGATGCCGAAGAAGCATCGTGGGAACTTGAAGAAAAGAAGAAGAAGAATTACCCTCAATTATTTGTTTAAATTAGAGTGAGATTATGGTGACAAAATCCTTATATGGGGGGAGAATGTAACGACCGAGAAAATCGGATTATTTGTAAAATAATTTTATTTGAATAAATATTGAATAAAATTATATTATATGTTATTATTAATGACTAAACAATGTGAAGGTTGTTCTATATCCTTAAAGTATCAGAATATCGTAGTATTCTGACTACGTGAAGGAATTAAAGTGTTTGAATTTTTAAGACGAAGATAAAAACTTTTCGAGAAATTTTTTGAAAAACACTATTTATCAATATCTGCTTGTAAATTATTTTTGAACTTCCGGGAAATACGTAATGATAGAATAATAAGGCAGGATAGATTATGTAATAATAATTCAAGTATGACAAACACAGGTTTTCGCCTGCGTATTAAGTTCGAGAATGTTAAGGAAAGTGAAGATTGAATAAATGATGAACGTATGATAAGCAAGTATTATACGAAGCAGTGAATACGAGTATGATACAAAGTATTATACAAGTATATACGGATGATGGCATATCGTATATGATGAATGATTATACGACTTGGTATACGAGAAGAATACGTAGACTATACGTTAAAAGCCTTAAGTTAATTATAATGGACTAATAAGATTTGTTATGAATTTGGCAAGCCCAAGTGCAATGTAACGCCCCATAAAATTTAGATTTTTCAGAATTAATTTTTTTATTTAATTATGTGGATTAAATGAATTTAATTAATTAAATATGGGAGTAAGCTAATTAAAGGTCGTTCTATGACCTAGATATATCGGAATGTCGTCGTATTTTGGATACGTGGTAGAATTAAAGTGTTTGAATTTCCAAGACGAAAATAAAAGCTTTTCGAGAAATTTTCTGAAAAACACTATTCACACATTTCTGCTCGGTAATTATTTTTGAACTTCCAAGAAATACGTAATGATAGAATATCGAGGTGAGATGAAATATCCAATAATATTTCAGTTATGACAAACACAGTTTTTCACCTGCGGACTTAAAACCTAACGATTAAGGAAAGTGAGTTCCGAGAAGTAATTTAAATGCATATAATGAATTAAAGCAATGATTGTATAATACGTAAGTATTGTACGAAGTAATGGATATAAGTATAATACGAGGTATTATACGAGCATGTATGAATGATGGAATGTCGTATATTAAATAAGTATACGAGTTAGAATACGAGATTAATACGTAAATTATACGTTATAAGGCTTTAAGCCAAATGTAATGGACTTGTAGGATTGAGTAAGAAATTGTAAAGTCCAATGAGATATTGATAAAGCCCAAAGAATTGTTAGTGCAAGCCCAATGTATAAGTTAGGATTAATTAAACCTTAAGCCCAAAGTAAGAATCCAATGGATTAGGAGGATCCATTGGGCAACCCATGATCGTATGGGTGAATTGGTGATCAAGAACTTTGTGTGATGAGCAAGTAGACTTAAGGGTTAAGCGATGGATAAGTTAGGTAGAACTAATGGCTAAGCAAGAGATAAGTTATGTAATGACCAAGCAAACTTAAAAGCTAAGTAAAATGCTTATGTGATGAGCAAGTAATAAGGTGGTGGTCAAGTTAACTTAATGGCTAGGTGTTGTGGTGACCAAGTAATTCAAGTGAGGAGAAAGTTAACTTAATGTCTAGGTAATGAATAGTAAGGAGGTGATTAAGGAGGTGGGTTGGATTAATGACCAAACTACCCTAACCTAGCAAGTCCTATAAATAGCAAGCTTTGGATTTCATTTGTTCCTTGTTCAAAAACACCAACAAGTTGAGATCTTATTGGTTAGAGAGAATAAGTGAGAATAAGTTAGAAAAGCTAGAAAGCTAGTCTTCATAAATTAAGAAGCAAGAAGGAGAACAAGGATTAATCAAGTGATCTTCATAGGTAAGGACTTAAACCATAATTCTCTTTCTCTTCCATTGATAGGGAAATGGGTAGTGGTAGAACTTGTATGCTAAGGAATGATAAGAATGAGTAATCAAAGGGCTTAAGTCTTAATAAGCCGTATAAGTCATGAATAAGCTATTCATAATAATATAAGTTATGAAACAAGGAAGAACTTGTAGGAACTTGTTTTATGTTGAAATAATAAGGTTGTATGATAATAAGAAGTAAGGATGATGGTTAAAAGATTTAAGCTATGATAAGTCATGCAAAATGAATTCATAAGTAGTTTATACTTTTACAAGTTATAGACTAATGAAGAACAAGTAATAACTTATCATGTTAATAAGTTAATGAAGTATGTATGTCAAGAAGTTAATATGATGGATTGAATCCATTTAAAACGATGAACAAATCATAAGAAATGAAGTTAAGGCAAAATTTACGAGTTTGGACGATAATCGTCGAATTCGTGAAATTCTCGGAATGAAAGTCAAATTTTTGATATTGAGCTTGGAAACATTAGGTTTCACTGGAGACAAGTCATATTTGGCATTATAGAGTTGCGGACTCAAAAATGACCCGATTTCGACTTAGAATGATGAAACGAGCGTTGAACGTATACGAACGTTTATCATTTTTGTTAAAATGGACTAATAGGTGAATTTTTAGAAAACAAAGTCAAATAGATAAAATTCTTGCATGAACATGTACAATATGTAATTTGTGAACCGTACGCTTTTAAACGAGCCAATTCAGACTTATAACGAAGAAGTTATGAGTCTGGGAGTTTCGTAAAATTTTTAAATTTTTCAAACTAGCTGAGGCACAGAGTTTGCGCCGCGGCACCAACCTAAGGCCAATGAGTGACGCCGCGGCACCAGTTCTAGGGTTTGGGCAGAGAAGAAAGTTTACAAGTATGAATAAAAGATAACTCATTAGTAATGAAATAAGGTGTTAATATAACATTGCTAAGGCATTGTTAGACACTTAATGTATGATAATTAAAGGTTAATAATCAATTTAAGATGAACGTAATGAGAACAACGTAATGTGCTAAGCCGGCTGTAGAAATTTGTTGACCAAGTTGATTATGAACCCAATGGTTTGCAATACCAGTATGGATTATGTAATTACTTAATGAACATGATAAGACCTTTCCTAAATCACTGTTATAGTGATGACTTTAGGAATTTAATATTGTTTAATGAGTAGTTAAACGATGAACGTAAAGTATAAGGAACGTGAACCGTATTCAATAATGATAAAGCCTATAACGTTAAGAGTTAGAACTAAAAGTTGTTAAGTAATACGTGAACGTAAACGGTATGCAATAAAGTGTACTTAATAAATGACGATCGAGTTTTGATTAATAACGTAAGGAGGTTAGTAAGCCGTGAGGAAGGATGATTAACTCGAAACGAGTTGGATTAATGAAGTAAGTCTACATAAGACATAGAAGATAAATAAGTTGGTAAGAATAATGTAAAATATAATGGCAAGCCAGAACCAATAGTAACAAATCTAATATATGATTAGATTAAGATGAAGGGTAAGATTCATTAAGAACTATGTATGTTCATTCATGACCTAATGTGGTATGTTATGTGGTTATGTGTTGTAGAGATCGTAAAGACTGAAAGGAAAAGTTATTATACTGTAGCAGACGCTAAAGGCAAGTTTTTCTTAAAACGCTTGTCTAACCTTCGTGTTAGCCAAGTTTTCTGTTATTCATGCTATGAGATGCATGAAGTGTTTTACTAAAGGGTCGATGCCAATTTTATCTCAACCAGACTAATCTTGAAGATTGATTGATTTATTTACAAGTCTATCAATATAGAATTGATAAGGCTATCCTACTCCAATTATTTGGTACGGATTCAAAGTAAGCTTGAGTATGAATAAACAAATGTATTTTTCATCGATTATTCGATGGGCACGCGAGGTTGCCAAAACTTAAACATACATACATTTAAAGGATGTAGTGTTGATCAACATAGAGTACTATGGGCTGATCACCCAGAAGTGCTCGTAAGATATATCGGACTTACGGACTTAGTGCCGGGTTATCCTTTTCAAAGAAATTATGCAATGCTCATGGTCTTTGACCAGAATTGATGTTTTACTGAATATTGTTATTGTAAAATGTTTTAAAGGAAAAGAAGTGTTATTTTGAATTATCGGTAGTACTTCGTAACTATTGTTTAGTTACTGAAGATATACGATTCCTATGTTTCAAGAATGTTGTTTGAAAGAAATTATTGTACTTGCTGAGCTTGTTATGCTCACTCTTTCTTGAACCATATAAATGCAGCTAGGACCAAACAAACCGAGGAATTTGACAAGAATAAAGGCAAGACAAAAATGAACGAGAAGTTTACCTTGTAATAAACTAGTAAGTTATATATATTATAGTATGATGAACAAAGAATGTAATGGTTTTAGAACCTAGGAACAGGATGTAATATTATTAATATAATAAGAATGTCGTTGATACACACATTTTAATGTCATTTCAATAGAATGAATGTACAGTTATGTGTACCGTGTAGCACCATCTGTCGGGTTGGAAGATACCCGGATTTGGTGGCATCACAGGTTGGTATCAAAGCATTAGGTTATATAACTTAAGGGGGGAAGAACCTTGGGCTAATAACCTCGTTAAGGAAGGAAAGTCCGAAGGAAGTAAACTCAAACTTTACTTCTGTTGAATGAGTTAATAAGGTATCTAGGAAACTCGGTACCGAAAAATTTAAAAGATGGAAAGTAACCTTAAATAAATTAAATGTGATTTGTGCTTATACTATGGTGTGTTATGTACTAATCAACATGTTATGTGTTATTAAAGGATGTCGATCGATAGCTTGATGTATAGAGATATACACATGGTGAGCGAAGAAATTGTGAATAGAGTAGAGCCTGTACCTATGCTGGTGGCGGAGGTACCATTAGTGATTCTAGAGGAGTCGGAGATAGTGGAGTACTTTTCTGAGGAGGAGTACAACGAGGGAGATATGGATATGGCGTCATATTTTAATATGATGGTCTATGAGGAGGAGGAAATAGAGGTAACATCAGTTAATACAGTGGTACCTACACTAGAGTCAATACCTCCAGATGCAATGAGAGCATTATATCTGGTAGTACTTGACAGGAATGTGCAACTGAGTACAGTTGTGCAGAATCAGAGTGAAGAGATTAATTATCTCCATGAAGCTAAGGTGTCTGCAGAAGCAGACTTTGAGTCAGAGCACGATAGGCAGGTGCTTATGACAGAGCAGGCAAGGGTCTATAAGGAATAGGTCGATGAGCTTTGTAAGAAACTGATTAAGAGAGAACGATAGATGGCACGGATGTCTTACATCCATGAGAGTGCTCATAAGGATTTCAAGCTTAAAGTTACTTGTTATTCTATAGAGTCGGGGCAGACTCGACATACTATTAGTCGGGATACTGTAGAAATGATTGCGAATGAGAAACACGAGGACGCTGTTATGCATTATTAGAAATCTAGAGTTATAAAGATATGTGTAGTGACGTAAAACCCTCTTTTGTATAAAAGGGTAGTCTTTTTGTAAATCCCAACTTTTGAGAAGTTTAATTGTAGGATAGAAATGTACTAGCCGTTGGCTATGGATGTAAAGTGTAAATAGTTTCAGACTATAAAGAAGCATATGAATATAATGAAGTTTTCATTTAATATGCTTTGTTATGGTATGAGTTGTTATGAGACGAATAATAACGAAGTAAGTAAATAGATAATAATGAAATTCTATTTAATTAGAAAATGCCGCCAAGGAGAAGACCACGTAATCAGGAAGCGGAAGCACGTTATGAAAATCAAGGGGGGTCAAAACAACCCTATGTAAGAGTTCGTTAATTTATAAACGGCTGCATTTAACTAAACCGGGGGTAGAGTAATCGCCGAACCTAGGTTAGCCAGAATGACTACCTTTAAAGAATTTAAAAGCGTAGGTCTGCCGGAGTTCTAAGGAACGACGGACCCATTAGAAGCCCAGACATGGGTAAAGGTAATAGAGAAGGCGTTTGTTATTATAAACGTAAGTGAGGCGCAAAAGACTTCTTTTGCAACTTGCATGATGAAAGGGAAAGCCAAATTTTGGTAGGAGGCTCACCAGGGTGGGGCTTGAACAGATGGGGTAACGTGGGAACAGTTCAAAAAGGTTTTCTTCGAGAATTATTTCCCTACAATTATTAAGGGGAGGAAGGAGATTAATTTCTTAGAACTTAAGCAAAGGGACATAACGGTTCCCTAGTACGTGACCAGATTCAATGAATTGGCAAGGTTTGCTCCACATTAAGTGGACACTGAGAAGACGAAGTCTTGTAGGTTTGAGCAGGGCCTGAAACCCTAGCTCTATAGTAGGATTTCTGTGTTCCAAAGTGTTTCCTGTGGGACCATTTTGGAGAAGGTGATAATAGCCGAGGGTGGTAGTGGTGCGTTGACTCAATACCACAAAGAGAGAAAAGAATAAGAGCATGGGAGAGGGAGGAACCAAGGCATAGAGTGCCAGTGGTAGTGATAGTAAGCCAAAAAGAAAGAATTTTAACTCCGGGAATACTGGAGTGGGACAAGGGGATCCTTAGCGTATGATCGAAGTGTGTAAGACATATGGAAAGACTAATCTAGGAGTCTATCTGAAAGGAATTATAAGTATCTTTAAACATTACGGTAGAGAATGGGGAAATAACTTTTGTTAATTATATTCGTGGAAATGGTTTCATGGATAATAATGGTAAGCAAGTGTTGATAGATAAGGACCAATAATGTTAAGAGAATTTGAAGTAATTCTCGGTATGAATGGGTTGATTAATTATTGAACTTTAATACATTATTAGAATAAAAGTATAAATCTTCAGTTTTCTAAAGTAACCCAAGGTAGTATTTTACGGTAATCAAATACCGTGACGCTCTTGTTGTCTAACGATGACGCAAGTTAGGATGATGTTAAGGAAGAGGATGAGTCGTTACGGTTACATATCAACTATCATAATAGGAGTAAGTTAGCAGTTGAGAGTAAATAACCATAGCCTAGGATCGATGATCTATTTGATCAGTTGAAGAGGGCAAAGAATTTTTCTAAGATAGATTTGCGTACGGGGTATAGTCGGATGAAAGTAAGGAAGAAGGAGGAGGTACCTAAAGACGACGTTCAGAAATTGTTATAGTTATGACAAGTTTCTGGTTATGTCGTTTGGGTTAACTAATGTGCAAAAGTTAGACTTTCCGTAATGGGTGCCAAGAAAGTCAATGGCAAATTGATAGGTACTCTTGTGAGGTGCTATGGTTGAAAGTACCATTAGCGTCATAGAGTGTTCAAATAATATTGGGATGATGGTGTTGTAATGATCCTTGGTGATATTCTAGTATAATTTAAGACGTCAGAAGATCACGTTGAACATTTGGAAAATAGTGTGAGAAACACTACGGAGGGAGAAGTTGGATACGGAATTCACTATGTGTGAATTGTAGCTTAAAGAGATAGACAAAAATTGTTATTGAGAAGTATGTTGGGAATGAGAAGGGAGAAAATAGTTTTTAGGAGTTAAAAGGGAAGTTAAGTTAGGTACCTGTATTGTCTCTACCAGATGACATGGGGAATTTTATAGTGTATCTCGATGTTTCACATAGAAGATGGGGTTGCGTGCTTATATAGCATGGAAAAGTCATTAGGTATGCATCACACTAGTTAATGGATTATGAGAAGGTCTATCCTACTTATGATCTATAATTGGAAGCTGTAGTTTTTGAATTAAAAATTTGAAGATAGTATTTATACGGTGAGAAGTGTGAGATATACACGGACTCTAAGAGTCTGAAATATATCTTCACACAAAAGGAGTTGAATATGAGGTAGAGAAGGTAATTAGAATGGATAATAGATTTCGACGTTGATATGTTATATCAATCCGGGAAAGTTAACGTAGAAGCCGACACATTAAGTATAAAGGGTAGGGAAAAAACTATCGATGTTAACAACTCAGAATGAGTTAATAACTGAAATGGCGAAAATGGAGTTAGAGGTTAAATTGTGGAATTAAGTGGTAGAAATGTTATTCACAGCATAGACTCAATCCACGATACTTGAACGAGTTAAGTAACTACAACTAGGTAATGAGGAATGCACGCGAATGAAGAAGAGGATGCATGATGAAGAGAAGATCAAGTATAATCTTGTTTTGAAGGAGGAATTTGAGTTTCAAATAATTTTAAAGTTAAAGGAAGAATTAGTCAGAGGAAGATAGCGTAATATGTTAACAAGTGTTTAAACTTCCAACTCAAATTATTGATAGGAAGTGACAAGTCATGAAAAATAAGATAACACCTTCGTTGAAGGTAAAATGAAAAAACCACAATGTCGAAGAAGCATTGTGGGAATTTGAAATGATGGAAAAAAATTTCCTCAATGGTGTATGTATTATTAGCGTGATTCTGGGGACAGAATCCTTATAAGGGGGGGAAGAATGTAACGCCCTAGAAAATTTGGATTTTTCAGAATTAAATTTTTTATTTAATTATGTGGATTAAATGAATTTAATTAATTAAATATGGGAGTAAGCTAATTGAAGGTCGTTCTATGACCTAAATATATCGGAATGTCGTAGTATTTTGGCTACGTGGTAGACTTAAAGTGTTTGAATTTCAAAGACGAAAATAAAAGCTTTTCGAGAAATTTTCTAAAAAACACTATTCACGCATTTCTGCTTGGAAATTATTTTTGAACTTCCGAGAAATATGTAATGATAAAATATCGAGGTGAGATGGAATATCCAATAATATTTTAGTTATGAAAACCAAAGTTTTTCGCCTGCGGACTAAAAACCTAACGATTAAGGAAAGTGAGTTCCGAGAAGGAATTTAAATGCGTATAATGAATTAAAGCAATGATTGTATAATGCGTAAGTATTGTACGAAGTAATGGATATAAGTATAATACAATGTATTATACGAGCATGTATGAATGATGGAATGTCGTATATTAAATAAGTATACGAGTTAGAATATGAGATTAATATATGAATTATACGTTATAAGGCTTTAAGCCAAATGTAATGGACTTGTAGGATTGAGTAAGAAATTGTAAAGTCCAATGAAATATTGATAAAGCCCAAAGAATTGTTAGTGCAAGCCCAATGTATAAGTTAGGATTAATTAAACTTTAAGCCCAAAGTAAGTATCCAATAGATTAGGAGGATCCATAGGGCAACCCATGATCATATGGGTGAATTGGTGATCAAAAACTTTGTGTGATGAGCATGTAGACTTAAGGGTTAATCAAAGGATAAGTTAGGTAGACCTAATGGCTAAGCAAGAGATAAGTTATGTAATGACCAAGCAAACTTAAAAGCTAAGTAAAGTGCTTATGTGATGAGCAAGCAATAAGGTGGTTGCCAAGTTAACTTAATGGCTAGGTGTTGTGGTGACCAAGTAATTCAAGTGAGGAGCTAGTTAACTTAATGTTTAGGTAATGAATAGTAAGGAGGTGATTAAGGAGGTGGGTTGGATTAATGACCAAACCACCCTAACCTAGCAAGTCCTATAAATAACAAGCTTTGGATTTCATTTATTCCTTGTTCAAAAACACCAGCAAGTTGAGAGCTTATTGGTTAGAGAAAATAAGTGAGAATAAGTTAGAAAAGCTAGAAAGCTAGTCTTCATAAATTAAGAAGCAAGAAGGAGAACAAGGATTAATCAAGTGATCTTCATAGGTAAGGACTTAAACCATAATTCTCTTTCTCTTCCATTGATAGGGAAATGGGTAGTGGTAGAACTTGTATGCTAAGGAATGATAAGAATGAGTAATTAAAGGGCTTAAGTCTTAATAAGCCGTATAAGTCATGAATAAGCTATTCGTAATAATATAAGTTATGAAACAAGGAAGAACTTGTAGGAACTTGTTTTATGTTGAAATAATAAGGTTGTATGATAATAAGAAGTAAGGATGATGGTTATAAGATTTAAGCTATGATAAGTCATGCAAAGTGAATTCATAAGTAGTTCATACTTTTACAAGTTATAGACTAATGAAGAACAAGTAATAACTTATCATGTTAATAAGTTAATGAAGTATGTATGTCAAGATGTTAAAATGATGGATTGAATCCATTTAAAACGATGAACAAATCATAAGAAATGAAGTAAAGGCGGAATTTACGAGTTTGGATGATAATCGTCAATTTCGTTAAATTCTCGGAATGAAAGTTGAATTTTGATATTGAGCTTGGAAACATTTGTTTTCACTGGAGACAAGTCATATTTGGCATTATAGAGTTGCGGACTCAAAAATGACCGGATTCCGACTTAGAACGAAGAAACGAGCGTTGAACTTTTACGAACGTTTATCATTTTTGTTAAAATGGACTAATAGGTGAATTTTTAGAAAACAACGTCAAATAGATAAAATTCTTGCATGAACGTGTACAATATATAATTTATGAACCGTACGTTTTTGAACAAGCCAATTCGGACTTATAACAAAGAAGTTATGAGTCCGGGAGTTTTGTAAAATTTTCAAATTTTGCAAACTAGTTGAGGCACAGAGTTTAGCCATGCCGCCAACCCAAGGCAATAGTGGCCATGCCAGTTGAAGAGTCGGGCTTGCCTACTGCAAATAGCGTGAGAAGGAGAGCTATGTGTGGCACTGCGGTGCCAGTCCTAGGGTTTGGACAGAGAAGAAAGTTTACAAGTATGAATGAAAGATAACTCATTAGTAATGAAATAAGGTGTTAATATAACATTGCTAAGGCATTGTTAGACAATTAATGTATGATGATTAAAGGTTAATAATCAATTTAAGATGAACGTAATGAGAACAACGTAATGTGCTAAGCCGGCTGTAGAAATTTGTTGACCAAGTTGATTATGAACCCAATGGTTTGCAATACCAGTATAGATTATGTAATTACTTAATGAACATGATAAGACCTTTCCTAAATCACTGTTATAGTGATGACTTTAGGAATTTAATGTTGTTTGATGAGTAGTTAAACGACGAACGTAAAGTATAAGGAACGTGAACCGTATTCAATAATGATAAAGCATATAACATTAAGAGTTACAACTAAAAGTTGTTAAGTAATACGTGAACGTAAACGGTATGCAATAAAGTGTACTTAATAAATGACAATCGAGTTTCAATTAATAATGTAAGGAGGTTAGTAAGCCGTGAGGAAGGATGATTAACTCAAAATGAGTTGGATTAATGAAGTAAATCTACATAATACATAGAAGATAAAGAAGTTGGTAAGAATAATGTAAAATATAATGGCAAGCCGGAACCAATAGTAACAAAATCTAATATATGATTAGATTGAGATGAAGGGTAAGATTCATTAGGAACCATGTATGTTCATTCATGTCCTAATGTAGTATGTTATGTGTTGTAGAGACCGTAAAGACTGAAAGGAAAAGTTATTATACTGTAGCAGACGTTGAAGGCAAGTTTTTCTTAAAATGCTTATCTAACTTTCGTGTTAGCCAAGTTTTCTGTGATTCATGCTATGAGATGCATGAAGTGTTTTACTAAAGGGTCGATGTGACGCCCCCAAAATAGGTATACATCAACCATCTTGAATCGCCAAAAATATGGTACAGAATACAAATGCAATCTTAAATATACAACAAGAGCTGTGAGTTTTAATACAAATATTGTCTTCTAGGCAATATCCACTCTCAGAATAAGTCCTCATTAAAATTATTATCACACTATTTAATAGAACAGTGAGGACTACTAATGCTATAATCTGGACCATCACTCCGTTCCCCGACTAGTCCCTGCTACGTTCTCATTTCCTGAAGAGAACAGTGAAAGAAAGGGTGAGCTCAACTAGCCCAGTAAGAAATATTATGACTAAGATAATGCAGGATAAATTATCATTAGCCTTCAACAATGTTAAACTGATAAAATATAATAGACAACAAGTTTAACTGCAGCGGAATAAACAATCCATTAAAAGAGTCAAGTAGAGAATAAAATCTACTATCTTTTATGATTTAAAAAGTTTTTCATCACTTTTATCGATGAGACTAAGCTTAATAAATAATCCACATCATCCCTGCACTACGGCCAAGGATATTCATTAGTATCACGACTACAAATTATCCATGCACTACGGGCTAAGGATATTCGTGTATTCATTAATGGTCATGATCATGCCAACAACTGTCCATCAATGCACTACGGGCCAATGAGGACTTTTACCACATCATTTGTAACATTACGGTCATGATTATACCGAATAATCCCTGGTCATAATCATACCAAGTTCATCTATGCACTACAGGCCACATATAACTTTCAATAAAATATAAACATGAAGATGATGACAATGATATAAGAATTCAATAAAAAAAAATCAAGAATTAATTTATCTAGGAACTAATAACGTCCAAATTGTCAACATGATACTTCTTTGTAGAGTAAAATTCAAGAATGCTCAGAAGAATATTTCCATAAAAAGATACTGGATGAAGCACAAATATCAAGGATATTCCACTAATTTCATGGAGTATAGAAGCCAAAGCTTTAATCAACTGAGTATAATAACGAATATATAAAATTGCTAATGTATTTTCACCCGCCATGCGGTAATCCACGTATACAGATCATTTCCATAATTTAATAAGGAATGAATACAAAGGATCATTCACCATGTATGTGGTAATCCACATAGACAAGTTATTCCAACAGAATAATAAATAATGGAATAATAGAAGGATTCACCATGTATGCGATAGAGACCGCACAAACAGGTTATTCCCAATGAATAATAAATAATGGAACCAGTCCCGTAGAAACGCACGAGGATATTAACGCGAATGATAAATAATGGATACAGGTCCGACGTAAATGCACAGACATGATATTCTGACAGAATGATAAATACAGAATAATAAATAATGGAACCAGGTACGGCGTGAACGCACAAATAGGATATTCTGATAGAATAATAAAGAATGGAATAACAACAAAATTTCACCATGTATGCGGTACTTCGCATAAACAGGTTATTCCAACAGAATAATAAAGAACGGAACCGAGTCGAGGCAAAATTACATGCAAGCTGAGGATATTCAACAAGTAATAATAAAGAATGGAAGAATAGAAGAATTTCACCATGTATGCGGTACTTCGCATAAACAACTTATTCCAACATAATAATTTGGACCGAAAAGAAATATATTGTTCGGGTGAATAGTACCCCGTGAATAGTAACTCGTGAATAGTACTCTTGTGACGCCCCCAAATTCAGGTACTTGAAACCCGAACTTAGTTCTTCACGATACCATTTCTATGAGCGAAATAATATTAATAATTTTAACAATAATATAGATTATCTAATTTAATTTACATATTATCATAGTTTAGTTCCCAAGTACGAAACCTTTAAATATTCGTTACATGATAATAATAATAATATTTATCATCCTTATCATAAAGTCAAACTATTATATAGGATAGCTTAAACATTCATTCAGCGACTTTCCCTTTTCCCTTGTTCTTGGCAGAGCCTTCAAATTTTTCACATTTAGCTGAAAGCATTTAAAATAAAAAAGGATGAGCATTTGAGTGCCCAACAAATAATAGCAAATAATAACAATTAGCTGAAAGGATTAAATGTTTTCTTTGAACAATACTTTTACAATGAATCAACAATTGTGAAGTAAGCTGTACCATTAATAAACAACATGTCATTTCGATTTTAAATTATTAAAACTACGTATTAACTATATATGAGGATCAGTTGACAGACTAAGAACATTGTTTTCTATTTTTGAAAAGGTTAAACATAACTTCATCTATAAACCGTCATAACTTACGGGCACGGGGGGTGATCACCCCGTTATGGCCTATATTGATCAATACTACATTACAAGAACGATATTATCGTTCATCCTTTGTCCGCCTTAGCGCATAAAAATTTCCCATATTTGGGATGTTCATAACAGTCTTGAATCCAAACCAAAACATTTCGGTTGGATAATAAATAAGTTTTATCTTGTTTAACAACAATTTTAAATTTATGTTTAGCCAGATCAAATAGCCTAGACGGCTTCTAATTTGATGTATACATACTAGACACTGATAAGTATGTATCAACATGTGATAAAACATAATGATTATCCAAGCGAGGACACTTGTATAACCATGTTTAAAAATTAACGAACATAATATATATCTTGATCTACAATAACAGAATAAAGGAACTTGTACAGCAATTATAATTTAATAACTTACTTATACAGAATCATTGCATAAGTATATACAAAGGTTGAAATATTTGAACAATTAAAAAGAATAGTTCAGATATTATCTTACGCATGTCCATTGCATAAAGTAAATGCAAAGGGGTTAGATACTTGTCTTGTCTACTGCTTACACAACTTAGATTTATCTTTTATATTAAGACCTTTCATTAAATAGATCATTCGTTCGATTAGAATAACATACTATAACACATAGTACTGCTATTTGCAGTCAACACATAACCTAATCACATTGTCACATATATTTACCAACCATTGTATCACAAATAATCACGTATACAAACATATTGTATAAGTCCAGATCAATTTCTGAAACATATCGGTGTATCGACAACTTTATCGGGTATTTATCGAGTCTAAGATTCCATATTCAATTAGATAACTTAAACACCAATCGTATTCTTTTTCATGACCTTATAATAATTTTAAAATGATTATTATAATTTATCATGATTTTTGAAACACCAGAATCATTATTAAATGATTTAAATATTAAGTAATTCCATTATCATTAATATTTAATTAATATTAAATTATTAATGAAACCATTGCAAAAATATTAAGTTATTTAAAATAACTTCAAATATTTTAAAGTATTTATTTTACCTTTAAATGATTTTAAAACCATTAAAATCATTTTTAAATAATTACCATTAATATTAAAATTTTAATGTACTATTTATCTAAATATTAAAAGTCATTAATTATAACTTAAAATATTTTTAATTCATTTCTATCCCTTTTAAATGATTTTTAAATTAATAAAACTATTTTGAAACTATTTATTTAATATAATTATTAAATAAATTTAATATCATTAATGTTAAATTAATATTAAATTATTAATGAAATTATCCTTTAAATATTAAAAGTTATATTTTATAACTTAAAATATCTTTAAATACCCTATTATCATTTAAAATGATTTTTAATATAATAAAATGATTTTAATTAATTTATTTAATGCATTTATTAAATAAATTAAATATCAATAATATTTAAATAAATACTAATATTTATGGAAAATATTCCAAATAATTAAAAGTTAATTTTTATAACTTAAATTAATTTTTAAAATAATTTTTGGAATTTTTAATAATTTATTTCTATTTTTAAATAATTTTTGAATATTTAATTAATTAAAATTAATAAAACTGTCGATGTTGGCCTTTAGCGACAGAAAGCATAGTCTATTGTGTTCTTGAGCCTTCAAGAACATTCATAGCCAGTTTCGACTTGCTTACTTTGACCAAGAACACAGATCGGATTATGATGTTTTTGGACCAGCTAAGACAATGATCTTGTAGTACTAATGTAGTACTACAACTATCATGCAAGATCTGGGTCCGATTAAAACATACAAGCAAGATATGGAAGCTAAAACAATCTGTCAGAACTGTTCTTCGTTTTCTGGGTTACCTAGAAAACAAGATCAGTTCAACTGATCACTTTTGGGCTTCCACAACTTGCTATCCAAGCGTTGATTTTGTGATTTAAAAGCTGTTGTGTATAGACAACATGTAAGAGAGTAGATCTACCACAAAACATCACACTAACAACAACAGATCAAACAGATCCATGTCGGTCAAACCATGTCAGAAGACATGGTTAAGCGTTCAGGTTACCCGTAAAAGCAAACTTCCATCTTTCGTTCGCCTAGTTTATTCGATGCTCACTACAATCATCCAGTTTGATATATAGGAGATTTTAAGGCATAACCTTGTAATAATTCTACCAGGCTATAACTTAGATATAAGAACAAGATCAAAACAACATAACTTTTATCGGACATGATTTATTTAAAATGTTGTTAGGCCGGTTCTGGGCAATTTCTGGGTTACCCAGAAATGCCCAGTCATGGCTGGTCAACAACTTTTTACCCTCAATAACAAGAGATCTGTTCATGTTCTGACCTTGCTACCAATTCCAATTTACAGACCTCACATCATACTATAAGATCAAAGCTTAAAACAACAGAAACACATATCATACAAAGGTTTATAGGGTCTGACATTCGTTGTCAGACCTAAAAAAAAAAACTGAATCCAAATTTTCTTAAAACTTGAATTTGAACACATATATGATATGGATCTATATAATACCAACCCATATCATCATAAAAGACTATATCTAACATGTTTAACACAAAAACAACAACATTTTAACAGCAGATTATTGGACAGATTCTTGGGTAGGGTTTTATACCTTTAAGCTTTGATTTCTTGAATCTAATCTTGTGATTTGTTAATAGTAAACGTGGGGCTTGTTTTGTGGATTGATTAACTTTAAGATTTTGTTGGTCCAAGAGAGAGAGAGTGTAAGACCCCAGCTTTTATAAATAAAGATGAATTTTTCTATAAATATTATTTTTGAATATTATGGAATAAATTTGATATAATGTTATAGTTGTGGGTAATATTTATAAATTTTGCAAAGTATGCAAGTTGTTATAAAATATTCGTTTGGTGGGGAATATTCTTTTGTTAGGGAATATTAAATACAATGGCTCAATCATTGGTGGACCCCTAACATTATATCGGATGATCGAGAAAACGACGAAAAAATATTTTTATAAAAATAACTACGGAGGTGTTACCGCAATTAAAACTGTTGAACTACCCGGTGGTAAAAGTACGATGTCTGGCGTGGTTGCGTAGTAGCACCACGGTATTGATTATTGATGCTTACGTGAGAAGTCACTTTCGCTATGCTCAATTATTGCTACGATAATTCTTTGCGATCATATCTCTTATATTATTGATTCAATTATTGTCACAAGATTATCATCGTATAATATGTTATAGTATTAAATCAATAATTGAGACGACAAGTTATAAATGATTAATAATTATTGAAAGATTAAATATGTGTTATGATTTGTGGTAAGTTTGATTATTTTATGGGGGGCTCATATGTCATCATCTAAGAGTCTCTTCACCAATAGTATTTACCTTCGTCAATAGTAATTACCCTTGTGAATAGTATTTACCTTAAATCGATAGTAATTACCCTTGTGAATAGTATTTACCTTCGTCAATAGTAATTACCCTTGTGAATAGTATTTACCTTCGTCGATAGTAATTATCCTTGTGAATAGTATTTACTTAAATCGATAAGTAATTACCCTTGTGAATAGTATTTACCTTCGTCAATAGTATTTACCTTCGTTAATAGTAATTACCTTTACCAGACGTCGAACCACTTGTCGTTTCACATTCTGAGGTCGAACCACTTGTCGTTTCACATTACAAAGCGTCCAAACGATTCGTCAAGCCACTTGCCTTTTTTCACGGCGGTGCTAAGCTAGAAATCTTCTATAAATAGAGGCCTAGGGCTTCATTATTTTCACGAATTCATTCAAGCTATAGAGAGAGAAAGTATAGAGAGAATAAGAGAAAGAAGAAGAGTATTTTGTTCTTACACTCGCTGCAAAGATTCAATCTCCTACCAAATGTAAGGGGTGTTATTCTTTCTTATTCATGAAGAGAAGCTGTTGTTATTCCATTGCTTATTATTACATTGGAATAACTTTGTATAAGTGGTTTACCCTATACTTGGTGACATTCTTCTATTATTCGTGTGTTTTGGAACATCCATGCTGTGTGTTTTACACCAGGACACGGTTAAAATCTTTATTATTACATTGGAACATCACATGCGTGTGTTTTACAGGACCGGTAAAATCTTTATTATTCATTGGAATATCCTATCTCGTGTGTTTTACATCGGATCCGGGTTCCATCTTTATTATTACATTGGAATATCGCTTGCCGGTGTGAATTTCACGACACGGTTCCGTTATTTATTATTACATTGGAATAACACATGCATGCGGTCTATCGCATGCATGGTGATTTCTTTTGTTATTCCATTCTTTATTATACCCGGTTGGTTAAAACTTTGACTTCTATACTCCATGAAATTAGTAGAATATCCTTGATATTTGCGTTTCATCCGATATCTTTTCATGGAAATATTCTTCCGATCATTCTTGAATTTTACTCTACAAAACAAAAGATCATGTTGACAATTTGGACGTTAATAATTCTGGATAAAATAATTCTTGAACTTGTTTTATTGAATTCTTATATCATTGTCATCATCCTCATGTTTATATTTTTTGAAAGTCATCATCGTGGCTGTAGTGCATAGATGGACTTGGTATGATTATGACCGAGAGACTATTCGATTGTAATCATGACCGTAATGTTACAAATGATGTGATAAAAATCCTCGATGGTAGTAGTGCATTGATGGACGATTGTTGGCATGATCATGACCATTAATGAATACACAAATATTCTTGGCCCGTAGTGCATGAATAATTGTGGTCGTGATACTAAAGAATATCCTTGTCCGAAGTAGTGCGGGGGTGATTCGATGATGTGGAATATTTATTAAAAGTGAGTCTCGGCTATAATGATGATGAAAAACCTTTTAAAACCTAAAAGATAGTAGACTTTATTTTCTACTTGACTCTTTTAATGGATTGCATATTCACCGCAGTTAAACCGGTTGTTTATGTCTATTGTATTTTATCGGTTTAACATTATTGAAGACTATTGATAATTTATTACGCATTATCTTAGTCATAATATTTCTTCTTGGGCTAGTTGAGCTCACCTTTTCTTTCACTTTGTTCTCTTGAGGAAATGATAATAGCCGGGATTTAGCCTGGGAAACGAGTGATGGTCTGAAGATAGCATTAGTAGTCCTCACTATTCGTAAAATAGTGTGATAATAACTGTAATGAGGACTTTTTGTTTGAGTTTGTATAATATCTAGTGTAGCGATATTTGTATTTAAACTCACGGTTTATGTCGATATTGTACTACGGCAGTTATGTTAATAAGTTGTATTTAAATTACGTACCATGTAAGTGGCGACTCAAGATGGGTGATGTATACCTAATTTTGGGGCGTCGCGGTTGGTATCGAGCTTAGGATGTGATCCTGGCTAAGATGTGAGAATATTACTAGGAGGGGAGAGGAGGGAATACCTTCGCTAGTATGACCTACCTAAGTTTATGTGCTATTTTATTGGTTGGTCGGAAGATAAGGATAATTTGTTACATGTCAATTAACCTTTTGTTTTGTGGCGATGATCGAAAATGACATCGAGAATGTTGAGAATAAGAATGAGCGCAGCGCGATCGTTGATTCACCACATATCAATAATCAAGATAATGTGCATCGTGAAGGCGACAATCCTCATGCGAAACAACAACTTGACCAAATGACAAATGATCAAATGTTCGGAGGCTTTATGCGAATTTATGCAACGGCAATGAGAGCGACTCTCATCCCAAAAACGTAGGTGGAAACACGAAAAACTCTCGGGCGATCCGCTAAACAATTTAAGGAGCTGGGACCACCGGAGTTTAAGGGAGAGCCAAAACCACTTACGGCGGAAGCATGGATAAAGCAGATTACCAAGATATTTGATGTCTTGGGATGCTCAGAGGAGCAAAAGGTTCCCTTCACGCCTTTTATTCTTGCGAGAGGCGGATTCTTGGTGGGAATCGGTAAAACGTACTCAACCAAATTATCATCAAGATATCTTGGGAGAAGTTCCAGGAGCTGTTCAACGACAAATACTTTCCTGAAAGTATTCGCCACATGAAGGAGGTGGAGTTTATCAAGTTGGAACAAAACAATATGACCGTGTCGCAATACGAGGCAAAATTTGCGGAGTTATCACGGTTTGCGTCCCACTTGGTGGATAATGAAGAGAGAATGGCGCGAATGTTTTTAAGAGGTTTGAAGTCGGAGATACGTCAACATCTTATTTCTCATAAAGCGTGTTTGTATTCGGATGTTGTAAATAGGGCTCGATTAGTGGAGCGCGATAATGAGTCAACTTAACTAAAAAGAGAAGCGGTAAGCAAAATTATAATACCAATGAGAATAGTCATCGGCGGTGACAACAAGCGTGGAGGGAATCAACAAGGCGGATATGGTAACCACTTTGGTGGTAATCGGGCCAAAACAATAAGAATGGACATTTCAAGAAAAGAAGATTTAACAATGATGGAAAGACGTCAAGACCAAAGACCCATTGTTAAGGAAGGAGAAAGACCACCTATCATATGCTTCAAATGCGGAGGAGAGGGACACATCAGTCCAAACTGCGTCATGCCGTCCAAAGCATGTTATAATTGTGGAAGAGAAGGTCACTTAGCTCGATTTTGTCGCCAGAAGACAAATTGGCTAGGATGGAGGCACCAAAGGCCATCCCGAAAATTCAAAAGCCAGTAGTGCAAGGGAGAGCATTTGTTGTGACCTCCCAAAGAGCAAGGAATCCGAATGAGGTCATCACGGGTAAGCTTATCATAAACTCTAATGAAGTCTATACTTTATTTGATACCGGTTCTACCCATTCTTTTATTTCTCCTACTTACGCTCATCGATTAAATTTGACTCTGGAGAAATTAGACTTTGACTTATCTGTGGAAACTCCGTTGGGAGAAACCTTCATTACATCCACTGTTTATAAGTCTTGTTTGGTTCAAGTCGGTACCCTCACATTACACCGTCGATCTTATTTCATTAAAAATACTTGCATTTGGCGTGATTCTAAGGATTGATTGGTTAACTACTTATCATGCAAAAATTGATTGTTTTCGTAAGGTTGTTAGCTTTCATATTCCTAATCAACCTATTATGCGAATTCAAACAACCAAACCATTAAAATCAATCACGGTCATCTCAAGCCATAAAGCTATTCGTTTATTGAAAAGCGGATGTCAAGCTTTCTTAGCTCATGTCATGATTTAAATAAAAATACGTCGTTTTAAACGATATTCCTATTGTTAATAAATTTCTGACGTATTCCAGAAGAACTTCTGGCCTACCCCAGGCGTGAAATTGAATTTTGTATCGACCTTGAACCGGTACAAAACCTATTTCAAAGCCCCATATCGAATGGCTCTATTGAACTTCGAGGAGTTAAAGACCCAACTGCGAGAATTGTTAGACATTGGCTTTATTCGTCCTAGTACTTCTCCTTGGGGTGCTCTGTTCTATTCGTGAAGAAGAAAGATGGGAGTATGCGACTTTGTATTGATTATCGGGAGTTGAATCACGTCACCATCAAAAATAGGTATCCATTGCCACGTATTGATGACTGTTTGACCCGATTGCAAGGAGCCAAATTCTTTTCAAAGATTGATCTTCGTTAGGATATCACCAATTGAAGATTAGAACCCACGACATTCCAAAGGCGGCCGGAACTCGATGCGGGCATTATGAATTCCTAGTCATGTCCTTTGGATTGACTAATGCTCCCCGCCGCCTTCATGGATATGATGAACCGAGTATTCAAGGAATATTTAGATCACTTTGTGGTCGTCTTTATTGATGACATCCTTATTTATTACAAAAGTAGTGAAGATCATGAGCAACACTTGAGGTGACACTCCAAAAGCTTCGTGAATATAAGCTTTATGCCAAGTTGAAGAAATGCGAGTTACGGCTTGAAGAAGTAGCATTCCTTGGGCACGTGGTATCAAGTCATGGAATATCTGTTGACCCAAAGAAAGATTGAAGCTATTCAAAGTCGGGAACAACCTAAATCGATGATCCAAAGTACGTAGCTTTCTCGGTTTAATTTGGTTATTATCGGAGATTCGTGGAAGGATTTTCTCGAATCGCTATTCCCGATTCAAATTCGGTGACTCGGAAAGATACAAAGTTCGGTTGGAGCGAAGAATGTGAGAAGAGTTTTCAAGAACTCAAGAGGAGACTTATTTCAAAGACTGTTACGACAATACCATCGGCTCGGAGGGATTTGTCATCTCTGATGATGCTTGGGCAAAGGGTTGGGATGTGTTCTTATGCAACATGGAAAAGTTATAGCTTTATGCCTCGCGACAACTCAAAGAATATGAGAGGAATTATCCTACTCATGATCTAGAGTTAGCAATTGTTGTCTTTGCACTTAAAATGTGGAGGCATTACTTGTATGGGGAGAAAGTGGAGATCTTTACGGATCATAAAAGCCTCAAATATTTCTTCACTCAAAAGGAACTCAACATGCGACAACGACGTTGGCTTGGCTGTTGAAAGATTATGATCATACCATCCAATACCATCCCGGAAAAGCAAGCGTGGTAGCCGACGCATTGAGTAGAAATCATATGCAAGTACAAGTGCGATATTGTCGTACGCAAAGGCCCATTTTGTGTGACTTGCAAAGGATGGAGATAGAATTAAAGACTCGAGGGACGCGTGTGATGACAAATGAGTATCTGAGTAGAACCAACTTTAATTGATAAAGTTAAAGTCGCTTCAAGCTACTGGACACGGAGTGATGCGTATGAGGAAGAAAGTGCAAGAAGGTGCTATCTTAGGAAGCAAGAATCGATGAAGAAGGAATACTTGAGTCAACTCCGGACTTTGTGTTCCTAACGACCACGATTTAAAGTATAATATCATGATGGAGGCGCACAACACACCATTTTGTAATCCATCACAGGAGTACCAAAATGTATCATGATATTCGTCATACATTTTGGTGGAGCAATATGAAGAGAGAGATAGCTTTGTTTATCTCAAGGTGTCTAACTTGTCAACGAGTTAAAGCGAGCATCAAGTACCAAAAGGTCCATTGCAACCACTTGAAATTCCGGAATGGAAGTGGGAGCACATTACCATGGATTTCGTTCACGGTCTTCCTAAGGTTTCTCAAGGCATTGATGCGATTTGGGTCATTGTTGATAGATTGACCAAGTCCGCTCATTTCTTACAAATCGAGAAACTTATACACTTGAACGTCTTGCTCGTATGTACATAAGCGAGATTGTAAGGCGCATGGTATGTCGGTATCCATAGTTTCGATCGAGACCCAAGATTCACTTCACAATTTTGGGTTAGTTTGCAAAAAGCTATGGGCGCAGACTTACGATTTAGCTCGGCATATCATCCTCGAAACGGGACGGACGATCGGGAGGACTATTCAAACTCTTGAAGATCTATTAAGACTGTGTCCTTGATTTCAAGGGAGTTGGGACAAGTTCTTACCATTGGTGGAGTTTTCCTACAACAACAGTTATCAAGCAAGTATTGGCATGGCTCCATTCAAGCATTGTATGGAAGAAAGTGTCGTTCTCGGTATCTTTGGGATGAGGTGGGTGAAGCAACGTTGTTGGGGATAGGAGTTGGTACGTATGACTACGGAAAAGATTCAAATGATCAAACAACGTATAAAAACCTCACAAAATCGATAAAAGAGTTATTGATCTTCATCGAAAGGACGTGGAATTCGATATAGGAGATCGTATGTTGTTAAGAGTTGCTCCATGGAAAGGAGTTACAAGATTTGGAAGGAGAGGAAAACTTAATCCTCGATTCATCGGTCCATTTTAATCCTCGATCGAGTAGGAAGCGTGGCCTATAGACTCGCTTTACCGCCAAATATGTCTCGAAGTGTTCATAACGTTTTTCACATATCTATGTTACGTAAATATGTGAAAGACCCGAACCATATTATTGAGTTAGAACCAGGACGAAATAGCGGAAGATTTGACGTATGAAGAGGTTCTGTTCAAATTTTGGATAAGAAAGAACATATTCTACGCTCCAAGGTTATACCTCAAGTCAAAGTTTTATGGAGGAACCACGATGTTGAGGAAATGACTTGGGAGTTAGAATCGAAATGAAATCAAGGTATCCTTACCTCTTCGACATACTGTGTATCGTACCCTAATTTCGAGGGCTGAAATTTCATAAGAAGGGAGGTTGTAAGACCCAAACTTTTATAAATAAAGATGAATTTTTCTATAAATATTATTTTTGAATATTATGGAATAAATTTGATATAATGTTATAGTTGTGGGTAATATTTATAAATTTTGCAAAGTATGCAAGTTGTTATAAAATATTCGTTTGGTGGGGAATATTCTTTTTGTTAGGGAATATTCGCATAATGGCTCAATCATTGGTGGACCCTACAACATTATTATTGTCGGATTGAGAAAACGACAAAAATATTTTTATAAAATAACGGCGGAGGTGTTACCAAGTAAAAGCTGTTGAACTACTACCGGTGGTAAAAGTAAATGAATGTCTGGCGTGGTTGCATAGTAGCACACGGTATTGATTATTGATGCTTACGTGAGAAGTCACTCAGTTATGCTCAATTATTGCTACAGTAATTGCTGCATCATATCTCTTATATTATTGATTCAATTATTGTCACAGTATCATCTGTATAATATGTTATAGTATTAAATCAATAATTGAGACGACAAGTTATAAATGATTAATAATTATTGAAAGATTAAATATGTGTTATGATTTGTGGTAAGTTTGATTATTTTATGGGGGGACTCATATGTCATCATCTAAGAGTCTCTTCACCAATAGTATTTACCTTCGTCAATAGTAATTACCCTTGTGAATAGTATTTACCTTCGTCAATAGTAATTACCCTTGTGAATAGTATTTACCTTCGTCAATAGTAATTACCCTTGTGAATAGTATTTACCTTCGTCAATAGTAATTATCCTTGTGAATAGTATTTACCTTAAATCGATAGTAATTACCCTTGTGAATAGTATTTACCTTCATCGATAGTATTTACCTTCGTTAATAGTAATTACCTTTACCAGACGTCGAACCACTTGTCGTTTCACATTACAAAGGCCGAACCACTTGTCGTTTCACATTACAAAGCGTCAAACCGATTCGTCGAGCCACTTACCTTTTCACACGGCGGTGCTAAGCTAGAAATCTTCTATAAATAGAGGCCTAGGGCTTCATTATTTTCACTTAATTCATTCAAGCTATAGAGAGAGAAAGTATAGAGAGAATAGAGAGAAAGAAGAAGAGTATTTTACTTACTACGCTGCTGCGGTATTCAATCTCCTACCAAATGTAAGGGGTGTTATTCTTTCTTATTCATGAAGAGAACTGTTGTTATTCCATTGCTTATTATTATTCTGTTGGAATAACCTGTATAAGTGGTTTACCCTATACTTGGTGACATTCTTCTATTATTACTGTTGGAACATCACATGCGTGTGTTTTACAGGACTGGTTCCGTCTTTTTATCATTACGTTGGAACATCCACATGCGTGTGTTTTACAGGACACGGTTAAAATCTTTATTATTACTGTTGGAACATCACATGCGTGTTTTTTACAGGACTGGTTAAAATCTTTATTATTCTCGTTGGAATATCCTATCGTGTGTTTTACAGGATCGGTTCCATCTTTATTATTCTGTTGGAACATCACCGCCAAATTGTGAATTTCACCGACACGGTTCCGTTATTTATTATTACATTGGAATAACACATGCGTGCGATCTATCGCATGCATGGTGATTTCTTTTGTTATTCCATTCTTTATTATACCCGGTTGGTTAAAACTTTGACTTCTATACTCCATGAAATTAGTAGAATATCCTTGATATTTGCGTTTCATCCAAAGATATCTTTTCATGGAAATATTCTTACGATCATTCTTGAATTTTACTCTACAAACAAAGTATCATGTTGACAATTTGGACGTTAATAATTCCCGGATAAAATAATTCTTGAACTTGTTTTATTGAATTCTTATATCATTGTCATCATCCTCATGTTTATATTTTTTGAAAGTCATACATGGCATGTAGAAGTATAGATGGACTTGGTATGATTATGAATGAGAGACTATTCGGTGTAATCATGATTGGTAGTAATGTTACAAATGATGTGATAAAAATCCTCGATTGGTAGTAGTGCATTGATGGACGATTGTTGGCATGATCATGACCATTAATGAATACACAAATATTCTTGGCCCGTAGTGCATGAATAATTGTGGTCGTGATACTAAAGAATATCCTTGGTCAGTAAAGTGTGGGGTGATTCGATGATGTGGAATATTTATTAAAAGTCGAGTCTCACTATATAATGATGATGAAAACCTTTTAAAACCTAAAAGATAGTAGACTTTATTTTTTACTTGACACTTTTAATGGATTGCATATTCATTTATGATTAAACTGGTTGTCTATTGTATTTTATCGGTTTAACATTATTGAAGACTATTGATAATTTATTACGCATTATCTTAGTCATAATATTTCTTCTTTGGGCTAGTTGAGCTCACCCTTTCTTTCACTTTTTTCTCTTGAAATGATAATATAAATAGGCCGGGACGAGTCTGGGAAGCGAGTGATGGTCCTGAAGATAGCATTAGTAGTCCTCACTATTCGTAAAATAGTGTGATAATAATCGTAATGAGGACTTTTTGTTTGAGTTTGTATAATATCTAGTAGAGCGATATTTGTATTTAAACTCACGATTTTATGTCGTATTGTACACGACAGTTATGTTAATAAGTTGTATTTAAATTCTGTACCATGTAAGTGGCGACTCAAGATGGGTGATGTATACCTAATTTTGGGGGCGTCACAGAGAGAGTCTAGGTTGAGTGTTGTGCACAAAATGAGCTAGCAAATGCCATTTTCTCTCTCTTAATCTATTTATACTACATAGATGCAATGTATCTAACTTGCAAGGTGTCATAGAGGATAAGATTGAATGAGTTTTAGGCATGTGCTATAAATCTAGAGTGGTGACTTGCAATCTAGCTTATTAAATAAATACCAAAAAGGTTATTTTAGTAAACTAACAAAGTAATTTAAGGGTATTCTTGTCCATGATGCTTGAGTCTAGGTTAAAATCAATAGATCTTAAACCTTAAGGTTTCCCAAATAATTTCTAGGGTTTAAAAATTTAAGTTTAAATTTCAATAAAATTTTAATTAGAACTTACTAATTAAAATTTAGGGTTTTTAAATAATTAGGGTTCCTTAATATTATTAGGGTTTTCTAATTATAATTATAATTTACTAAAATTATAATTAAGATCACCATTTTAGCGATTAGGGTTTACAACTAGTAATTAGGTTTTATAATTACTAATTAGGGTTACCTAATATAGAAATTAGGATTCTAAAATATTAATTTAGAGTTTTCACTTAAGAAATTACGATTTATAATTTCACAATTAGGGTTTCTCTAATTAATGTTAATCTTAATAATAATTGTCATAAATCGCAATTCACAGTTACCAAATAGCTTTGAACTCGTATTCGAGTTTTAAATTAGGGTTTCACAGTAAAACTAGGATTTGTCATATAACACCATAATTTACCAACCATTATCGGTCCACGTATACAGTGTAGACACTCGAAATTTTCTGCACCTCTATTCCTAACATTGCAGGAGGGTAGATTTGTCAATCGGAGATAACCCTGAAAGACAACTTACATCCATGCCGGATACTATCGGAAGTTCAGCTCCAACCCGGAACACAAACCGGGAACATCATCTTAAATCCGGAACACACACGGGGAGTGTCATTTCCAATCTCAGAGATAACCCCGAGATATGCAGATCAAAAGATAAGAATAACACCGAGAGAGGACGATCTGTCTCGGCGATAATCTGCATGGCGTTTGATTCCGGTCCCAGAGACAACACTAGTAGTAGCAACCCCATCCTTGGTGATAACCCCAAGGGATGCCATTGCAGTTCCGGCGATAACCCCGAAAATGCTTGTTGCAAACACATGCAATCAGCTTCAATCCAGATGACAATGAGTCATACAAACAAGCAGTCCAATCTCAGATGTAACCCTGAGCAACGTCTGCTTTTCGTTTAAACAGGTGATAACCCCGGTGAGGAGTCAACACGTCATCTTACTGTCTCAATAAGATGATATCACAGCATACCAACAAGTGGTCCAATCTCAGCTGTAATCCTGAGCAACGTCTACTTTCAACTCAAACCGGCGATAACCCGGCAAGGAGTCATACATCATCTTGTTCCTTTGACAAATGGCACGTCGTCTCAACACTTCATACATACATACATACAACAATGTCCCACAAGAGCCGAGGATTGACAATCCCGAGTGACTATTACGCGTGGTAGTACTTTGGATAGAATTTGAAGCTTGAAGACCATGGGCATAGAACCCTCTTCCTCACTTTGTACAACTTCTAATCGATGCCATTACGTAACTCTCAACACAAGCGATTAGAAGAAGTACAGATATACTTCGTTTGGATGCTCATATTGAAGTTCTACAAGTTCGAGCGGACATTAAAGTTCACGACTGCACGTACTACGAGACGACGGGACCCGCGAGGCTCGGATCCACCACGACCAGCCGCAGGTACAACTGCGGCTACCACAGGTGTACCTGCGGCCATCCGTCTATATATACAAGGCTTGGGCCAGCCATTTGAGGGAGAGAGAAGGAAAAAGGTGAGGAAGCCCTGTCCATTTTGCTCTGCATACACATCTTTTGAGTGTTTCCTCTTCTTTAAACACTAGTTAGCTCACATATAGCTACTTTTTATCTGGCGGGAGCTGAGTGTTTATCCATTTAAAGTCTAAGAAGTCTACTTTGGCAGCCCACTGTAAGCCTTCTTACATTCTATAAAGCCTCTTTCTCATATATCACACCTTTGTTGTGTACGTTGATAGTCGTGTGAGTGTGTTTGCCCGTAAATTTGGTCTGTGGTTTTCATGGTTTTATATATATATATATATATATATATATATATACTAATATATGTATATATTTCATATATATGGACTAACATTATCGAAGTTATGCCTCGATTGAGCCTGAATTTGATGCCGAGCGTTTATCTCGCTTATATTTATATATATATATACTTATATATATAAGCGTTGTCGGTGATGACTATGTATGATGAGCCTGGATTTTACATCCGGAGCGTTTAATTGCTTATATATATATATATATATATATAATAATTCTTTATCGATATATCTCGATGAGCTGGATTTAACATCCGGTCCATTTATTCGCTTATATATATACATATAAATAATTGCTGTCGGACATATCCGATGAGCCTGGATTTATATCTGTTGCGTTTACTGCTTATATATATATATTTGTACATATATATATATATATATATTTACATTTTTCTGTCGAGTTCGGAGTCTACTTCGTGGCCTTTTACATGACTTTTATTTATATTCTGTCATGCACTGAGTTTACTTAGTGGCGGTTGATCGCTTTTATGACTTTATTTACATTTTCGTCACTTTGGAGTTTACTTACGTGGCGGTTGATCATATCATATATATATATATATATATATATATATATATATATATATATATATATTTACCACTTTTATATATTTACATTTTCGATCATCATGGAGTTGCTTCGTGGTGGTTGATCCAAGATATATATATATATATATATATATATATATATATATATATATATATATATATATATAACTTTTATATATATAATCGCTTATCGCTTTCCATACAAATTGCGTATCATGTGAGCTTAGGATGAGTTTCACCATCTCGAATCTAGATTCGGTTCCCATGATGGACATTTTTTAGTCGTAAGTGACTTGTACATTATTTTACTAAGGTGTCTGAAGTTTCCTTGGATGGTTGTCATGTTTATAAGGAGTTCTAAGATTCTTTATATTATTATTTCTAGTATGCTTCGCATCTCGAAAATAAAAACAAAATGTGTAGAACATTTAATAAAATGGAAGTATGAAAAGGTCTCAATTCCTATTGAGCATGTGGTTTGAAAAAACCTCTTTATAAAACTTCATTGCAATATCTTGGTTAAAACTAAATTTTTCTATAAAATTCAAACCTTGTGTATATAGGTGCGAACGAGGCCTCGCACTACTTTCAAATAAATTGCACATTGATCCACACACACACACACATTCATATAACAATTTCTTTGAAGAGTGGCGGTCACCGTAGTAACACGGATGTTGGGGGGTGCCTAACACCTTCCCTCCGCATAATCAAGCCCCTGAACCCTTAATGAATCTCGATTTCACAGACCCGTTTAGCAGTGTCAAATCACTGGGTCAATGTGCTAACCTTTTCGGTTGCGTTGGTGCAACCAGTTAAATACACCAACAGGCGACTCTTAAAGTCAATCGTCGACATTATACACGTAAGACCTTTTTCACTTGTTTTTTCAAACAAATCTGACATTAACATGAGAACACCAAAGAACAAGTAACGAAAAGGGACACCAAAAATCCCGACGTCGACAGGTGGCGACTCCGCTGGGGACTCCAATAAGAGGGCTTAAGCCGCTATTACAAGCTTTTCAAAATTGTTATATGCTTGTGTGTGATTATTGCATTTATATTTCGATGAATGTGTATGAATGCATCTTAATTATTGCACTGCTAAATATCTATCTGTGATATTAGTGCTTCGCACATGTCATCATTTTGCATAAACGGTGAGACACGTTGTATGTGAATGTATGTTGTGTGGTCCCTCCACTAGGAGGCAATCCTGTCGGTGTTTGATTACTGGACCCGTGGGAAGAATAATTCCCCGGGGCTCAAGAAAGGCACCACTCAGATTCGCTCCAGTTGAAAGACCAGATTAACTTCCCATCGAGTAGATTGCGATGATCTGGGAACCTTCATGCAGAAAAGCTGCGAATGTAATCCTAAGATAGGTTAACCTCTGATAAACCAAACGCGGAGGAAAGTCTCTTCATACTTTCCATTTTTAATTACTTGTAAAAGCAGTTACTTGTAATTTTATTCCATGTTCATCCATATGTAATGGAGAATATGAAGAATATCTGTGCATGACATGTTATCAATTAACAAATCGGTTTTGCAGGACAAATTCCTAAAACGGACGTGTTATGATAACATTTACATTACCCTAAGACTAAACTACGTAAGTCTTTTGCAGGGAAGCAATTGGGCATGTTATCCGCTCAAAATCCAAAAAGGCCACAAGCCTACATCCAATCATGTCTTCTTCTGAACAGTCTAATCCTGTTTCTCGAGAAGAATTTGACTGATTAAGTAAACAAATCACAGACTTGGCAACATTTCTTTGAAAAGAATTACACGGTCTACTGGGGGTATGAAGATACCTACACATACATAACCCTTTACACAAGAAGTTCAAGGTCTGGAAAAAATAATTCTAGAACATCAGTTGGATACAACCAACAAAGACATTGAAAGCACCCATCTCCAAGGAGATCCAGACATCGGTGACATTAGGAAGAAAGTCCTTCAAATGGAGGAAACCATTGGTGTTCTCAAAGGGATTGAAACTCATGGCAGTGTTTCATATACAGACCTTTGCATATTCCCTGGTGTTCATTATCCGGAGAAATTTAAAGCCCCTAATTTTGAAAAGTATGACGGATTAGGGGATCCTTATACAAATTTAAAAGTTTTCATTGGAGAACTCGGATCTTATGCTGAGAATGAAAAGCTCAGAATGTAGCTGTTTCAGAAAAGTCTGACTGGAGAAGCCCGTTCATGGTATACCAAATTAGACAACTCTAAGATCTATAGTTGGGAAGAGTTGGCCCACGCCTTCCTCACTTATCTGAGTTTTCAATCTCGAGATGGCTCTGACCTGGGTACCAAATTACCAAAGTCAAGAAACAGTCTAATGAGTCATTCAGAGAGTATGCTCAAAGGTGGAGGCGCCTTGCTGCTCAAGTTATTCCTTCCATGACAGAATCAGAAATGGTCATGACTTTCATAGATATACAGGAAGCTCCTTTCTATGAAAGAGTTCTAGCTAGTATTGGCAAGCCAATTTCTGAAATGATCAAACACGGCGAGATGGCTGAAATGGGATTGAAGTCCGTTAAGATTCAAGACCTAGCCGCTCTTAAAGCTGTTGTTGAGCACATCCAGTCCGGATCTTGTGGAAACAACCCCCGGAGGGTCCATAAAAAGAAAGAGGAGGTTGTTTCCTTGATACTACAAGGACAAAAAGGCAATCCAAACATGCCTATGCAGAGGAGAAACTACTCCCCTTTTCCAGCACAATCTTCAAACCCTCCATTACCTAAAAGTGGAGAAGTGAAGCGGCCTCGAACGTTCACACCCTTAGGGGACTCGCTCGAGAATATTCTTACTCTTCTAACTGCTCAGAGGAAAATTACACATCTTCTTCCACCAGCCAACCCTAATGGGAAGGGTTTTAATGCTACTAGGAAGTGTGTTTACCATGCCGGGGCACTCGGACATAATACTCAAGATTGTTTGGCCTTGAAGCATAAGATTCAAGATCTAATAGACAATGGTGAGATCGTGGTCACTAAACCAGATCAACCTCACGTTCAAGACAACCTTATTCCTCAACACAAAGAAGAAGAGGTCAACATGATCAGTTGGAGCACTGGACATGGTTCCAATTCTACTGCTGAATCATCCCAACCCATCAAAGACGGTGTTGACAAATGAGATTATGCAAAGTTCCAGTTCACCATGGAACGGAAAATGAAAGCTCTTTGCAAACAAATTGAGCAATTGGTAGAACTGGTGACCCACCATTATCAAGTCACATGCCAATTAATCAAGCAGGAGCACGCCTATCTCCTTCCATTTGTTATGAATGCTTCATCAACACCTTTAGAAAGCGAAGCTATGGAGGATAAGGTTGCAAAGCAAGCAAGTGCTAAAGCTCATCGGGATTTCTCCAATAAAAGGGAATTCACCTATTTGGGCCAATCTATGGAGGAGATACTTCAAATGTTGATCAACGAAGGAAGAATCACATTCCTTCTACCTCCAATCAATCCCCGCTCAAGGCAGTTCAATCTTGATGAAATGTGTTAATATCATTCACATTCTCACGGTCACAACACAGAAGAATGCTGGGCACTCCGCCATCTCATTCAGAATCTTATTGATAGCGGTGTCCTACAAATAGCGGATGATTACACTGTGCAACTTAAGGGTGGGAATGCATGCCCTACCCAATGGAAGGGATCAGTAGCAGTTATATCCGAAGTGGATGATGAGACTGTCAAAGTATTTCCCATATAACCAATTCATCTCTAAGGAGCTGACAATACTTTGAAAGTGGCCGCACCAGAGCCAATTCCTTTACCTTGTAGACTACAACATCCTGTTGTCAGCTTACACAAAGTTCCATGGAATTATGGAGAAGCTGAAGGATCAACGTCTCATACTACTGTTGCAGTGTTGAAAGTAAAAGCACTGTACCTTCCTCAACGGGTTATCAAGCCTACTTGCGAAGCAAAGGGGAAGTTACCCATGGAGAAGATTGAAAAATTCCTCCGTACTATAGGCCATAATGAAGCCAAAGTGGTTTTAAGCTTGCGAGAAGCTCCACACCAGATTTTAATTTTGGACCTGGTTTTCTCTTCCGAAGATCATCAGAAGATCTTGCTAAAGGTTTTGGAAGAAGCCTACCTGCCAAAATCAGTGAATGTAGAAAAATTTCAACATTTGGTTGATCACATTTTTAACAGCAATGTGATAACCTTCACTGATGTCTACATACCTCCTGAAGGGACCGGTCATTGCAAACCACTACACATCGCAGTGTTGTCTTCCGGGTACATGTTAGCTGGAGTATTGATAGATGGAGGTTCATCTCTGAATATCTATCCTTATGCCACCTTGGTGAAGATGAATATCAATCACAATCAAATCCAAAGTAGCCATACAATCATCCGAGCTTTTGATGGATCTCGGCGAAATTCCGTTGGAAAGATTGAATTGCCAATTGAGATTGGTCCTAATGCATTCAACGTATCCTTCCACATCCTCAAGATAGATTCAGGATACAACCTGCTATTGGGGAGACCATGGATACACATGGCTGGAGCTGTTCCCTCCACCTTACATCAACAACTCAAATACATCATCAACAACAGTCTAGTCACTGTAAATGCTGAGCCGGAATGTCCTAGATCAGGAACTCTACCAATTATCAGCTTTAATTCAGAAGTTGAGCAGGCCAGTTTCTATACTCTGGAAGTGAGTAACACGCAATACCATTTTATTGGAGCGCCACTTCTCGTACCCAAGATTTCTGATGAGGTTATGTCAGCCACTCAAGAAATGATGTTATTGGGTTATCAACCTGGACAAGGGCTTGGTAAGGATCAACACGGTATTAAGCACCCTATCCAAATGTCCAATCAAATTGGGACAGTCGAGCTAGGCTATTCTGCTAATTCCACTCACAGGAATCCTCACAAGCATAAGCAGGTTCCTCAAACTTCCCGTCGCACGGCGATTTTCTATACCTTTACCGCATGAGTTGATGTAGTCTCCAGTAAAGGTGTCAGCCCATGCTGTGGCGATGTTGTTTCTGAAACCAGTGTTAATCAAAGCTAAAGAGGTGCTGATTCCTGATCCCGAAGCGGAAGAAAAGGAACAGAAACGTAAACATGACCTTGCCTTGATGATGGCAGGCATTCACGTCATTTTTCATGATGAACACACCAACAGATACACCCCAGACGATGATTGCCCAGATGTCATGGTTATCATTCAGGAAAAGGAGGACACTGATGATCCTTCTATCACTGCAGTCCAGCAGGACTTTTCCCTCGACAATTGGAGCAGCAATCCATACATTGGTCGACGAGGGTAAAATGGGCAGAAAATCCCTCTGCCCTGTAGATAACTTTAATTGCTTGCTTTCCTTTATAGCACTAGCAGTTATTTTATCACGTACATGCTAACACTTTTGTATAATCGAAGAGTTGCATATATTAAGTGAAAGCATATTTTTGTTTCAGGACTTTGAATTTAGATGTGCCTGTACTTGCTGATAAGGTGCCTTCTCTCCACAAGGGCTGTAACCTTAGATAAACCCAAACCCAATCTTGATCAAACCACTCCTTTCAATCTCGGAACCTTAGACAACCCAAAGCTAATCCAGATTGGTTCAGACCTTACCATAAATCAACGGAATGACATGGTTGCACTATTAGCCCAATTCCAGGATGTGTTTGCATGGTCTCATGAAGACATGGTGGGATTGTCCATCGCCTTCCCATTAAAGAAGGATTCAAGCCAGTTAGGCAAAAGCTCAGGCGATTAAAACCTGAGTGGAGTTTAAAAGTTAAAGAAGAAATTGTGAAACAATTTCAAGCTGGCATCATCATGGTGTCTACATATCCAGAGTGGATATCCAACATTGTTCCCGTGCCTAAACCAGGGGGAAAGGTGCGAGTTTGCGTGGATTATCAGGATTTGAACAAAGCTTGCCTTAAAGATAGCTTTCCCGTGCCATTTATCCACATTCTCATTGACAATGCTGCTCAGTATGGCATGTACTCCTTTGCTGATTGCTTTGTGGGGTACCATCAAATTATGGTCGCTGAGGAAGATCGTGAGAAAACTTCTTTCATCATGCCTTGGGGAACCTTTTGCTACAGACGGTTGTCATTCAGCCTCATCAACGCCGGGGCAACCTACCAGCGAGCTATGATGGCTCTTTTCCACGATTTAATGCACAAAGAGATAGAGATCTATGTGGATGACATCATTGTCAAATCCCAGAAGGAGGATGACCATTTAGACCATCTCAAGAAGCTGTTCAACTGGTTGCATAAGTACAACTTAAAGTTGAATCCCGCCAAGTGCGCCTTTGGTGTTAAGTCAGACAAGTTGCTAGGCTTCCTAGTCTGCCACAAAGGGATTGAACTAGATCCTACCAAAATACAGGCCATCAAGGAAATGCCCATTCCTCAAATAGAGAAGGAAATACGGGGATTTTTGAGAAGGATCAACTTCATTAGCCGATTCATTTCTCAACTCACGACAACCTGTGAGCCAATCTTCAAATTGTTAAGGAAGAACTCCTCCATAAAATGGAATGATGAGTGTCAAAAAGCCTTCCTCACAATTAAAGAGCAACTGATCAACGCTCCTATTTTGGTACCTCCCAGGGATGAAGTTCCCCTGTTCATGTACCTGTCCATAAATGACAATGTTATAGGTTGTATGCTGGGGCAGAAAGATAATAGAGGCCAAGAGCGAGCTATCAATTACCTCAGCAAAAGATTCAGCATCAGTGAACACAAGTACACTCTGATCGAGAAGACTTATTGTGCTTTAGCATGGGCTTCCATGAGATTACAACATTATCTCCATGGTTACACAACCCATCTCATATCCCGCGTGGATCCTCTTAAGTATGTGTTCAGCAAACCCATACTGAATTGTCGACTGTCCAGATGGCAGTTGATCCTACAGCAATTTGACATCTTCTACTTGACTCAAAAGTCGGTCAAATGTCAAGGAATTGCAGATCAATTGTCCGCTGCACCTGCGGGGGATTACAAACCCGTAGAAACATACTTTCCTGATGAAGGAGTAATGACAATTCAGCTACCACATCAGTACGATACATGTCGTTCGTGGAAAATGTATTTTGATGGAGCTGTTAACTCAGAAGGCTTTGGAGCCGAAGCAGTTTTAATATCCTGTACGGGGGAGTAGTATCCCGTCGCCGTCAAATCGAAGTTTGTCAACACCAACAACACAACTGAGTATGAAGGGTGTATCATGGGACTCAAACTTTCCCGTTCAATGGGAATCATGCGGTTAACTGTCTTTGGGGATTATGAATTGGTAATCAAGCAATCCACATGAATCTATCAACCCAAAGAATTACATTTACTGCGTTACCATCAGCAAGTTCTACAGTTGGCTTTGGAGTTCGAAGAAATCTCCTTTCTACACATTCCTCGTAATAGGAATGACTTTGAAAATGCATTAGCAACGTTGGCCTCCTTGGTTTACATACCTGACAAGGAAAACATGCCAAGCATCACGATTGCTTTGCAGAAAGCCCCAGTCTATGGGAATTACATTGGAGAAGTATCGAATGAGTTGCCTCCCATCCACAACCCTTGGTATTAACATATCAAGGAGTACCTACGAGATGGATCTACACCCGCTGAGGTGAGCCTAACTGAGAAGAGGCGGATTCATCTACTTGCTATGAAATTCTACCTGAGATGCACTCTACAAAAGAGATGCAGGATTAGTTCTCCTCAAATGTCTGGACAAAGACCAAGCTCAACGACTCATGGATGAGATCCATGGTGGAGTATGCAGCCCTCACATGAGCGGACCCCTACTTATCAAGGAAATTCTCAGAATGGGACATTATTGGCTTACACTTAAAGCTAACTGTGATGATCACGTCAAGAGGTGCTATCAATGTCAGATCCATGGGAATGTTTTCCACGGCCCTCCAAGGGAACTCCACAATATGAGTTCGCCATGACCCTTTTCAATGTGGGGAATGGGCGTGATCAGGCCCATCGAGCCCAAAACCGAGAATGGACATCGATTCATATTCACCGTGATCGATTACTTCACCAAATGGGTCAAGCGACTTCCTTCCCTGTGGTTACTAAAGAAGTCATCATTGCTTTCATCAGAAATAATGTTGTTTATCGATATGGACAACCAGAGGTCATTGTGTCAGACAATGCTAAAAACCTCAACAATAACATGATGGAGGAACTATGAAGAAAATTCCACATCAAATATCTTAACTCTGTCATCTACCGTCCGAAGATGAATGGTGCTGTTGAAGTGACTAATAAAAACATCAAGAAGATCATGCAGAAAATGTCTGCCAATCACAAAGGATGGCCTGACCTCTTGCCCCTAACTTTATTAGCCTACAGAACTTCAATGCGAGCTTCCACTAGGGCAACCCCCTACTCGTTAGTCTAATGGATGGAAGTCGTGCTCCCCATAGAAGTTGAAATGGAATCCCTTAGAGTATTGATGGATGCTTAGTTGGATGAAGACCAATGGGTACAAGACAGGTATCACCAATTGTGTCTAATAGATGAAAGGCGAACCGCAGCTATCTTCCATGGTCAGTTATATCAGCAGAGGATCGCACGATCCTACAACAGAAAAGTCCGACTACGAAAATTTAAACAACATGACTTGGTTTTGAAAAAGATCATTGACAACCAAGATCAATCTAAGGGAAAATTCACCCCTAACTAGGAAGGCCCATTTATTGTCAAAGAAGTATTGACAGGAGGTGCTCTCAGGTTGCAGGAAATGGATGGCGATGAATTTCCGCAGCATATCAACTCGAACACCGTGAAACTATACTATGTCTAAAGTAACCATCGAACAAACATCCTGGTTTTGATCATCCAATCACCAGTCATTCCGGTTTTGAACCCTCTCTCCTTTTTACAAACTCTTTGGCCCCTCAAGGAAACATACACTTCAAGCCAGCAGCCTGATTTTATTCCATTTCAAACTTTTCACACCTGCTTCTCCTGAAGACGAGATTAAACTTTTCACCCCTGCTTCTCCTGAAGATGAGATTAAACTTTTCACCCCTACTTCTCCTAAAGACGAGATTAAACTTTTCACCCCTGCTTCTCCTGAAGATGAGATTAAACTTTTCACCCCTCCAGTTTATCCTCAAGATAGGATTAAACTTTCTCCACACTTGCAGTTTATCCCCTCTATGGGATTAAACTTTCTTCTCCCTGTAGTATAGCCTGCGCATGGGATTTACGCTTCTCTTCAGCTGCGATTCGTCCTCAGCGGCGAACTACATCGACCTAATCTCCCTTATACCTGGGGGTACGTAGGCAACCATATTCTATATGTCCCGGTCGCAATAACAAACACATTTCTACCCTTTCTTCATAAAAACAACAAAAACAACTTCTACACCCATCTGCCTTCCGCATTCAGCGTTGAATCTCATACACCAGGTTCGAACTACGCAGACTTGATCTCCTCTTCAACAGGAGTACGTAGGCAGCCATTCATGGTGCAGTCTAACCCCTACCAAAACAAACATCCTTGTCACACGGTACTGGGATCAACCTTTAAATGGCCGCACTTCATCGGTTTCAGATCAAAGGGATGGAATTATCCAACCTCTTTTCACAAATAGAAGATTCGGTGACCATTTAAGCTATGATCGTGCCTCAAAGAGAAATACCAACCCATAAGAGATGGAATTAACTAGGCTTCTCACAAATATAAGTACTGGCGACCATCTGTGGTGCGGTCAATCTCAGAGAGGAAGAAACTACCCTCCTCTCCATTTTTCCATACAGATACCAGTCCTAAGACACCAAAGATGGTAGGGATTTTCAGTAATCAATGATCCGTTCTAAGAGACCTTGCGACGTCTCAATGTCCATCTATCAAGGATAAGTTCAGAATGCATCAGGATCAAAGGCCCTGGAGAAATATACAAACATCAAGCAAGTATCAAGGCAAAACTAAAAGGGAAGTGAATCAAAATATATTTCCCTGCCATACATAATACTGTTTGATATATACATCTGTGCTGTACATGACAAAATGGCTAAGCTAGTCTATGCAGGAAAATACAAAGTTATCTATGATCTCGTATACATGCGAACTATCGGATCTAACATAGCATCCCTCTCGAAAGCGGAGGAAACCTTAATCGCAAGCTCTCGCCCAAGAGGTATCTAAACGAGCTAGCGGATCGAGGCTAACTGCATGGTGGCATAATGCTCATCAATGTAAGCACTCACGCTTCGCCAGATCGACCATCATCTGGGATCTCTTCGAAGTGTTATCTACAATGGCCACATCCCTAGCAGATAAGGCGGCATCCCGCTCAACTATCAATGCATCCCTGGCTGATATAGCCTCATCCCTCTCTAACAGAGCGGTATCTCTCTCATCAAGAGCTGTCAACATCGTGGCCCTAGCCTAATCTCTGTCATAGGCCATCAGATGTAAGCTCTACTCCAAATGTTGTCTTAGAATCTTCGAGTAAATGGTGCTTTTCGGGGTGGGAGAATATATCACAAATCTTTGGCGGCCCAAAGAGTCAAGTCATCGGTGGGAATGACAGCCTCCTCTATAGGCTCCTCATCATTAAAATTAGTCTCCTGCACTGTGGATACTACCGCAGCCAATGCAGTATCTGTCTCCATCCATGCGGAATACTCTGCAGAACAACCTGGATGACTGATAGAAAACTCAATCGACTCTCGTTAATCCCAGCAGGCATACAACCTGGATCTGTCCTTCGCTGACAAACGGTGTGATGAGAAGCGCTGACTCACTGCCCCCTCATACGGATGAAAATCCTGGAACTGGTCAAACTGACACATCACGGCCAGTGGGTGGTAAGTGATCATGCCCCTCAAACCAGCCAGATGGAGATAATCGATGCCCGGAGTATGAGTAATGAAGCTGTAGGGTGAGCTAAGCCCTGAACACGATAATATATCAAATGGATCTCCAATCTTTGTCAAGAAAGCGGACCAAGATGCAGCATCTGTACACCCCGCAGGCTAAAAGGAGTACGACATGGCTATCTCATGGGTGAAAAAAAATCCATGATGTCTGAATGTGCCAATCGGTCTCAAGTGTGACATGAACCACACATACAGCATGACCGAGCTACCTGTGAACACTCCTGCCGGATAAGTGCAGCAGTATGTAGCCAACCTCAAGGTCTCTACAATAATCATCGGTACAATGGTACTACCCTCCTTGAGAGCTCTCACTACCATAATGATGCCGATATCTAGCTCATCTATGTACCGCAGAATGTATACGTATGATAATACGCATAAAAGCAGTACATCTACTCTAGCTGAACGCCAATGATCCTCTGGTGTGATGAAATCCCCGGATTACTTTTCATAGCTGTCCTCAGAGCCAAACCTGTCAAACAGGAAACGCTGGGATATAACATGGCCGATGTAATCTCATCCTGGACCACTCTACGTCTCAATTCGGTGAGGGTCATGAACTGTCTGCTCATGTCTCCAATAGCCATATGCACGCAAGGTCTATCCAGTGGCAACATCATCAATCGTGCATACTCCTCCAAAGTAGGAGTCAACTCATGGGTCCCAAAGAAGAATACACATTCGTCGGTAGCAGATCAAAGGTTTCAAAGACGCCTCTACAAATCTCTGGAGGAACTCGAAACATCGGTAAAGGTCATAGTATGTTTGCGATAAATCATCTACGATCACCACGTATCGATGGTGATATACTATCATACCATGATCGCGATACACTACCACCGCAAATGGTGGGGTATGATCAATACGGCTAATTATCAAAGAAGACATCTGTATGGGCCGTGTCATAAGACCATCCACGGGTAAATGCTAAATATCTCTGGACATACATACATATGCATAATAATAACATGCATGATACAATAGATGGTAATATGATATAGGGAATGGAAAATTGTCATTACATTCCTAAGTATATCATCATCTAATACATCTCTGTCATGACTAAAATACAGGAAATGGGGAAGCTACCCAACCCAACATCTAACAGAGGCCTATCAAAAGATATAGCGAGAATGGGACGAAGCTTCCCAGCAGCTAACAGAGGCCTATCAAAAGAAATACATCAGAAAAGTCAATGGTGTTGATGTCCACATCATCGATGATGTCCACCTCATGTATCACTTCCTGAGTCACTGGATCTCTATCTACAGGGATGTCAGGCCATGCAAAGGAGGATCTGCGCTGAAAAAACCATATAGGTCATCCGAGGGACCAGCGCTAGAGCTGGAAGGATCAAAAGTATCTACCTCTGCAGGATCTCTACCCAAATACCGAATGAAAAGATGTGACCAGTCCAACTGCCACGTCAATCTGTGTCACATGAGTTGGATCTCTGACACAGGCTAGCCAATCCATCATCATCACGGATCCTAGAACCATATCCCCCATAAACTGTGTGGCGCGGGTCTGAGCTTCAATCATACAAGGGATCCACCAATGCTGGAACATCTCCTGAGAATAGGGGCCCTCTGACAATGTAAAGCCATCAATCCCCATCAATGGGATGTCAATAACGAGGGACTGCGAAACAGGCCAATAACGCCTGGCAGGAGGCAAGATCGACATAAGAATCTCTTATGTAGTGCTCCTGATAGAACGCTCTCCTAAATAAAGCTCCCATCCTCCACTGTGAAGAGAGGAATCCTGCGGGTGGAAACGACGTACTCTACTCTAGTCGGGTACCCATCCTCAAAACCAACTCCCAAATGCTCTCCAGAGTAGGGAATCCATGTGATGACATCGGTTGTCAACAACTCCAGCTGTAGGCGACAATGAGTGAAACCCTCAGCAACAGGGACCTCCGCCAGTATGGAATGATGCCATCTCCGTCCTCATGGATAGGTATCTAGACCTAACACGCTCACATGACGCAAACAAGGAAGCCTCTCACAGGCCCAAAACTGCCAACACAAAGGCAAACATCTGCTGTCAGTCAACACTCTTAACCCACATATGGGAAAGGACTAGAGAAACACTCACCAGCAGAAATGGGTAGAATCCTAACCACGCCTCAGTCAAGCCCTGCGATCGTATATGCATTTCCCTGAGGAAGTAGGCAAAGGTGTAGGAACCACAATCATACTCTCCTATACGGTCCACGTGTCGAGTGGCGCTGATCAAAGTGAAGGACACCGTAGAGGAATTATTTGCTATGAAGCAGCCCCTAATGATCATCAGAACAATCGCCAAGAATGCTATCCACGACTCTCACATCATCGCCGGGTATAGGCTCACTCAATGACCTTTCATAGCATCTATGCTTAAAGGACTGTCATGTAACAGATCCCCGCCTCGAGCGCTTCTGCTTAGGAACTTCCAACATGGATCTAATGGCAGTAGGGGTGATATCCACCGTGCAAGGCACCGGATCCCCTCCCAACTCCATACCTGTGATAAACCGCCAATCCATCAGCGTTATCATCACCTCACAGTCCAGCAAATAGAGTGACCGAGTCTGGTGGAACCACCACTCAGACAATGTCCTGAGGTAACCCTAGGGACAACAACGGGGTAGAATGGAGAAGAACCTCCCGAATCGTCAACCATGGACGATTGCTCTATAGTCATCATGCAAGGCCTGATACATAGAGTGGATACTAAACCAGTTCCCTCGAGGCTGTGTGAAGCTGGGAACCTACATTAAATGCAGATCAACATCAGACTCCTTAACTCCTCATTAATAGGAAATAAAGAAGATTAAAGATCTAACTTCATACCTCGTTTGCGTACAGGTATACTGAAGGATGCCTACTCAAGTCACCTAGAAGATCTGGGTTTGCCACTTGAATACCTGACAATTTCCTACGGGGAACACGTACAGCAGGAGCAGGAACCTCGAACGGTACATCCTCCTCCTCGTCCTCGACATTCGGCATCTCAACCCTAATAGGACGTACCACCGCCTCCGCCAAACGACGAGGTTGTCTCATAGAATGGTGCTGAGGCTCTTCAAAAGCCCTCCTCCGTACACCAGATGTGGTCCAGCGGGAACTGTTCGGCTGATCTGGATTCATAATATCTGGATAGCAAGGCTCCAAATCACCTCAGAAAGGGTGTGGTAATTTCGTACCTGAAGTCTTTTTCAAAATGCATTCTATGATTACATGCATACATGCATTATTTTAACATACATCTACAGTAGAGGTAAAAATGCATAACTACTCAATGCCTACATTTTGGGAAAATTTTGCCATAGCCCCTTTGTAAATGGGACTATCCACATGCACATAGGCATGACTAGGTGGCCATTCAGTAGCATACTTGTACACAGTCATATACATCCTGTATGTATTCATCACATCATAGTAAAAATCTGTAAGTGTAATCTAATTACCAGGATTATTTTACTATTTTACCTTTACTCGTTTTTCCTCAGATATGAAAAGAAATGACAGTAAAAGGTACTAATTTGACTGTTTCAAAAGTCAAAATTTTTCACATCATTGTTTTCAGCATGGTTTAATACTAACATTTACTATGTTGACTATTTTTTATCAAGTTATATCAGCATGCATATTCACTACTATGTGTCTAAATGCATTGCATACAATAAGTCATTTTTTAACGGACAGAAATTGGAAAACATACATGCATGTGTTACCAGGACAGTGAAGAACGCTTTTACGGTGGCAGAATATGTAAAAATTTGCCCGAACTTAGCAGATCTGAAGAAGAACTCTCGGATTTCCTTCACTGTGCAACTTGAAAATGACTTATGAAAGTGACCAGCCACCTATACATAGGCACGACTGGCCACAGGTTAACCTGCGGCTACTGTAGGTACACCTACGACACCCCTACATGGGTTCCACACCTCTGGCATACTCCAGTTAGAGTTGCAAAGGAGGTCTCACAAACTGAAAAGGCTAAATCAGGAATAAAAATGCTACGCGATAGAGCGGACCAGCCTGAAATCCTGGTTTCTCGTCGATCAGAGTTAAACTCCCGTCGTCTCAATGGTATTCACCTGGATGCAAGGTATACTATACCAATGAGCTCGATAATACCCCACAAAGGTCCGATGTCGTCGTTTATAGGGTTATAACCCTAAACAATCCCCGGCGGGGGTTACAACGCGAAACCACGAAATATCAAACCTCCCCGGTGGGGGTTACAATGCCAAAGTTATCAAACATCTATGCCTCCCCGACGGGGGTCACAACGCACATCGTTCAAACTTCTATGTCTCCCCGGTGGGGGTTACAACGCAATGCAACTATTGATACACACATCAATGAAGGTCAAGCAGCCTTGATAATGCACCCAGTAGGGATTCATCCAGTCATACACACATCAACAGAGGTCAGGCAACCATGACAGCAACAAAACTGTTGGTACATGTTATAGACATCCTCAAAATAGACAGCTTTATTCCCACAGATCTCTTCCACACAAGAGGTACCTCTACGGAGTATAAACCGGTGTCTAGGATTCAAGACTTTGGTGGTAGTCCCAACGTCAACATCCTTGAAGACATGGATCGCATGTCCAAGCCATCACTGATTGTCATCCCAGCAGGATTACACGGCAATCATGCATCATGCATTTGCATCATGTTGCTGCATATAGCATCATGTTTATCTTGCTTGCATTTCAAGTGTCTAGGATTCTTTATCCTATCTATGCCTTGCATTGCATGAATATGATAAAGAGGGGCATCTGTAGACACTCAAAATTTTCTGCACTCCTATTCCTAACATTGCAGGAGGGTAGATTTATCTTTTGGAGATAACCCTAAAAGACAACTTACATCCATGCCGGATACTACCGGAAGTTCAACTCCAACCCGGAACACAAATCGGGAACATCATCTTAAATCCAAAACACACACCGGGAGTGTCATTTCCAATCTCGGAGATAACCACGAGATATCTGAGATCAAAAGACCCAAGAACAACACCTGAGAGGGCAGTCTGTCTCGGCGATAACATGACGTTCGGGCCCATCCTAGAGACAACATCGAGTAGCAACCCCATCCTTGGTGATAACCCCAAGGGATGCCATTGCAGTTCTGGCGATAACCCCGAAAATGCTTGTTGCAAACACATGCAATCAACTTCAATCCAGATGACAGTGAGGCATACAAACAAGCAGTCCAATCTCAGATGTAACCCTGAGCAACGTCTGCTTTTCGTTTAAACCGGCGATAACCCCGGTGAGGAGTCAACACGTCATATTATTATCTCAATAAGATGATATCACGGTATACCAACAAGTTGTCCAATCTCAGCTGTAACCCTGAGCAACGTCTACTTTCAATTCAAATCGGCGATAACCCCGGCAAGGAGTCATACATCATCTTGTTCCTTCAACAACTGGCACGTCGTCTCAACACTTCATACATACATACATACAACAATATCCCACAAGAGCCGAGGACTGACAATCCCGTAGTGACTATTACGTGTGGCAGTACTTTGGATAGAATTTGAAGCTTGAAGACCATATGCATATACCCCTCTTCCTGACTTCGTACAACCTCTAATCCATGTCATTACGTTACTCTCGACACAAGCAATCAGAAGAAGTACAGATATACTTCATTCGAATGCTCAGATTGAAGTTCTACAAGTTCGAGCGGACATTACAGTGCACGACTGCACGTACTACGAGATGATGGGAGCCGCGAGGCTCGAATCCACCACGGCCAGCCGCAGGTACAACTGCGGCTGCCGTAGGTGTACCTACGCCATCTGTCTATATATACAAGGCTTGGGCAAGCCATTTGAGGGGAGAGAGAGAAGGAAAAAGGCAAGGAAGCCCTGTCCATTTTGCTCTGCATACACATCTTTTGAGTGTTTCCTCTTCTTTAAACACTAGCTAGCTCACATATAGATACTTTTTATCCGGCGGGAGCTGAGTGTTTATCCATTTAAATTCTAAGAAGTCTACTTTGGCAGCCCACTGTAAGCCTTCTTACATTCTATAAAGCCTCTTTCTCATATATCACACTTTGTTGTACACGTTACGTTGATAGTCGTGTGAGTGTGTTTTTGCCGGACTTCGGTCCGTGGTTTTCATTTCTGTCTGTATATATATACTAATATATGTATATATTTCATATATATGGACTAACATTATTGAGTTATGCCTCGATTGAGCCTAGACTTCGGTTTGGAGCATTTATCTGCTTTTATATATATATATATATATATATATATATATATATATATATATATATATAAATCATACGACTCGCATCGATGAGCCCCGTTTTTACATAGGAGCATTTAATTTGCGTTTGTATATATATATTTATATATAATTCTTTGTCAAACATATCTCGATGAGCCTCGATTTTACATCTGGTGCGTTTATTCGCTTTTATATATATATATATATAAATAATTGCTGTCGGACATATCCGATGAGCTTGGATTTACATCTGGTGCATTTACTGATTTTATATATATATATTTGTATATATATATATATATATATATATATTTACATTTTTGTCGTGCCTAGAGTCAACTTCGTGGCCTTTTACGACTTTTATTTATATTTCATCACTTTGGAGTTTACTTCAGTAGCGGTTGATCATATGATATATATATATATATATATATATATATATATATATATATATATATTTACCACTTTTATATATTTACATTTTCGATCCCCATGGAGTCTTCGTGGTGGTTGATCTAGTCTCATATATATATATTTCTGACTTTTATATATATAACTACTTACTTGCTTTTCCATACAAATTGCAGAGATCATGTGAGCCTAGGAATCATGTGATCATAGGTTGATCTCATCGAATCTAGATACGGTTCCAATGATGGACATTTTTAGTCGAAGCGACTTGTACATTATTTTACGATTGTCCGAGTTTCCTTGGATGGTATCGGGGCCCATAAGGAGTTCTAAGATCTTCTTGTATATTATTTTCTCGAGGATGCTTCGTATCTCGAAAATAAAAGCAAACTAGCCGAACTTTTAATAAAATGGAAGTATGAAAAGGTCTCAATTCCTATTGAGTACAGGGTTTTAAAAACTTCTTTTATAAAACTTAATTGTTATATCTTGGTTAAAACTGAATTTTTCTATAAAATTCAAACCTTGTGTATATAGGTGCGAACGAGGCCTCACACTACTTTCAAATAAATTGCACATTGATCCACACACACACACACACACATTCATATAACAATTTCTTTGAAGAGTGGCGGTCACCGTGGTAACACGGATGTCGGGGGGTGCCTAACACCTTCCCTCCGCATAATCAAGCCCCCGAACCCTTAATGAATATCAGTTTCATAAACCCGTTTAGCAGTATCAAATCATTGGGTCAATGTGCTAACCTTTTCAGTTGCATTGGTGCAACCAGTTAAATACACCAACTGGCGACTCTTAAAGTCAATCGTCGACATTATACATGTCGGACCTTTTTCACTTGTTTTTTCAAACAAATCTCACATTAACATGAGAACACCAAAGAACAAGTAACGAAAAGGGACACCAAAAATCCCGACGTCAACATACAGTACATATCTATAGCACTGAAAAATCAAAATATAATTAATATTATATTATTATTCTTATTCCTTGATCAAAATCCAAAATTAGGGTTTGGATTCCATATCGATTTACCTTGCATAAACAACATTATTAATTAAGTTAAAATACTTAACTTAATAATCTAAGCTAAAATCATAGAAATAGATAATAATTATAATAATTACAATCATCATTCCATATATAATATAATATCATATTTTCTTTGAAAAGTAATTAATAAAACATTTTATAATAAAATTAATTATTATAAAAATATAATTTATAATAATCAATAATTCTAAAATAAAACTATTTGTAATTATTCATGTAATAAATAAATTTTTATTTATCATAGATATACATATACACATTATCTTGGCACATATTCCCAATATTTATTTTAATAAATAAAAAATAAATTATACGCAAAAATTCTGATTTATTTATATAGAAAATATCGGGTTATTACAACTCTGACACGAAAAGTGTCCGGAATACCCGATTGAACAATATAACCTCCAGACATCAATTATCATCAGAATAGATGTCGATTTCTACTAGCATAAATAATCCCAACACAATGAAACTATCAAATTCATTTTTAATCAATACGAACTTATTCATCATTAATATTATAACTCATAATTTTTAACAACCAAGTTGTTCCCAGGAAAGAGGGGGATTTCCAATAAGGATTTCTCCCTATTGGCGCGCAATTAGGCCACCAAACCTCTCATTGACAGAACTTCTAGACATTGTAAATATTGCAATTTAATAATATGAATAACTTTATCGTCTCAATTATTGATTTAATCATATAACATATAATGTCGATGATACTGTGACAATAATCGAATCAATAATATGAGATATATGATGCAGAATTATCGTTGTAGCAATAATTGAGTATAAGCGAGTGATTTCTCACGTAAGCATCAATAATCAATACCGTGTGCTACTATGCAACCACGCGTATTACTGTACTTTTACTACCGAGTAGTTCAACAATATTAACGGTAAAACTTCTGCCATTATTTTCATAAAAATATTTTTGTCATTTTCTCAATCCGACAATAATTTCATTGCGGGGTCCACCAATGATTATGCCGTCGTACGAATATTTCTTGTTAAAACGAATATTCCCCGACCAATCAAATATTATATAACAACTTGAATACTTTGCAAAATTTATAAATACTACGCACAACTATAATATTATCTCAAATTCACACCATAATTTTCAAAAAAAATATTTCGAGAAATTTAAATCTTTATTCATAAAATCTGGGGTCTTACATACGATGAAAGTTTTGTCTCGGCTAGACTAATCTTGAAGATTGATTGATTTATTTACAAGTCTTTCAATATAGAATTGATAACGCTATCTTACACCAATTATTTGATACAGATTCAAGGTAAGCTTGAGTATGAATAAACAAATGTATTTTTCATCTATTATTCGATGGACACGCGAGGTTGCCAAAACTTAAACGTACATACGTTTAAAGGATGTAGTGTTGATCAACATAGAGTACTATGAGCTAATCACCCAGAAGTGCTCGTAAGATATATCGGACTTACGGACTTAGTGTCGGGTGGTCCTTTTCAAAGAAATTATGCAATGCTCATGGTCTTTTACAAGAATTGATGTTTTACTGAATATTGTTATTGTAAAATATTTTGAAGGAAAAGAAGTGCTATTTTGAATTATCGATAGTACTGTAACGCCCCGAAAATTCGAATCGTCAAGAATTTAAGTTTAAGGAATTAGTTATTAATAAAATGAATTTTTATTAATAATATTATGTGCTATGTGTTTATTAATCGTTCTAGAACCTAGAATGATTATAAGTCGGGAGATTCTGGCTACGAGCTAGACTGAACGAGTAATAATTTTGAAGACAAAAATAAAAAATTTTCGGGAATAAAATATTATCCGGGGAAAAAGACGAAATAGGCACTATTCACCCGATAAAACCTAAGGGTTAGGGTTTGAATAACCTAAGTCGTTCTGAGAGTTCGGTATGTCGAAATGACATTCTGTCGAATGATCTACGATAATATGTCGTGAAAGTTAAGTAAGCCAATAAAAGTTTTTCTCGAAAAATGTGCAAAAATCGGACGAAATAAAAATGATGAAAAGTATTGTTATGTACTTTTCATTCGTTTAGCTACGTTAGGGTAAAATGTGAAGGAAAACGCTTAACGCCAAAAAGTGTTTTTTAGTTTTTCAGAAATTCGAAGAATACATAAAAGTTAATTTCACGTTTTACCCTAACGTAGCTAAACGAATGAAAAGTATATAATCTATCTTATTTGTCATTTTATTATGTTGTCGATTTCGACATTTTTGAGAAAACTTTATCGCTTACTTAACTTTTCACGACATATTATTGTCAGATCATTTGACAGAATGTCATTTCGACATACCGAACTCTTAGAACGGCTTAGGTTATTCAAACCTTAACCCTTAGGTTTCGTTGGGTGAATAGTGCCTATGTCGTCTTTTTCCCCAAAAAATATTTTGTTCCCAAAAATTTTTTACTTTCGTCTTGAAAAATATTACTCGTTCAGTCTAGCTCGTAGCTAGAATCCTCCCGACTTATAATCATCCTAGGTTCTAGAACGATTAATAAACACATAGCACATAATATTATTAATAAAAATTCATTTTATTAATAACTAATTCCTTAAACTTAAATTCTGGACAATTCGAATTTTTGGGGCGTTACACCGTACGTCACGGTCCCATCTCTTGCCAAACATACATCAATATATAGCTAAATATAACAACATACATTCTCAAATCCCAGGTTCTAATACCTTATAACCTCGTTTATTACGAATAATGATAATTACATTATTCTTTACATCTTACAAGAGTGACTTTTATCCATCACCAAGGATACATAACAGTTCATTAAACTAGTCTTTAGTTAATTAAACTATTCTACATTACAAGTCTTGGCTTGATCTTCACGCTCATTTATATACTGAATGGCACTTCATCTAAATATCGATGTGCTTGATCTTTATGGGATCCTTAAGATCTTTCTAACATCGTTCACTGAAAATGTTTTTAAATAAAGAAGTGTGAGCATTCAATTGTTCAGAAAGTCATTGTAGTTGAAAAAATAACTTCAAGAATTTAAACATTCTTTTAAGAATTCAATAACCAAACAAAGGTTAAGAAGTAGCTTGAATAATAGGAATAATTTTGATTCCTATCATTTTAAAACATTAATCACAATCACTTTGAAATACTTTCATTCTTCTACTCTTTTTCATACACATCCTGTCTGGCTAGAATCATTAGCACAGACTTAACAATAACGGTTCATATATAAACAGAACATTCTCATATTAAGCAATTCAATCACAAAACAGTTCATCTCATAGAAACACCTAAGTGTTAAAATTGTGACACAAGGCCTCATACACTCTACCACCTTGTACAAATATCATACATTTGCACATAGACAAAACTTTTCAAGTTCAACATCTGAGATTTACATTCTTATCTTCTTTTTATAACTCTTCTAAGACTCAGCACACATCATGTCTCTGCTAGTAGTTCATATGGTACTCTGAGCGGTTTCCCACAAACAACTAATAAACAAGTTCCTGTCTCATCTACACTATCTTTCAGAGTGAGTTAGATCGATTGCCAGTTTCGTATATACCTCCGCTCTCTAAAGGAATTGTTTAGCCAAGCTCCCAAATGTCAACCATCAAAATTACGATTCTACCACAACCTAAATTTATCTTACCTTATCCTAACCATTAAAACTATAATGTTCGTTAAGTCAACTTCTCATTTCCTCAATCTTCTCCATGGGAACTTTCCCATTTGACTTAATGGTAGGCTTCATCACCCATTGAGGAAATATAGTGGATTTTCTTTCGATACTGCATCAGTTATATTGGATGTGGATCCTTCAGTCTCTCCATATTTCCATGGCACTTTTTGTAGGCTGACAACATGATATTGTGGCCTGAATGGAAATATGATTTGCTTCGGCGCAACCACTTTCCAAGGAGTTTCGACACCTTTGAGCTGAATTTGTTGCATTATAAGTGGTATGGCAACCAAATCACCCTCAAAGGATATAGCTGCTACGACATCCTTCTATTTTGTAGGAAATGTGTCCCCACTCTCAAGTAATAGAGCGTCATTGTCTGCCATTTACAGGAAACCGCTGTCAATCAAGTTCTGAAAAAGATGGCGGACTGCCGAGCTATAAGACCCCAACTTTTTTTGAATAAAGAATAATTTTTCTCAAAATATATTTTTGAATATTATGGTGTGGATATAATATAATGTTATAGTTGTGGGTAATATTTGAAAATTTTGCAAAGTAAGCAAGTTGATATAAAATATTCGTTGTGTCAGGGAATATTTGATTGGTCGGGGAATATTCGTTTTAACAGGGAATATTCGTATGACGACACAATCATTGGTGGACCCCACAATGAAAGTATTATCGTAGTTAAAAAATGACTTTAATATCTTATTATAAAATTAACGAAAAAAGTTTTACTGTTAAACTATTGAACTACCCGGTTGTTAAAGTACAGTAATACACGTGGTTGCATAGTAGCACACGGTATTAATTATTGATGCTTACGTAAGAAGTCACTCAGTTATACTCAATTATTTCTAGGGTAATTGCTGCATAGTATCTCGCATTATTTGATTCAATTATTGTCACATTATTAATATTTTATATTATTAAATCAATAATTGAGACAACAAAGTTATTCATATTATTATTTGCTATATTGACGATGTCTAGAAAGTTATGTCGAGGAGAGGTTTGGTCACCTAATTACGCACCAATAGGGAGAAATCTTTATCGGAAATCCCCATCTTTCCTAGGAATGATCTGGTTGTTAAATATTGTGAGTTATAATATTAATGATGAATAATTGTTAATTGATTAAAAATGTGTTTATTAAAGATAAATAATTTGTGGTAAATATTTATTTAATTTTTGATAAAAATATAGGGATTGTTATGAGGTGTTTGTTATAAGTTTGACTTAGTATTCCATGGGAAGATTTACTAATTTTATGGACCGTCGATGGTGGTCTTAATAGATAACCAATCTGGACCATTGATGGTGGTTTTAATAGTTAATCAATCTAGACCACTGATGGTGGTTGAAATAGTAAATCAATCTGGACCGTCAGTGGTTTTAATAGTTAATCAATCAGGACCATCGGTGGTGGTTTTAATAGTAAATCAATTTGGATCGTCGGTGGTGGTTTTAAAAGTAAATTCATCTGGACCGTCGATGGTGGTTTTAAAAGTAAATCAATCTGGACCGTCAGTTATGGGTTTAATAGTAATCAATATGAACCGTACGTTCTAATAGTAAATCAATCTGGACCGTTCATTAATCAGTTACTATTCAGTCCATTCTCATATAAATAGAAGCTTAATTCTTCTTTATTCTCACTAATTCACTGAGATTCACAAGAGATACTATAGAGAAAGAAACTATAAAGATGAAGAAGAAGAGTATTCAGCTACTTCACTATTGCAGTATCCAGCCTTCTACTAAGGCAAGGGGTATTATTTCTTTCGTATTTATAAGGAATACTATTTTTTCGTATTCATCCTTTAATATGTCAGAATAACCTGTCTACGCGAATTACGTACTGTATGACATGTGAAAATCCATTTGCAGTTTCGTATGTTATTTCTTTTTCATATTCTTAAATCTAAACTTAATATGGTAAGTATTGCTTCTATAATCCTTGAAATTAGTGGAATATCCTTTCGTTTTGCGCTTCATCCAGTATCGTTTCATTGAAATATTGATATGAACTTTCTTATTAAATATCAATATTTTCACCCCATAAATAGTACTCTATGAATAGTACTTCGGAATAGTACCACGTGAATAGTACCCCGACATGAAAAGTTCCTCGAATACTCGAGTGAATAATATTTGAGTGAATAGTAAGCGGGTGAATAGTAACCTGTGAATAGTAACTCGTGAATAGTACCCCGACATGAAAAGTACCCCGAATACCCGAGTGAATAATATTCTAGAACAGGAGTACCCCATGGAGGCGTACTGGGACAAATGAAACCGATGTCTAATAATTCCTATAGTTGGGTTTTTAACTCCTGAAGTTCAATAGGAGCCATTCGATATAGGGCTTTGGAAATGGGTTTTGTACTGGATTCAAGGTCGATACAAAATTCAATTTCACGCTCAGGAAGTTCTTCATGGAATACATCAGGAAATTTATTAACAATAGAAATATCATTCAAGACTGAAGTATTTTTGTTTAAATGTATGACATGAGCTAAGAAAGCTTGACATCCGTTTTTCAATAAACAAATAGCTTTATGGCTTGAGATGACGGTGATTGACGTTAATGGTTTGGTTACTTGAATTCGCATAATAGGTTGGTTAGGAATATGAAAGCTAACAACCTTATGAAAACAATCAATTTTAGCATGATGAGTAGTCAACTAATCAATTCCTAAAATCACATCGAATGCAAGTTAATTTAAAGAGATAAGATCGACAGGTAACGTCCGGTTACCGATTTGAATCAAATAAGACTTATAAACAGTTGATGTAATGAAGGTTTCTCCCAACGGAGTTTCAACAGATAAATCAAAGTCTAATTTCTCCAGAGTTAAATTTAAACGTTGAGCGCAAGTAGGAGAAATAAAAGAATAGGTAGAATCGGTATTAAATAAGGTATAGACTTCGCTAGAATTTATGATTAGCTTACCCGTGATCACCTCATTCGGATTCCTCACTTTTTGGGAGGTTACGACAAACGCTCTCCCTTGAACTACCGATTTTGTCTTGTCTGGAATGGCCTTTGAAGCCTCCATCCCAGCTGGACTTGACTTTAGTGCACGACAAAATTGGGCTAGGTGACCTTCTCTTCCACAATTATAACATGCTTTGGACTGTTGCCTACAGTTTAGACTGATGTGTCCCTCCCCTCTGCATTTGTAACATATGATCGGCGGTCGTTCTCCTTCCTTAACAACAGGTGTTGGTGCTGACGTCTTTCCTTCATTATTGAATCTCCTCTTCTAGAAATTTCCACTTCTATTATCTTGGCCATGATTACCACCGAAGTGGTTACCATTTCTGGTATGTTGATTCCCTCCACGTTTGCTATCACCACTTCGATGACTACTACCACTAGTATTATCAACTTGTCGGCTGCTCTCTCTTAGTTGGGTTGACTCATTATCGCGCTCCAATAACTGAGCCCTATTCACAACATTTGAATATAAGGAAAGTTTGTGAGAAATGAGATATTGACATATCTCAGGTTTCAAACCTCTTAGGAATATCCGCGTCATTCTCTACTAATTATCAACCAAGTGGGATGTAAACCGGGACAACTCAGAAAACTTAGCTTCGTACTGCGACACAGCTTGATGAACTTCACCTCTTAGAAATAAATATTGTTTTGCTCTAGCTTGATGAACTCCACCTCCTTCAAGTGACGAATACTTTCAGGAAATTACTTCTCGTTGAAAAGTTCTTGGAACTTTTCCTAAGACATTTTGAGTTCGGCAAGCTGAGTATGTGTAAGACCCCAAAATTTTTAAATAAAAAGGAATTTCCTTTATTTATTATTTTGAAATAGTAAGAGTTGATTTGATTAATGTGGATAGTTAAGGGTTAAATACGCAAATATTTCAAAATAAGCAAGTGGTTATAAAATATTCATTATCGTCGGGGAATATTCGTTTGGTCGTGGAATATTAAATGCTTTGTCGGGGAATATTAAATGCTGACAGCCTTGCATGTGTGAGCCCCAAAAGCGGAAGCGATTGGATGAAGAAAGCGACAAATATAAGTTGTTTTTAAATAACAGGCGTAGTTATTCTGAATTATCTTGTTGGAATACGATTGGTTAAAACACACTAATACGCGTTGTTGAGCGATAGCACGGTATTGCACCAATTATTGATTCTTACGTGAAGGCACTACTCAATAATGGTTACGATAATTCTTTATTCAAATTATTTTATTGAGTTAATAATTCTTTGCGTTGATATTTTATATTCTTTGTTGTTTGATAATTGTCATTCATTACGATATTTTCATTATCGAAGCAATAATTCATATTATACGAATAATATTATTAGATAACATTATTGGCAATGTCTAGAAAGTTACATCTAAGGAGAGGTTTGGTCACCTAATTGCGCCAAGATGAAGAAATTCTTATTGGAAAGCCCCTCTTTCACAGGAAGCGCACGGTTGTCAATATTGTGATTCTGTAATATTATTTGTGAATAATTAATTATTGATTTATATGATGAGGAAAATATTGATTTTATGTGGATATAGATGGAGAAATTTTTAAAATGACAATTGTTGAAAATTAATATTTTATCTTTTTACGATAAAATAATTCATTTAAATATATTATTTTAATAATATATTAACGGTGATATTTTACAACGAATGTGGGGATATATGAGTATCGAGGAGGAGGAAGAGTATTTTTGTTGCAATAAATGTTTAAAACATGTTAAACATGTTGGTGGACCCCATTTATTGACTGAAATTTGATTATAGCTTGTAAAATTGCCCGTTTGTGGATTTCGGTTAATTTCTATTTGGAATTTGGAAAAACTTTCTTCTGAAAAGTTGTAGAGAATTGAAATTCCTATAAAAACTCGCGAGATTCAAATTTTCTGATGAAAGGGCTATTTATTATGAATTATTGAAGTTCCAAAGCTCCTAAATAATTGATTTTTGGGAGTTTAAAATATTTTTTGTAAGAAAAACGTTTTTTGTTGCAATTGAGTGGCTCACATGTGTTATAAATGATCTGAAATCAGATTTCTAAGGTGGGCTTGAATATTTTTAAGAAATATTATTATTTTATTAAATTTTACGCTTTGGTGTTCTAAGCATTTTCTATAAATAGGGTCTTAGGTTAGAATTGAAAATCACACGAAACTTAAGTTTTCTCTCTATATTATCGGCGTATTCTTGTGAGTATTTTGAGTATACTTTGAGTATTGCTAGGCGGTGCAAGTTCCTTGAGACTATACCCGTTATTCTAGCTAGAAATCTTGATCTTTCGAGGTAAGGGATATTATTTTTTCGTAATGATATTATTTCTTCAATATCATTATCTTTGAAAATATTGATCTGAAGTTTTTATCAAATTTGGAACTTTTTCATGTCTGGGGTTACTATTCATGGGTTACTATCCACGAGTTACTATTCATGAGTTACTATTCACAAGATTCTTATTCACGAGTACTATTAAGTAAGCGTGAAGATGTTTTTGTGGAATTTCTATCTTTTGGTGTCGGAGTTACTATTCACGTATACGGCGGCACTATTCACGATATCTGGCACTATTCACGCATATCGGTACTATTCATAGAAAAATAAAATTTCTTCTTTTCGTCAAAACATATATTACGGATACTAACTCGATTGTATCCATGTTTTGATCATTCTTGAATTTTACACCACTATGATTATTTTTGAGGTATTTTTGGACGTGGATAAAACCAAGTACGAATCCTTAATCCTTAATCCTTGTCATTTTGTTTCACTAGATTCGTTTCTTTAAAAAAAAAAATATTTTTCATCATCCTCAGTCTTAAATGATGATATTATGGAATATCTTTGGCCTGTAGTGCAAAGATGAATGATTTCTTAAGAATATCTTTGGCCTGTAGTGCAAAGATGAATGATTTCTGAAGAATATCTTTGGCCCGTAGTGCAAAGATGAACAGGTGTTTAAATGAACATGACCAACTGATGAATATCTTTGGCCTGTAGTGCAAAGATGAATATTTGATTCCAGATGTATATTGATTGATGTTACTGGGGATAAAAGATGAGCGATGAACTTTTAAATTCATACATAGAAGATAGTAGTTTGCATTCTCTACTTAACTCTTCTAATGAATTATTATTTCATTGCGAATATTGATTTAAAATTTGTTGTCTATTGTATTCTATTATATTTTTCCTGTTGAAGACTAACGATAATTTGTTGTATATTATCTTAGTCATAATATTCTTTTCTTGAGCTAGTTGAGCTCACCCTTTTCTTTTTGTTCCATTTTTCTCGGGAGGCGAGAATATAGCGAGTGCAGTCTGGGGTATGGAATGAAGGTTTTAGAAAGGATTGTTTAGTAGTCCTCACCATTTTTGTAAAATAATGTATCAATAAATGTGATGAGGATTTATTTGAGTATAGATATTGTGCAGAAGATAATATTTGTATTCAAACTCACAGTTTCTTGTTGTAATAATAAAGTTGTAGTTGTTTACATACCATGTATGTGACAACTCGAGAATAGGTGATGTATACCTATTTTGGGGCGTCACGGTTAGTATCGAGCTTAGGATATGATCTCTGGCGGAGATCGGGGAATAGAACTAGGAGGGAGAGGCGAGTAAATCCTTCGTTAGTGTGTCCTACCTAAGCTTATTTGTTAGTTGGTCGTTATATAGGGATATTATGTGATATATTGATTTCCTTAATTAACCCTTGTTTTATGCGGTATTTGAGAATGTCATTGAGAATATTAACAATAGAAATGAGACCAGTGGAGATGCTGTACTCACCAGCGAGGAGAGCGTATGCACAGTGGCAATGTTCCTCCTGTGAACAACACCATTGAAAGCGAGATGATGAGCGAGGGGATGTTTAGAAGTTTTTGCGGTTTCATGCAAAATCAGACGAGGAGACTTCGTGTTCAAAATCTGAGGAGGAAATGATAGCAATTCACGGGTTGTCACATGCCAAGCGATTCAAAGAGTTAGGACCACGAATTTAAGGGAAAGCGGATCCGATCATGGCGGAAACATGGGTCAAACAAATTACCAAGATATTCGATGTCTTGGGATGCACGGAGGAACAGAAGGTTCCATTCGCCACCTTTATGTTAAAGTGGCGAAGGCGGATCACTTGGTGGGAGATGCGTGAAGCGTACCCATCCGGTACTTTTCGGCATGTCTTGGGAGGCGTTTGAAGCTATTTAATGACAAATACTTTCACGAAAGTGTTCGTCGTATGAAGGAAGTGGAGTTCATCGATTGGAACAAAACAACATGGCGGTGTCTCGATGACGAGGCAAAGTTTGCGAGTTATCGGTTTGCACCTCATTTGGTGGAGAATGAGGAGCGTATGACGCGGATGTTTCTTAGAGGTTTGAAACACGGCATACGTCGATATCTCATTTCTCATAAATTTTCTCTTTATTGAGATGTTGTAAGCAGGGCTTAATTATTAGAGCGAGATAACGAGTACGGTGTTGAGGACCATAACCGAGGATCGTATCGTCGAGAGATAGCGATCAGCAGAATAATGATAAACTGCGGAGAAAAGCGACGGACAGAAATGGTAACCACTCTGGTGGTAATCATGGCCGTGAAAATAGAAGAAAGCGAGTCGGGAGGAGATTTTTAAAGAGGAGATTTAACAACGACCATGTGAAGATGATAGCGGTCTTGCGTGACAAGCTGGTTAAGGGAGGAAAACGACCACCGGTCATATATGCTACAAATGTGGAAAAGAGGGACATATCGGTCCAAATTGCCCACAACGATTCAAGGTATGCTATAGTTGTGGAAAGGAAGGACATATCGCTCGAGATTATGCGATAGCGAAACCTAGTTTAATGCGGGACGGTGACTCAAAAGATTGTCCCGAGAAAAGTCAAAGTCAATGATTAGGAAGAGCGTTTGTTGTATTTGGTCATAATGCGAGGAACCCAAACGAGGTGATCACGGGTAAGCTATTTATAAATTCTTGCGAAGTTTATACCTTACTTGATCTGGGGTGCTACCCATTCATTTATCTCTCCTGCATGTGCTCAGCGTTTAAACTTGACTCAGGAGAAATTAGACTTTGACCTATCTGTGGAAACTCCGTTAGGAGAAACTTTCATCACATCCTTTGTTTATAAATCTTGTTTGATTCAAGTTGGCACCATTATTTACCATTGACCTTATCTCTTTAAAGATACTTGCTTTTGATGTGATTTTAGGGATTGATTGGTTAACTACTCATCATGCCAAAATTGATTGTTTTCGTAAGGTTGTTAGTTTTCATATTCCTAACCAACTTTGTTTATGCAATTCAAGCAACTAAACCATTAAAATCGATCATTTATCATATCTAATCATAAAGCTATTCGTTTATTAAAAAGCGGATGTCAAGCTTTCTTAGCCCATGTTATGGATTTGAATAAAGACACGTCAAATTTGAATAATATTCTGTTGTTATTGACTTTCTGACGTATTTTCAGAAGAACTTCCCGTACTACCCCGAGCGTGAAGTTGAATTCTTTATTGATCTTGAACACGGTACAAAGCCCATTTCTAAAACCCCATATCGAATGGCTCCTATTGAACTTGAGGAGTTAAAGGTCCAACTCTGAGGAATTGTTGGACATCGGTTTCATTAATCCTAGTACATCTCCTTGGGGTGCTCTGTTTTATTTGTAAAGAAGAAAAGGCGGGAGTATGCGACTTTGTATTGACTATCGGGAATTGTACCATGTCACCATCAAGAATAGGTATCCTCTACCTCGTATTGATGACTTGTTTGACCCGGTTGCAAAGGGGCACAATTCTTTTCAAAAATCGATCTTCGATTACGGATATCATCGGTGAAGATTAGAACCGAGGATATTCAAAGCGCCTTGAGAACTTCGGTATGGGCATTATGAATTCTTAGTCATGTCTTTCGGACTAACTAATGCTCATACGGCTTTCATGGATATGATGAACCAAAGTATTCAAGGAATATTTGGATCAATTCGTTGTTGTCTTTATTGATGACATCCTCATATATTCAAAAGTCGTGAAGATCATGAGCACCATTTGAAATTTGGTACTCGAAAGGCCGTGAAAACCAACTATATGCCAAATTGAAGAAATGCGAGTTACGGCGAGGAAATAGCATTTCTTGGGCGCGTGGTGTCGAAACATGGGTGTCTATTGATCCGATGAAGATTGAAGCAATACAAAGTTGGGATCGACAGCAAAAGTCGGTGGTGAAATGCACGTAGTTTTTGGGCTTATTTGGTTATTATCGGAGATTCGTGGAAGGGTTTTCTCGAATCGCTACTCCATTAACTTCGGCTTCTTTCGGAAGGATACAAAATTCGTTTGGAGCGAAGAATGCGAGAAAAGTTTCCAAGAGCTTAAGAGGAGACTTATTTGGCACTGTTCTAACAATACCATCTCGGTTTGGATGGATTTGTTATCTACAATGATGCTTGAGCAAAGGGTTAGGATGTGTTCTCATGCAGCGTGGGAAAGTCATAGCCTATGCCTCGCGTTAACTTAAAGAGTATGAGAGGAATTATCCTACTCATGATCTAGAGTTAGCGGCGATCGTTTCGCGCTAAAAATATGGAGGCACTATCTATATGGGGAGAAAGTGGAGATATATTCGGACCATAAAAGCCTTAAATATTTCTTCACTCAAAAAAGAACTCAACATGCGGCGTGACGTTGGCTCGAGCTATTGAAAGACTACGACCACACTATTGATACCATCACGGTAAAGCGAGCGTGGTAGGCGGCGCATTGAGTAGAAGATCATATCTGCGGGAGCGAATGCGATGATGTCAAGTATCGATAGAGCCAACTTTAATAGAAAAAGTTAAGGTTGCTCAAGCCCGCAGGCCCGGGATGATCGCGTATGAAGAAGAAAGTACAAGAAGGAGCTATTCGAGCGAGAATTGATGAAGAAGGAATACTTGAGTCCACTCTAGACTTTGTGTTCCTAATGACTCGATTTGAAGTACAAGATTATGATGGAGGCACACTGTCGCCATTTGCAATCCATCACGGAAGTACTAAAATGTATCGTGATCTTGACATACATTTTGGTGGAACAATATGAAGAGAGAGATTGCAAAGTTTATCTCGATGTGTTTAACTTACCTTAGCGTGTAAAGGCGGAGCATCTTGTACCTAAGGGTCCGTTGCAACCACTTGAGATTTCGGAATGGAAGTGGGAACACATTACTATGGATTTAATTTACGGGTCTTCCTACGGTTTCTCAAGGCATCAATGCTATTTGGGTTATTGTTGATAGATTAACCAAGTGCGCTCATTTCTTGCCGATACGGAGACTTATTCCTTGAGCGTCTTGCTAGTATGTACGTGAATGAGATTGTGAGGTTGCATGGCATGCACTGTATCCATAGTTTGGATCGTGACCCAAGATTCACTTCAAGATTTTGGGTTAGCTTGCAAAAAGCTATGAGCGCAGTTTGCGATTTAGTTGGCATACCATCCCCAAAGCAGACGGACAATCGGAGAGGACTATTCAAACTCTTGAAGATCTATTAAGACTCGTGTCCTAGACTTCAAGGGTAGTTGGGATAAGTATTTACCATTGGTGGAATTCTCCTACAACAACGAGTTATCGAGCAAGTATAGGTGTGGCTCCATTTGAAGCATTATGGGCCGAAAATGTCGTTCTCAATATGTTGGGATGAGGTGGGTGAAGCAACATTGTTGGGACCGAAAGTTAGTGCGTATGACTACTAGAAAAGATCCAAATGATTCGACAACGTATACAAAGCGGCACAAGATCGACAAAAGAGTTATTACGGATCTTCATCGAAAGGACGTGGAATTTAATGTAGGGGATCATGTATTGTTGCGAGTTGCTCCATGGAAGGAGTTACAAGATTTGGAAAGAGAGGAAAGCTCAATCCACGATTTATTGGTCCATTTCAAATTCTTGACCCGAGTAGGAAATGTAGCCTATAGACTTGCGTTACCTCAAGTATGTCTCGTGTTCATAATGTGTTTCACATATACGTACTTCGTAAATATGTGAAAGACCGAACCACGTTATTGAGTTAGAAACCGGACGAGATAGTAGAAGACTTAACGTATGAGGAGGTACTGTTAAGATCTTGGATAGGAAGGAGCATGTCCTACTGGCGCAAAAGGTCATACCACAAGTTAAAGTTTTGTGGAGGAATCATGCTTTATAGAGGAAATGACACGGGAATTGGAAAGCGGAAATGAAAGCGAGGTATCCTCACCTTTTGAAAACACCAGTAGTCGTCACGTCAATTTCGAGGACGAAATTTCATAAGGAGGGAGGTTTTAAGACCGAAATTTTTAAATAAAAGGAATTTCCTTTATTTATTATTTTGAAATAGTAAGGTTGATTTGATTAATGTGGATAGTTAAGGGTTAAATACGCAAATATTTCAAAATAAGCAAGTGGTTATAAAATATTCATTATCGTCGGGAATATTCGTTTGGTCGTGGAATATTAAATGCTTTATTAGGGAATATTAAATGCGACGTAGTATGACCATGTGTGGAGCCCCATGTGAAAGCGATTGGATGAAGAAAATGACAAATATAAGTTGTTTTTAAATACTTGGCGTAGTTATTTACAGATTATCTTGTTGGAATACCGGTGGTTAAAACACACTAATCTGGCGTTGTTGAGCAGTGCTTTGCGGTATTACACCAATTATTGATTCTTACGTGAAGAAGGCACTACTCAATAATGGTTTACGATAATTCTTATTCGAGTATTTTATTGAGTTAATAATTCTTTGCGTTGATATTTTATATTCTCATTGTTTCAATAATTGTCATTACACATTATTTTCATTATCGAAGCAATAATTCATATTATATCGAATAATATTATTAGATAACATTATTGGCAATGTCTAGAAAGTTACATCTAAGGAGAGGTTTGGTCACCTAATTGCGGCGCTTGATGAAGAAGAAATTCTTATTGGAAAGCCCCTCTTTCTCTGAGGCGCTTTGGTTGTCAATATTGTGATTCTGTAATATTATTTGTGAATAATTAATTATTGATTTATATGATGAGGAAAATATTGATTTTATGTGGATATAGATGGAAAAATTTTAAAATGACAATTGTTGAAAATTAATATTTTATCTTTTTTACGATAAAATAATTCATTTAAATATATTATTTTAATAATATATTAATGGTGATATTTTACAACGAATGTGGGATATATGAGTATCTGAGGAGGAAGAGTATTTTTGTTGCAATAAATGTTTAAAACATGTTAAACATGTTGGTGGACCCCATTTATTATTTGAAATTTGATTATAGCTTTGTAAAATCGCTTGGTTTGTGGATTTGGTCAATTTGTATTTGGAATTTGGAAAAACTTTCTTCTGAAAAGTTGTAGAGAATTGAAATTCCTATAAAAACTCGCAAGATTCGAATTTTCTGATGAAAGGGCTATTTATTATGAATTATTGAAGTTAGAAGCTCAAAATAATTGATTTTGGGAGTTTAAAATATTTTTGTAAGAAAAACGTTTTTTTTGCAATTGAGTGGCTCACATGTGTTATAAATGATCTGAAATCAGATTTCTAAGGTGGGCTTGAATATTTTTAAGAAATATTATTATTTTATTAAATTTTACGCTTTGGTGTTCTAAGCATTTTCTATAAATAGGGTACTTAGGTTAGAATTGAAAATCACACGTAAAGCTGAAGTTTTTCTCTCTATATTATCGGCGTATTCTTGTGAGTATTTTGAGTATACTTTGAGTATTGCTAGGCGAGTGCAAGTTCCTTGACTATATATACAGGTATTCTAGCTAGAAATCTTGATCTTTCGAGGTAAGGGATATTATTTTTTTCGTAATGATATTATTTCTTCAATATCATTATCTTTGAAATGTTGATCTGAAGTTTTTATCAAATTTGGAACTTTTTCATGTCGGGGTTTATTCATGGGTTACTATTCACGAGTTACTAGTTACTATTCATGAGTTCTTATTCACGAGTTATTATTCACGAGTACTATTCATGAAGCGTGAAGATGTTTTTGTGGAATTTCTATCTTTTGGTGTCGGAGTTACTATTCACGATATCTAAGACTATTCACGATATCTGACACTATTCACGTATATCGGTACTATTCATAGAAAAATAAAATTTCTTCTTTTCGTCAAAACATATATTACGGATACTAACTCGATTGTATCCATGTTTTGATCATTCTTGAATTTTACACCACTATGATTATTTTTGAGGTATTTTGGGCGTGGATAAAACCAAGTACGAATCCTTAATCCTTAATCCTTGTCATTTTGTTTCACTAGATTCGTTTCTTTAAAAAAAAAATATTTTTCATCATCCTCGGTCTTAAATGATGATATTATGGAATATCTTTGGCTGTAGTGCAAAAGATGAATGATTTCTTAAGAATATCTTTGGCACGTAGTGCAAAGATGAATGATTCTGAAGAATATCTTTGGCCGTAGTGCAAAGATGAGCAGTGTTTAAATGAACATGACCAGTGATGAATATCTTTGGCTGTAGTGCAAAGATGAATATTTGATTCGGATGTATATTGATTGATGTTACGGGGATAAAAGATGAGCGATGAACTTTTAAATTCATACATAGAAGATAGTAGTTTGCATTCTCTACTTAACTCTTCTAATGAATTATTATTTTCATTGCGAATATTGATTTAAAATTTGTTGTCTATTGTATTCTATTATATTTTTCCTGTTGAAGACTAACGATAATTTGTTGTATATTATCTTAGTCATAATATTCTTTCTTGAGCTAGTTGAGCTCACCCTTTTCTTTTTGTTCCATTTTTTTCTCGGGAGGCGAGAATATAGCGAGTACTGAGGTGGGGTATGGAATGAAGGTTTTAGAAAGGATTGTTTAGTAGTCCTCACCATTTTGTAAAATAATGTATCAATAAATGTGATGAGGATTTATTTGAGTATAGATATTGTCTAGAAGATAATATTTGTATTCAAACTCACAGTTTTACTGTTGTAATAATAAAGTTGTAGTTGTTTCTGTACCATGTATTGACAAGTCAGAATAAGTGATGTATACCTATTTTGGGGGCGTCACAGTATGTTTTACTGATTCCCACCAGTAATCTGCCTCTCCTCTCAACATAAAGGTGGAAAAGGGAACCTTTTGCTCTGTGGAGCATCCCAAGACATCAAATAGCTTGGTGATCTACTTTATCCACGTCTCCGCCTTAAGTGGTTTTGGCTCTCCCAAAAATTTTGGTGGTCCCAACTCCTTGAACTGCTTAGTAGTGACCATCTGAGAGTTTCCAGTGTTTCGACCTGCATTTTGAATGGGAGCCTCTCTCGCATGATGTTGCATGAATTGCATGAAGCCTTTGAACATCCCATCATTCATCATTTGATCGGTGTTGTTGTTTACCTGAGGATTATTGTCTTCCTGTTGCACATTATCCTAGATATTGATCGTTGGTGACTCAACGGTCTCATGTGCTTCATTGCTTATCTCGACATTTTGAAATTCCATTTTCAAACATTTCCACAAAACAAGGGTTAATTGACATGCCACATATTATCCCTATACTCTGAGTGACCAATTAAATACCAAATAAACTTAGGTAGGTCATACTAGCGAAGGAATTCTCCGTCTCTCCCCTCCTAGTTCTTGTCTCACATCTCAGCCAAGGATCATATCCATAAGCTTTGATACCACTTGTGACGCCCCCAAAATAGGTATACATCACCCATCTTGGGTCGCCAAGTACATGGTACTGAATACAAATACAAACTTAAATATACAACGTGAGCTGAGAGTTTATACACGAATATTGTCTTCTAGAAAATATCCAAACTCAAATGAAGTTATCATTACATTTATTGTCACACTATTTTATAGAATAGTGAGGACTAACACCATCTTGGACCATCACTCCGTTCCCCAACTAGTTCTGGCTACGTTCTCATTTCTTGAAGAGAACAATGGAAGTAAAAGAGTGAGCTCAACTAGACCAGTAAGAAATATTATGACTAAGATAATGCAGAATAAGTTATCATTAGCCTTGAACAATGTTTAACTAATAGAATATAATAGACAACAAGTTTAACTGCAGCGGAACAAGCAATCCATTAGAAGAGTCAAGTAGAGCATGATATCTACTATCTTCTATGATTTAAAAAGTTTATCATTAACTTTATCGTTGGGACTCAGCTGAATAAATAAATCACATCATTGAATCATCCCTGCAGTACGGGCCAAGGATATTCATTAGTATCACGTCCACAAATTATTCTTGCACTACGGGCCAAGAATATTCATGTAATCATCAATGGTCATGATCATACCGAATTATCCATAGTCATAATCATACCAATCAACAGTCCATCTATGCACGTAAGCCAAAGATGACTTTCATCACAATATAAGCATGAAGATGATGACAATGATATAAGAATTCAATTAAAAGAAAGCAAAGGATAGATTTTTAAATATTTATAAATTAATTTATCCAGAATTCAATAATGTCCAAATTTTCAACATGATACTGCTTTGTGGAGAAAAATTCAAGAATAATATCCATGTATCAAAAATAATTTGGACAGAAAAGAAATTAATTTTTTGGCAAATAGTACCCCGTAAATAGTATCCTGTGAATAGTACTTCGGGAATAGTACCACGTGAATAGTACCCCGACATGAAAAGTGCCCCAAATACTAGAGTGAACAATATTTGAGTGAATAGTAACTCGTGAATAGTACCCTGGCATGAAAAGTGCCCCGAATTCTCGAGTGAATAATATTCTAGTGAATAGTAATTGAGTGAATACTAACCCGTGAATAGTACCCCAGGTGAAAATATTGATATTTAATAAGAAAGTTCAGATCAATATTCCAATGAAACGATGCTCGATAAAGCATAAAACTCAAGAATATTCCACTAACTTCAAGGATTATAGAAGCAATACTTACCCTAGTAAGTTTAGATTTAAGAATATAAAAAGAAATAACATACGAAACTGCAAATGGATTTTCACCTGTTATACAGTATGTAATCCGCGTAGACAGGTTATTCCGACATATTAAAGGTTGAATACGAAAAATAGTATTCCTTATGAATACGAAAGAAATATTACCCCCTACCATAGTAGAAGGCTGGATACTGCAATAGTGAAGTAGCCGAATACTCTTCTTCTTCCTCTCTATAGTTTCTCTCTTTATAGTGTCTCTTGTGAATCTTAGTGAATTGGTGAGAATGAAAGAAGAATTAAGCTTCTATTTATCGGAGAATGGACTAAATAGTAACTGATTCATGAAATGTCCATATTGATTTACTATTAGAACGGACGGTTCATATTGATTACTATTAAAACCACCACTGACGGTCCAAATTGATTTACTTTTAAAACCACCACCGACAGTCCAGATTGATTTACTTTTAAAACCACCACCGACGGTCCAGATTGATTTACTTTTAAAATCACCACCGATGGTCCAGATTGATTTACTATTAAAACCACCATCAATGGTCCACAAAATTAGTAAATCTTCCCATGGAATACTAAGTCAAACTTACAACAAACGCCTCATAACAATTCCTATATTTATATCAAAAATTGAATAAATATTTACCACAAATTATTTATCTTTAATAAACATATTTTTAATCTATTAACAATTATTCATCATTAATATTATAACTCACAATATTTAACAACCAGATCATTCCCAGGAAATAGGGGGCTTTCCGATAAGGATTTCCCCCTATTGGCGCGCAATTAGGTGACCAAACCTCTCCTCGACAGAACTTTCTAGACATCGTCAATATTGCAAATAATAATATGAATAACTTTATCATCTCAATTATTCATTTAATAATATAAAATATTAATATTGTCACAATAATTGAATCAATAATATGAGAGATATTATGCAACAATTACTGTAGTAATAATTGAGTATAACCGAGTGACTTCTCACGTAAGCATCAGTAATCAATACCATGTACTACTATGCAACCATGCGTATTACTGTACTTTTAGCACCGGGTAGTTCAACAGTTTAACGGTAAAACTTTCGCCGTTATTTTTATAAAAAGATAATTCTGTCGTTTTCTAACTATGAAAATACTTTCGTTGTGGGGTCCACCAATGATTGTCTTGGTAAACGAATATTCCCCTGTTGAATTTGAATATTCCTCATTTAATTGAATTTTCCCCAACACAACGAAATTTTTTTATCAACTTACTTAGTTTGCAAAATGTTCAAATAGTACCCACAACTATAACATTATATCATATCCACACCATAATATTCAAAAATATATTTCGAGAAAAATTATACTTTATTCATAAAAGTTGGGTTCATACAAACGTAATATCAAATCATGGAATATCTGTTGACCCGAGAAAGATTAAAGCAATTCAAAGCTGGGAGCAACCTAAGTCAGTGACCGAAGTAAGTAGCTTTCTCGGCTTAGCTGGTTATTATTGGAGATTCGTAGAAGGGTTTTCTCGAATCGCTACTCCATTAACTCAGCTGACTCGGAAAGATACAAAATTCGGTTGGAGCTAGGAATGTTAGAAGAGTTTTTAAGAACTCAAGAGAAGACTCATTTCAGCACTTGTTATGATAATACCATCTGGTTCGGAGGGATTTGTCATCTACAATGATGCTTCAGGCAAAGGTTTAGGATGTGTTCTCATGCAACATGGGAAAGTCATAGCATATGCCTCACAATAACTCAAAGAATATGAGAGGAATTATCCTACTCATGATCTAGATTTGGCAGCTGTCGTTTTTGCACTTAAGATTTGGAGGCATTACCTGTATGGAGAGAAGTTGAAGATCTATACGGATCATAAAAGCCTCAAATATTTCTTCACTCAAAAGGAACTCAACATTCGGTAACGAAGATGCCTTGAGCTGTTGAAAGATTATTATCATACCATTCAATACCATCCTAGAAAAGCGAACGTAGTAGCTGACGCATTGAGTAGAAGATCATATGCGGGTACGAGTGCGATATTGCCAACGCAAAGGCCCATTTTGTATGACTTCCAAAGGATGAAGATAGAGTTAAATACTTCAAGAACCCATATGATGATGGCGGATATACGAATAGAACCGACTTTAATCGATAAAGTTAAAGTTTCTCAAGCTACAGACCTGGAGCTAATGCGTGTGAAGAAGAAAGTGCAAGAAGGTTGTGACGCCCCCAAAATATGTATATATCACCCATGTTGGGTCGCCAAATACATGGTACTGAATACAAATACAAACTTAATTATACAATATGAGCTGAGAGTTTTTACACGAATATTGTCTTCTAAAAAATATCCATACTCAAATGGAGTCCTCATTACATTTATTGTCACACTATTTTATAGAATAGTGAGGACTAGTATAACACCATCTCAGACCATCACTCCGTTCCCCGACTAGTTCCGACTACATTCTCATTTCCTGAAAAGAACAATGGAAGTAAAAGGGTGAGCTCAACTAGCCTAGTAAGAAATATTATGACTAAGATAATGTAGAATAAGTTATCATTAGCCTTCAACTAATCCATCTATGCACGTAAGCCAAAGATGACTTTCATCACAATATAAGCATGAGGATGATGACAATGATATAAGAATTCAATTAAAAGAAAGCAAAGGATAAATTTTTTAAGATTTATAACTTTATTTATCCAGAATTCAATAATGTCCAAATTTTCAACAAGATACTGCTTTATGGAGTAAAATTCAAGAATAATATGCATGTAACAAAAATAATTTGGACAGAAAAAAAATAATTTTTTCAATGAATAGTACCCCATAAGTAGTACCCTGTGAATAGTACTTCGGGAATAGTACTGTAACGCCCCCAAATCTGGGTATCTTCCAACCCGACAGATGGTGCTACACGGCAATACCATTCATACATACATTCAATTGAAAGTCTCTAAGGAACGAATATGTCTTCTATATATTCTGAATAATATTAATATTCCCCCAAGTTCTTTATAACCATTGCATTTGTTCTTTTCATAATATCAAATATATTATAATCATTCACCCTATACTATTACATAATTATTCTATTGGTTCGTTTTCCCTTTCCTTTATCCTTGTCAGAGCCTTCGGTCCGTTCGATCTTAGCTGTGTTCATATGGTTCAAGCAAGAGTGAGCATGACTAGCTCAACAAGTATGAAAATTCTAATAAACAACATGCTTAAAACATAGGAATCATATATCTTTGATAACTGAACAATAGTTATGAATTACTATCGATAATTCAAAATAGCACTTCTTTTCCTTCAAAATGTTTTACAACAACAATATTCAATAAAACATCAATTTCGGTCCAAGAGCTTGAGCATTTCAAAAGTTTTTTTGAAAAGGACATCCCGACACTAAGTCCGTAAGTCCGACATTTCTTACAAGCACGTGTAGGTGATCAACCTATAATACTCTATGTTGATCAACACCACATTCATTAAATGTATGTATGTTTAAGTTGTGGCAAACTCACATGCCTATCGTTTGACGACAAAATATTTTTAGCATACTCAGTCTTCGTTTGAAAACCACACCAATATAACTTGGTAAATATTGACCATGCTTTGATAGAAACATAATATAAGTCCAGCCGAAAGAATTGGCTTTGACTTCATCATATAATACTTCATGTGTAAGAATACAGAATTATAAAGCTTTTCCAGATTGAACTGAAACAAGGGTTAGAATACTTTCCTTCAGCGTCTGCTACAGTTATAACACGTTCTTGTTTAAGTCTTTAAGTCTCTACAGTAAATGATAACATAACATAACACATTAGGTCAAGAATTAATATACATGGTTCCTAATGAATCTCACCCTTCTTCTCAATCTAATTACGACTTAGATTTGTTATTATTGGTTCCGGCTTTTCATTATGTCATTCTTACATTTACCTACCATTGACTTACTTTAACCTTAACTGATTATACTTAAGGTTTAAACATGACATAACCATATTATAATCAAGCTTTAGTTCATTAGAAATTAGTTACCATTCAGCTTATACTTGTAAACCTTCTTCATTGGCCAAACCCTTGGACTGGCTGTAACGCCCGAGAAAATATGATTTATATGAGAATTTAATTTTTATTTGATTATGTGAATTAAATGTATTTAATTGATTATTTATGCGAGTAAGCTATACGAATGTCGTTCTATGATCTAAAATGTGCAAATGTGGTTAGTAATCTGGCTATGTGCCTGAATTAATTGATTTGAATTTCCGAGACGAAAATAAAAGTTTTTCGAGAAATTTCTGTAAAAACACTATTCATCTGTTTCTGCTCGGGGATTAAGTTTGAAATTCTGAGAAACGCGTAATGATAGAATATGAAGTCAAGATGGAATATCTAATAATATTTCATTTATGGCAAACGAAGTTTTTGCCTGTGGTCTTAAAACCTAAGGGTTGAGAAGAATGATTTCCAAGAAGGAAATGAGCTTCGTATAATGAATTACGATAATTATTATGCGTATGTTATACGAGTATAATACAAAGATTTAATACTTAGTATAATACGGATATCGTATGAGTATTATGCGAAGAGAATACGTGAATTATACGTTTGGAATATGATTGGTATTATTGGATTTATAATATAAGGACTTAGTATAATCTAATTGGATTTGGTTTATATCAAGCCCAAGTGATTGAGTAATCAAGCCCAATGAATTATGTGTTTAAACCTAAGTTAGAGCCCAATGTTAGAATTAATTAATCCCGATCTAAGAAACCGAACCGTGGATTGAACCGATGGATCATCGAATGGGTAAAACCAATGGGGATGACCCATGGGGATGGTGGGCCAGCCACTTGGTGTGCAAGATAAGTAAACTACTTGATCACTAAGTATTTTACTTGGTGATAAAGTTATGAATAGTAAAGAGGTGGGACAAAAGACCAAAAAGCCCTCCATTTGAATTTCCTATAAATAGAAAGCTTAAGTTGGTTATTTTTGGTTTTCCAAGAGTCACTCAACTTATATTTAGAGAGAGAAAGAGCTAGACTTAAGCTATCATCACACTTGAAACTTTTCATTAGAGATTATATCAAAAACGTAAAGATTGGAAAGGTAATATTCCAATAATATTAGTTTTTAATCCTTTTTGATTTCTTTGTTATGAAGAATCTTAGATTGGTGGAGCATGTCTCCTATGTAAGAATAATAATGGCTTGTAATACATAACCTTTATAAGTCATGTGCAAGCAAGAATTGTAAGGGTTTACGTAAGTATAAACCGTAGAAATCATTGAATAATGAACTTGGTTGTTGATGGAAAAATTGAACACCATCACTATTAGTATATGTGCATCTTGCTTGGTTAGGATATAGATATGAAATCAATGGAGTGTTCCATTTGATTTGACATGTAGAACACTAGTAACGAAGTTATGACGAATTTTACGGAAATAGACATTAAACGTCAAAAACGTAGAAATTCTGGATTTATAGTCGAAAGTTGTCGTGAGACATGAAAACGTTGGTTTTCAATGTCAACACGCGAGATAGGGTATTCAAGAGTCGTGCGCTCAAGAATAGTTGGATTCCGACTTAAAACAAAGAAAACGAGTATTGAATGCTCAATAACAGTCAATGAACGCTTAATAATGAACTTAGAAGTGAATTCTGAGTTAACAGATTCAGAAATGTAAAATTCTTATATGAACGCGTAGAGTATGTAATTTATGAGTTGTAGGCTTTTGAACGGGCCAAATCGAGCTTATAACGAAGAAGTTATGAAGCTGGGAAGTTCACTAAACATTTTATCTGTAAGATTTTTACGGTCTTTGAGGTGCGGCGAGTACGTAGAACAAAGCTTAAAATCTGCCACACAATACGGAATAATGTAATGACCTATTAAAGAGTGAAATGCGGCACCACTCATATGAAGGTGTTTCGCACCATAGCGCCGGAACCAGGATTTAGCTACTGTGAATTGGCACCGCAACGCTAGTGTGGTATAGAAAGGCCACGTCGTGGCACCGAGGTAGGGCTTTTGTTAGACAAGTTAGGTTTGAGCTCTAATTGTTTCAAAACCTATATAAGTTAAGTTTATATACTTAATGAACATACTAAAGCTATTCCTATGTTACATATACTAATGTATATGGTAATGAACTTCGGAATTGAACGCAAGTTGTTAGTGTGTTAACGAAGAACATAAAGAGTTAATAATAAATCGTGAACGGTAATCGACATTGGTACTTCACCAATGATGATCGAGTCCGGTTAATATTGTAAGATCGTTAACAAGTCGGGATGAAAGGTAGTAAGTCGAATTGACATTATTAATGAAATAAAGTCAAATAAGACATAGAAAGGAAAGAAGTTGGTATAAAAAATGTGATTGATTATTTGGTAGCTAATTACAGTGTGCTATGTGAATATATCATCTAGATTCTGTAAAGGCTGAGAACAGTCGAATAAATTATTTGAAGACGCTTGGAGGCAAGTTTTCTTAACGCTTGTCTAACTTTCATGTTAGCCAAGTTTTCTGTGATTCATTGTACTGAGTTGCATGAATGATTTTAAAGAGAGGGTCAATGCCAGTTTTAACTCGGCTAGACTATTCATAAGAGATAGATTGATTTGTATTGATGTCTTTCTATTTAGAAATGATAACGCTATCCTATGCCAAGTATTTGGTACGGATTTTAAGGTAAGTTTGTCTATGAACAAACAAAAGTATTTTTTGTCGTTTATTCGATGGGCACGCGAGTTTGCCAAAACTTAAACATAAATACGTTTAACGGATGAGTGTTGATTAACATAGAGTACTATAGGCTGATCACCTAGAAGTGCCCATATGTAATGTCGGATGTACAGCCTTAGTGCTGTAATGTGCTTTTCAAGTATGAAAACTGAAAGATATTGTTCATGGTCTTTAGATTGGTTCAAAATTTCTAAACTATAATATACTTTGGGAATTAAGATTATGAATTGTTGAGTATTGATGTTTCGTCATACTTCATGACTACTTGTTTAGTTGTGGAAGATTTCTTTATATAATTCACGAATGTGGTATTGGTATTATTCTTTGTTAGACTTGCTGAGCTTGTTATGCTCACTTCTTGCGTTAATTATATGATTGTAGTTATAGCTGAGCATACTGAGAATGCTAAGAGAAATAAGGGCAAGGCTAAAATGGATAGTTAACCATCTTGTAATAGATTATTATGATTGAATGTATTTTACTTATGAACAACTAACGATGTAATCAGTTTATGAACCTGGGAAATGATTTTACTTTGATTGTAATAAGAAGATAGTAATTACATTCATTATATTGTGTTTTCAATGGAATGATTGTATAGTTATGAGTACCGTGTAGCACCATATGTCGGGTTTGAAGATACCCGGATTTGGGGGCATCACAGGTTGGTATCAAAGCATTAGGTTATAAAACTTAAGGGGGGAATAACCTTAGGCTAATAACCTCGTAAGGAAGGTAAAGTCCGAAGAAAGATATTCGAGTCGAATAAATTAATAAGGTATTGAGAAAACTCAATACCGAAAGATTTAAAAGATGGAAATTAATCCTAAATAAATTAAATGTGATTTGTGCTTATACTATTATGTATTATGTACTAATCAACCTTTTATGTGTTATTGTAGATGTCAATCGATAGCATGATGTATAGAGACATTCACGTGGTGAGTGAAGAGTCAGTGAACCAAGTGGAGGTAGTACCTATGCCAGTGGCGGAGGTACCGGTAGTGGTTTTAGAAGATTTTGATCCAGAAGAGTACATTTTTGGGGAGGATTACTCTGAGGAAACAATGGGAATAACATCATATCTAAATATGATCATAGATGTGGAGGAGGATATGGAGGTAACATCGATTAATACGGTGGTACCTACTCAGGTCTCAACACCTCTAAATGCAATGAGATCATTGTACCTGGCTTTCCTTGATAGGAATGTGCATCTGCGCACGGTGGTGTAGACACAGAATGAAGATATTACCGCCCTATATGAGGCGAAGGAGTCTGCAGAGGCAGATTTTAAGTCGGAGCACGATGAGAAAGTGCTGATGACGGATAAGGCGAGGGATTATAAGAACGAAACCGTAGAGCTTCGTAAGGAACCGGCCATAAAAAACCAGAAGATTGCTAGGATGTCATACATCCATGAATGTGCTCATGATGATTTCAAGCTAAAAATTGCTTGTTATTCTATTGAGTCATGACAGACTCGACATATGATTAGTCGAGATATTGTTTTGATTCTAGTAAATCAGAAACACAAGAATGCCGTGAGGCAGTGTTAGTAGATCGTTAGATCTTTTGGTATATGTGTAGTGACGTAAATCCCACTTTTGTATAATTAAAAGGTAGTCATTTTGTAAATACCAATTTTTTTAGAAGTCAATCGCGGGATAGTAATGTGTTAGCTTTTTTGGCTATAGAAACATATTATAAATAGTTTTGACTATGAAAGCCAATTAATATAATGAAGTTTTTGTTTAATGTGCTTGTTGTGGTATGAGTTGTTATTTTAGAATGATAACCAAGTAGTTAAATAAATAATAATGAAACTTTATTTATTTGATCAGAAATATGCTGCTAAGAAGGAGACAACATAACCAAGAGGCTGAGTCACATAATGAAAATTAGGGGGGTCGTAATAACTCTATGTAAGAGTTCGTTAATTTATTAACGGCAACATTTAACCAAGTTGGGGGAGGAATTCCCGTAGCACCTAGGGTAGCTAGAACAACTACCTTTAAGGAATTCAAAAGTGTGGGTCCTCCGGAGTTCAGGGGAACGACAGACCCAGTAGAGGCCCAGACATGGGTGAAAGAGATAGAGAAGGCGTTTGTCATTATAAACGTGGGTGAGGCACAAAAGACTTCTTTTGCGACTTACATGATGAAAGGAGAGGCCAACTATTGGTGGGAGGCTCACCAGGGTGGGATAGAACATAGGCAGTTACATGGGAACAGTTCAAGAAGGTATTCTTCGAGAACTACTTCCCTACTAGCATGTAAGGTAGAATGGAGATTAAGTTCTTGGAACTTAAAAAAGGGGACATGACAGTTCCCTAGTACACCGCTAAATTCAATGAATTAGCGAGATTTGCTCCACATCAGGTGGACACAGAAGAGAGGAAGGCTCGTAGGTTTGAGCAGGGCCTGAAACCTTGGCTTTATAGTAGGATTTCGGTGTTTCAGAGTGCTTCCTGCGGGACCATTCTGGAAAAAGAAATAATAGCTGAAGGTGGTGGTGAGGCGTTATCTTAGTACCACAAGGAAAGGAAGAATAAGAATAAGAGTGAAGGATGAAATAAGGCAGAGGTTGCCAGCGGTAGCGGCACTATGCCAAAGAGGAAGAGCTTTAACCTTGGGAATACTGGGGTGAAACAAGGAGATCTTAAGCGTAGGATGGAGGCATGCAAGACATGCGGAAAGACTCATCTGGGAGTCTGTTTAAAAGGGAAATCAGTTTATTACAACTGTGGGAAGGAAGGACATTTATCACCTAACTACTCTAACCCTAAGAAGAATCATAGGTGTTTTGATTGTGGATCGTTGGATCACATGGCAAGAAATTGCCCAAAGAAAGGGTTAGAGGGAAATAAGGGTTCTGGTAGTGGTAAGTTAGCCATTACTGGACCAACACCATTTGTGGGTAGACCCTCAGCCCGTACGTTTAATATGACTGTCCAAGATGTGGTTGCATCATCGGATGTTGTAGCAGGTATCATTCCAGTCAATGAAATAAATGCTTATATGTTATTTGACTCGGGTGCTACTTGTTCTTTTATAGCATGTGGATTTGCTAAGCGATTAGGTTTAATTCCTGAAAAGTTAGCAATACCTTTAGACGTTAATGTAGTAAATGAAGAGATAATCCCCATTGAACTTATTCATAAGGATTTTTGCGTAGATATTAGAGGGAATAAGTTATCGGTAGAATTGGTACCGATAAGGTTAATAGAATTCGATGTAATTTTTGGTATGGATTTGTTGATTAACCATAAGGTTATAATAGATTGCCATAGGAAAAGAGTAAACCTTCAGCTTTCTAAGAAAACCAAGGTAGTGTTCTTCGGTAGTAAATCACCGAGATGCTCTTGTTGTCTAACGATGACACGAGTTAGGAAGATGTTGAGAAAGGGGTGTGTAGGTTATCTGTGCCATGTTGTGGATACCCAAAGAGTGCGAGCATCCTTGGACCAGATACCTATAGTTCAAGAGTTCGCGGGTGTATTTCCTGAGGAATTACCGGTTATTCCATCAGATAGGGAGGTTGAGTATGTGATTGATCTATTATTGGGTACGATACCAGTTTCAAGGGCACCATATCGGATAGCGCTAGTTGAGATGAAGGAGTCAATGGTTCAATTACAAGAACAATTAGACAGGAAGTACATTCAACCGAGTGTGTCTCCTTGGGGAGCACCGGTATTGTTTGTAAAGAAAAAGGATGGGTCGTTACGACTTTGTATCGACGATCGAGAGTTGAACAAGTTAACGATTAAGAATAAATACCATTGCCCATGATCGATGATCTATTTGATTAGTTGAAAGGGGCAAAGTATTTTTCTAAAATAGATTTGTGCACGGGGTATCATCTGTTAAAAGTGAGGAAGGAGGATGTACCTAAGACGGCGTTCAAAACTCGTTATGGTCATTACGAGTTTCTAGTTATGTCATTTGGGTTAACAAATGCGCCAGCCACATTCATGGATATGATGAACAGAGTGTTCAAGCAGTATTTGGACAAGTTCGTCGTAGTGTTCATCGATGATATTCTAGTCTATTCCAAGACATCAGAAGATCATGCTGAACATTTAAGGATAGTGTTGGAGACACTTCGGAAGGAAAAGTTATACGCGAAATTCACAAAGTGTGAATTTTAGCTTGAACGAGTGCAGTTTCTAGGGCTTATTATTGATAAAGATATCATTTCCGTGGATCCAGCAAAGGTAGAAGCAGTTAATGAGTGGGAGCAACCGAAAATGCCAACTGAGGTTCGGAGTTTTCTAGAGTTAGCGGCATACTATAGAAGGTTCATCCAGAACTTTTGTAATATAGCTACTCCGTTGACAAATTTGACTAGGAAGTCGGTGAAGTATGTGTGGACTGAAAAATGTGAGAATAATTTTCAAGAACTAAAGAAGAGGTTAAGTGAGGCACATGTATTGTCTTTGCTAGATGATATAGGAAATTTAGTTGTTTATAGCGATGCTTCGCATAGAGGACTGGGTTGCGTGCTCATTTAGCATAGCAAAGTCATTGTGTATGCGTCACGTCAATTAAAGGTTTATGAGAAGGTCTATCTTACTCATAACCTGGAATTGGCAACTGTAGTTTTTGCCTTAAAGATATGGAGGCATTATCTTTACGGTGAGAAGTGTGAGATATATATGGACCATAAAAGTCTGAACTATATCTTTACACAGAAGGAGTTGAATATGAGATAGAGAAGGTGGTTGGAACTAATAAAAGATTACGATTGTGATATCTTATATCATCTGGGGAAAGAAAATGTAGTAGTATGCGCTAAGTAGGAATGGTAGAGAAAAACTCTCAATGTTAATGGCTAGGAATGAGTTAATAATAGCGATGGCAAGGATGGAATTTGAAGTTAAATTACTGGGTGAAGCAGAGGAGATGTTATTTTCCATGGAGACTCAACTGACCATAGTGGAACGTGTTAAGGAATTGCAATTGAGCAACGAGGAATGTGAACATATGAAGAAGAGGATAGAAGATGAAGAAAAGACTAAGAATAACCTCGATAATGAGGGATTGCTTCGTTTTGAAGGAAGAATTTGGGTTCCAAATAATCCTGAGTTAAAAGAGGAGATAATGAGTGAGGCCCTTAGTTCGAGGTACTTGATACATCCCGGTAGTATGAAGATGTATCAAGACCTTCGTTCAAACTTTTGGTGGCCGAACATGAAAAGAGAGATAATAGAATAAGTAAGTAGGTGCTTAACTTGTTAGAAAGTTAAGGCTGAACACCAATGACCTAGTGGGTTTTTGCAATCATTAGAAATTCCGTAGTGGAAATGGGAGCACATCACAATGTGTTTTGTGTTGGGACTTCCAACAACAAGGAAATGATATGATTCTATTTGGGTGATAGTAGATCGATTGACGAAATCGGCTCACTTTCTACCAATTGGAGTCAAGTATAACCTAGAACAGTTAGCTAAGCTTTATGTCAAAGAAATTATTTCAGGGCATGGAGTACCTATTTCGATTGTGTCAGATCATGATCCACGATTCACATCGAACTTTTGGAGAAATTTGCAAGAGCAAATGGGAACACATTTGAGATTGAGTATGGCATATCATCCTCAGATGGATGCACAAAGTGAACAAACAATTCAAACGCTTGAAGATATGTTAAGATCTTGCGTTATGGATTTTAAAGGTAAATGGGACGACCACCTACCGTTGGTGGAATTTGCGTACAATAATAGTTTTCACACTAGTATAGGCATGTCGCCTTACGAAGCGTTGTATGGGAGGAAGTGTAGAACTCCACTGTGTTGGGATGAAGTGGGTGAACGTCAAATGTTGGGACCTAAGTTGGTACAACAAACGGTGGACATGGTAAAGCTAATACGTACTCGTCTGTTAGCTGCTCAAGATAGGCAAAAGAAGTATGTCGATCCTCATAGAGAAAAGAGATAATTTGATGTAGGATCGTATGTTTTTCTAAAAGTATCACCTTGGAAAGGGAATATACGTTTTGGGAAGAAAGGGAAGTTAAGTTCAAGGTTTATAAGATCTTTTGAGATCTTAAAAAGGGTGGGAGAGGTGGCTTATGAAGTAGCCTTACCTCTAGAAATGCAACGCATTCACAATGTGTTTCACGTGTCTGTGTTACGTCCCTATAAGCCGGACTATAAACATGTAACAGAGTATGAATCTATCCAAATAGAGAAAGATTTATCGTATGAAGAACTTCCATTTCAAATTATTGATAGGAAGGAACAAGTTTTGAGAAATAAGATAATACCTTCGGTGAAGGTGATACGGAGAAACCACAATGCTGAAGAAGCAACGTGGGAACTTGAAAGTAAAATGAAGGAAATTTTTCTTCATTTCTTTATGTAATTATAAGCGAGATTCTGGGGACAGAATCCTTATAAGGGGGGAGAATGTAACGCCCGAGAAAATCTGATTTATATGTGAATTAATTTTTTATTTGATTATGTGAATTAAATGAATTTAATTGATTGTTTTTGCGAGTAAGCTATGTGAAGGTCGTTCTATGACCTAGACTGTGCAAATGTGGTTAGTAATCTGGCTATGTTTTAGAATTAATTATTTTGAATTTTTGAGACGAAAATAAAAGTTTTCCAAGAAATTTCCGTAAAAACATTATTCATCTGTTTCTGCTCGGGGATTAAGTTTGAAATTCTGAGAAATGTGTAATAATAGAATATGAAGACAAGATGGAATATCTAATAATATTTCATTTATGGCAAACGAAGTTTTTTCCCGCGGACTTAAAACCTAAGGGTTGAGAAGAATGATTTCTGAGAAGGAAATGAGCTTCGTATAATGAATTACGATAATTATTATGCATATGTTATACGAGTATAATACGAAGATTTAATAATAAGTACAATATGAATATCGTACGAGTATTATGCGAAGAGAATACGTGAATTATACGTGTGGAATACGATTGGTATTATTGGATTTATATTATAAGGAGTTAGTATAATCCAATTGGATTTGGTTTATATCAAGCCCAAGTGATTGAGTAATCAAGCCCAATGAATTATGTATTTAAACCCAAGTTAGAGCCCAATGTTAGAATTAATTAAGCCCGATCCAAGAAACCGAACTGTGGATCGAACCGATGGATCATCGAATGGGTAAATCCCATGGGGATGACCCATGGGCATGGTGGGCCGGCCACTTGGTGTTCAAGAAAAGTAAACTACTTGATCACCAAGTATTTTACTTGGTGATAAAGTATTGAATAGTAAGGAGGTGGGACAAAGGACCAAAAAGCCCTCCATTTAAATTGCCTAAAAATAGAAAGCTTAAGTTAGTTATTTTTGGTTTTCCAAGAGTCATTCAACTTATATCGAGAGAGAGAAAGAGCTAGACTTAAGCTATCATCTCACTTGAAGCTTTTCTTTAGAGATTATATCAAGAACGTAAAGATTGGAAAGGTAATAATCCATTAATATTAGTTTTCCATCCCTTTTGATTTCTTTTTTATGAAGAATCTTAGATTAGTGGAGCATGTCTCCTATGTAAGAATAAGAATGGCTTGTATTACATAAAACCTTTATAAGTCACGTGCCAGTAAGAATCGTAAGGGTTTACGTAAGTATAAACCGTAGAAATCATTGAATAATGAACTTGGTTGTTGATGGACAAATTGAACACCATCACTATTAGTATATGTGTATCTTACTTGGTTAGGATGTAGATATCAAATCAATGGAGTGTTCTATTTGATTTGGCATGTAGAACACTAGTAACGAAGTTATGGCAAATTTTACTGAAATAGACGTTAAACGTAAAAAACATTGAAATTCTAGATTTATAGTCGAAAATTGTCGTAAGACTTGAAAACATTTGTTTTCAATGTCAACACATGAGATAGGGTATTTAAGAGTCGTGGGCTCAAGAATCATCGGATTCCGACTTAAAACAAAGAAAACGAGTATTGAACGCTCAATAACGGTTAAGGAACGCTTAAGAATGAACTTATAAGTGAATTTTGAGTTAATGGATTTGGAAACGTAAAATTCTTATATGAACGCATAGAGTATTTAATTTATGAGTTGTGGACTTTTGAATGGCCCAAATCGGGCTTATAACGAAGAAGTTATGAAGCCGGGAAGTTCACAAAAAATTTTATCTATACAATTTTTCTGGTGCTTAAAATACCGCTCTGTAGCGTCGGAACAGTGTAATTACTTACTGAAGAGTGGCGCTGCAGTGCCACTCATATGAAGGAGTTTCGCGTCGCATCACTAGTGTGGTATAGAAAAGCTACGCCGCGGCGCCGAGGCAGGGCTTTTGTTAGACAAGTTAGGTTTGAGCTCTAATTGTTTCAAGACCTATACAAGTTATGTTTATATACTTAATGAACATACTAAAGCTATTCCTATGTTACATATACTAATGTATATGGCAATGAACTTAGGAATTGAACGCAAGTTGTTAGTGTTTTAACGAAGAACATAAAGAGTTAATAATAAACCATGAACGGTAATTGACATTGGTACTTCACCAATGATGATCGAGTCTGGTTAATATTGTAAGATCGTTAACAAGCCTGGATGAAAGGTAGTAAGTCGAATTGACATTATTAATGAAATAAAGTCAAATAAGACATAGAAGGGAAAGAAATTGGTATAAACAATGTGATTTATTGTTTGGTAGCCAATTATAGTGTGCTATCTGAATATATCATCTAGATTCTGTAAAGGCTGAGAACAGTCGAATAAATTATACTGAGTTGCATGGATGATTTTAAAGAAAGGGTCAATGCCAGTTTTAACTCGACTAGACTACTCTTAAGAGATAGATTGATTTGTATTCATGTCTTTCTATATAGAAATGATAACGTTATCCTATGCCAAGTATTTTGGTACGGATTTGAAGGTAAGTTTGTCTATGAACAAACAAAAGTATTTTTCATTGTTTATTCGATGGGCACGCGAGTTTGCCAAAACTTAAACGTAAATACGTTTAACTGATGAGTGTTGATCAATATAGAGTACTATAGGCTGATCACCTATATGTGCTCGTAAGTAATGCCGGATGTACAACCTCAGTGCTGTGATGTCCTTTTCAAGTATGAAAACTGAAAGATACTGTTCATGGTCTTTAGACTGGCTTAGAATTCCTAAATTATAATACACTTTTGGAATTGAGATTATGAATTTTTGAGTATTGATGTTTCGTCATACTTCATGACTACTTGTTCAGTTATGGAAGATTTCATTATATAATTCACGAATGTGGTATTGGTATTACGTGAATTATATGATTGCAGTTAAAGCTGAGCATACTGAGAATGCTATGAGAAATAAGGGCAAGGCTAAGATGGATAATTAACCATCTTGTAATAGATTAGTATGATTGTATGTATTATACTTACGAACAACAAACAATGTAATCGGTTTATGAACCTAAGAAAAGATTTCACTTTGATTCTAATAAGAAGATAGTAATTATATTCATTATATTATGTTTTCAATGGAATGGTTGTATAGTTATAAGTATCGTGTAGCACCATATGTCACATCGGGGCGTTGTGAGGCGGTCATTTCCTTCAACTTCATACGTGCGTATGAGTTAGCATGATACTAACATCCGGTCTTGGCGCTGCGGTGCCCCACATTACTCTCTTAGCCACGCCGCGGCGTGACTCTGTAGTACGTATATGCACTTTATATGGCGCTGCAGCACTACCAATATACCTTGGGTTTGCACCGCGGCGCCAACTCTGTGCCCCAAATTTTTTTTATAGACTTTTAATATTTGCGAATTTCCCGAACTCATAACTTCTTCGTTATAAGTCCGAATTGGCTCGTTCAAAAGCCTACGGTTCACAAATTGCATACTCTACGCATTCATGCAAGAATTTTATCTATTTGAAATTGTTTGCTAAAAATACACCTATTTGTTCATTTTTAACGAAAATGATAGACGTTCGTGAACGTTCAACACTCGTTTCTTCGTTCTAAGTCGGAATCCAGTCATTTTTGAGTGTGCAACTCTGTAATGCCAAATATAACTTGTCTCCATCAAAAACCAATGTTTCTGAGTTCAAACACAAAATTTGACTTCCATTCTGAGAATTTCACGTATTCGACGATTATCGTCCAATCATGTTAATTCCGACAAAACTTCATTACTAACGATTTGATCATCATTCTAAAGGGATTCAATTAATTTTATAGAAATTTCAACTTACATATTATAACAACTTATTTTCAAGTTAGGTTTTGGCTTATTCTTTATAAGTTTATTGTAACGCCCGAGAAAATCGGATTTTTATGACAATTAAATTTTTATTTGATTATGTGAATTAAATGAATTTAATTAATTTATAATTTGAGTAAGCTATGTGAAGGTCGTTCTATGACCTAGAATGTGTTTATATGGTTAGTAATCTAGCTAAGTGCTAGAATTAATTGTTCGGAATTTCCAAGACGAAAATAAATGTTTTCCTAGAAATTTCCATAAAAACATTATTCATCCGTTTCTGTTCGGGGAATTATTTTAAAATTCCGAGAAACGCTTAATGATAGAATATCGAGATAAGATGGAATATCTGTTAATATTTCATTTATGGCAAACAAAGTTTTTGCCTGCGAACTTAAAGCCTAAGGGTTGAGTATATTGATTTCCGAGAAGGAAATGAAATGCGTAGAAGAATTTCATTATAGTTAAAGCGAGTGTTATACAACTGTGGTACTATTTAGTATCTGTGTAAAATACGACGAGTAAATTCGATGTACAATATGATTATTATATGAGTAGTATACGGAGATAATACGTGAATTGTATGTATAGAATACGATTCATGGTATAGAATTAAGTTATGACTTAATGCTAATTCATTTGAGTTAAATTATTAATTAGTCCAATTAATTGAATGAGCAAGCCCAAGGGATTAGTTGGTTAAGTCCAATTCAAGGCCCAATATTAGGTTGGTTAAGCCCAATGCATAAAAACCGAACCGTGGATCGAACCGGTGGGTCACCGAATGGGTAGAACCCATGGGGCAACCCATGGGATGACCCATGGAAATGGGTATGCCGGCCACCTTGGTGTGCAAGCCAAGAATAATGCTTGGTCACCAAGCATTTTACTTGGTGACCAAATGTGAATAATAAGGAGGTGGGGAGTGTAATGTCCATATTACCCTCCATTCTAGTATCCTATAAATAAGAAGGCAAGTTGGCCATTTGAGAGTTTTTCAATTGCCTAACCTAGATTATTTGAGAGAGAAAGAGAGCTAGACTACACACAACATATATTTTGGAAGATTGTACTTAGAGTTTTCAAGAGATTCATAAGAGTTCTTGAGGTAATAATCCTTATCTTTCATTTCCATCTCTTTTGATTTTCTTTTATCTGGGAGGATCATAAAATGGGTGGTATATGTCTTGTATATAGGATTAAAGATGACTTACCATAGATTCAATCTCTATAGGTAATTGGATCGTAGGAATCATAAGGTTCGATATAGTTTTAAACCATGAAAATATTAGTTGTTGAGATCGATTGTTTTTAAACGATTGAACTCCATCAATACGTTATATATGCATCTTACTTGGTTAGGATATAGATATGAAATCCGTGGAGTATTCCATGTGATTTGGCTTAGAGAACCCTAGTAACGAAGTTATGGCGAATTTTACGAAATTAGACGTTAAACGTCGAAAACGTTGAAATTCCGGATTGGAGGTCGAAAGTTGACGTGAGACTTGAAATAGTTGTTTTTCAATGAGAACAAGTGAGATAGGGTAATTAAGAGTTGTGGGTTTGAAAATCTTCGGATTCTGACTTAAAATAAAGAAAACGAGCATTGCACGCTCATTAACATTTACGAACGTCTAGAAATGGAACTTAATAGTGAATTTTGAGTTATTGGATTCAAAAGTGTCGAATTCTTATATGACCGCATAGAGTATGTCATTTATGACGTGTAGGCTTTTGAACATACCAAATTGGGCTTATAACGAAGAAGTTATGACCTCGGAAATTTCATAAATATTTTCAAAATTATTGAAGTTCTGGTACTGAGGTCTGGCATCGTGACGCAAGACGTAGTGTTAAAATGACACGCCGTGATCTTTGGCATTGTAAAGTTAGGTATTGCTAAATGAAATATGCATAGGCCATCGCCATCGCCATGCGACGCCGAGACAAAAGCCTTGTTATCGCTGGCTGAAAGTAAATACCAGCCTAGTATCTAGGATGGTCGCATGAAAAGCGATTGTTTGGCTTTGGATATTGAGTTAGGTTTTGAACTTCAATTGTTTAGGTATCTATAGGGGTAATGTTTGTACATTTCAAAAGTGTATTAAAGCTATTCATATACTACCTATACTAAGGTATATGGTATTGAACTTAGGAATTCAATGCATGTTAATGATTTATGAATGATGAAAGAGGTTAGTACTTTATCAACAATGTTCGAGTCCGGTTAGTAACATTAGTTGAGTAACGAGCCGAGATGAAGGGTAATGCGTCGAGTTTACTTTATTATTAATATTACATGAACTAAGACATAGAAGAGAAAGAAGTTGGTAAAACAATGTGAACATTTGTTTGTTAGCTAATTACAGTATGCTATTTGAATATATTATGTAGATTTTGTAAAGGCTGTGGTCAGTCAATTAAGTTATTTGAAGACGCTGAAAGGCAAGTTTTCTTAACGCTTGTCTAACTTCCAAATTAGCCAAGTTTTATGTAATTCGTTGAAATGAATTGCACGATTGGTTTTAAAGAAAGGGTCAATGCCAGATTTTAACTCGGCTAGACTGTTCGTAAGATATATATTTATTATGATTCATATCTTTCTATATAGAAATGTTTAACGCTATCCTATGCCAAGTAATTGGTACGGACGTGAAGGTAAGGTTTGTCTATGAACAAACAAAAGTATTTTTCATCGATTATTCGATGGGTAAACGAGTTTGCCAAAAATATTAAACGTAAATACGTTTAATGAATGAGTGTTGATCAACAAAGAGTACTATAGGTTGATCACCTAGAAGTGCTCGTAAGTAATGCAGACGTAATAGCCTTAGTGCTGTGAAATCCTTTTCAAGTATGAAAACTGAAAGTTACTGTTCATGGTCTATCGACCGGTTCAGAATTCCTAATCTATTCTATACTTTGGGAATTGATGTTATGAACTGTTAAAGTATTATTGTTTTATGATACTTCATAACTATTGTTCAGTTATGTAGGAATTGTTATATAATTCACGAATGTGGTATTACTGTTATCCTTTATTAAACTTGCTAAGCTGTCGTGCTCACTTCCTGCATAAATTATATAACTGCAGTTAAGGATGAACGTCCTGAGAATGCTAAGAGAGATAAGGGAAAAGCTAAGATGGATGCTTAGCCATTGTGTAATATATTAGTATGTTTGTATGTATTATTACATTATGAATAACTAACGATGTAATCGGTTATGAACCTGGGAAGGATTATACTTTGATTGTAATAAGAAGATAGTAATTACATTCATTTGGTCGTATTTCAATGGAATGAATGTATGGATATTAGTATAGTGAAGCACCATATGTCAGGTTGGAAGATACCCGAATTTGGGGGCGTCACAGGTTGGTATCAAAGCTTTAGGTTATAAAACTTAAGGGGGGAAGAACCTTAGGCTAATAACCTCGTAAGGAAGGTAAAGTCCAAAGAATGAAATTCAAGTCCATTGAATTATTAAGGTATTGAGATAACTCAGTATTCAAAGAATTAAAAGATGGAAATTATTCTTAAATAAATTAAATGTGATTTGTGTTTATACTATTGTGTATTATGTACTAATCAACTTGTTATGTGCTATTGTAGATGTCGATCGATAGCATGATGTATAGAGACATTCACGTTGTGAGTGAAGAGTCAGTAAACCAAGTGGAGGTAGTACCAATGCCAGTGGTGGAGGTACGATTAGTTGTACTAGAAGACTAAGACATTGAGGAGTACATCTCTGAGGAGGAATACTCTGAAGAGACGATGGGTTTAACATCATACCTTAATGAGATACTGGATGTAGAGGAGGAAATGGAGGTGACATTGGTTAATACGGTGGTACCTACTCAAGAGCCAACACCTCCAGATGCAATGAGATCGTTGTATCTGTCTGTGTTGGATGGGAATGTGCATCTACGCTCTGTGATAGAAACCCTGAATGAGGAGATAACCACCCTATATGAGGCGAAGGAATCTACAGAGGCAGACTTTGAGTCATGAGCACGACGAGAAAGTGCTTATGACAGATAAAGCACAGGACTATAAGGATGAGGTTCTAGAACTTCAAAAGAAACTGGTTAAAAAAGACCAGAAGATAGCTAGGATGTCATACATCCACGAGTCCGCTCATGAGGATTTCAAGCTGAAAATTGCTTATTATTCCATTGAGTCCGGACAGACTCGACATACTATAACTCGAGATATAGTGTCGATTCTGACAAATCAGAAATATGAGAATGTCGTTCAACAGTGCTAGTAGATCATTAGATCTTTTGTGTATATGGAAGTGACGTAAAACCCTCTTTTGTATAATTAAAGGGTAGTCTTTTTGTAAATCCCAATTTTATAGAAGGCAATCGCGGGATAGTATGTAATAGCTTTTGGTTAAGGGAACATGATGTAAATAGTTTTGACTATGAAAGCATATTTATATAATGAAGTTTTTATTAAATGTGCTTGTTGTGGTATGAATGGTTGTTATTGATTGAAAATGATAACCAAGTAGTTAAATAGATAATAACGAAACTTTATTTATTTAATCAGAATTATGCCACCAAGAAGGAGACAACATAACCAAGAGGCCGAGTCTCATAATGAAAATCAGGGGGGGTCTTAATAACCCTATGCAAGAGTTCGTTAATTTATTAACTGCTGCATTTAACTATGTTGGGGGTAGGATTCCTGCAGCTCTTGGGGTAGTAAGAACAACTACCTTTAAGGAATTTAAGAGCGTGGGTCCTCCTGAGTTCTGAGGGACGACAGACCCTTTAGAAGCCCAAACATGGGTAAAAGAGATTGAAAAGGCGTTTGTGATAATAAACATAGGTGAGGCGCAGAAGACTTCTTTTACGACTTACATGATGGAAGGGGAAGCCAACTACTGGTTGGAGGCTCACCAGGGTGGGACTAGAACCGAAGCTGTTACGTGGGAATAGTTTCAGAAGGTCTTCTTCAAGAACTATTTCCCTACTAGTATGCAGGGTATGATGGAGATTAAGTTCCTAGAACTTAAGCAGGGGGATATGACAGTTCCCTAGTATGCTGCCAAGTTCAATGAATTGGCGAGATATACTCCACACCAGGTGGATATAGAGGATAGGAAGGCATATAGGTTTAAGCAGGGCTTAGAACCCTGGCTCTACAGTAGGATATCGGTTTTTTAGAGTGCCTCCTATGGGACCATTCTGGAAAAGACGATTATAGCTGAAGATAGTGGTGAGGCATTGTCTCAGTACAACAAAGAGCGAAAGAACAAGAGTAAGTTAGAGGGAGTGGGTAAGGCTGAAGTTGCCAGCGGAAGCGGCAACTTGCCGAAGAGGAAGAGTTTTAACCCTTGGAATACTGGGGTAAAGCAGGGAGAGCCCAAGCGGAGAACAAGAGCATGTAAGACATGCGAAAAGACTCATATGGGATTCTGTTTAAAGGGGAAAGCAGTTTGCTACAACTATGGGCAGGAGGGGAATTTGTCACCCAACTGTCCTAACCCTAAGAAGAACCAGGGGTGTTTTTTCTTTGGGTCATTAGATCACATGGCAAGAAACTGCCCAAAGAAGCGTTTAGAGGGAAATAAAGGTTCTGGTAGTGGTAAGTTAGCCATTACTAGACCAACACCATCAGTGGGTAGACCCTCAGCTCGTACGTTTAATATGACTATCTAAGATTTTGTTGCATCAACTGATGTGGTAGCAGGTATCATTCCGGTCAATAAGATAAATGCTTATGTGTTATTTGACTCGGGAGCTACTTGTTCTTTTATAGCATGTGAATTTTTTAAGCGATTAGGTTTAATCCCTGAGAAGTTGCCAATACCTTTAGATGTTAAGGTAGCAAATGATGAGATAATCCCCATTGAAAATATTCATAAGGATTGTTGCATAGACATTAGAGTTAATAAGTTATCGGTAGATTTGGTACCGATAAGGTTAAAAGAATTTGATGTAATTCTTGGTATGGATTGGTTGGCTAACCATAAGGCGATAATAGATTGCTATAGGAAAAGTGTAAACCTTCAGCTTTCTAAGAAAACCAAGGTGGTGTTCTTCGATAATAAATCACCGAGACACTACACAAGCTAGAAAGATGTTGAGAAAAGGGTGTGTAGGCTATCTGTGCCATGTTGTGGATACCCAAAGAGTGGGAACATCCTTGGACCAGATACCTATAGTGCAAGAGTTTGCGGATGTATTTCCGGAGGAGTTACCGGGTATTCCACTGGATAGGGAAGTCGAGTTTGTAATTAATCTGTTACCGGGAACGTCACCAGTTTCAAGGGCACCATATCGGATGGCGCCAGGTGAGATGAAGGAGTTAATGGTCCAGTTACTAGAACTATTAGCTAGAAAGTACATTCAACTATGTGTGTCTCCTTGGGGAGCACCAGTGTTGTTTGTCAAGAAGAAGGATGGGTTGTTAAGACTTTGTATCGACTATCGAGAGTTGAACAAGTTGACGATTAAGAGTAAATACCCGTTGCCTAAGATCGATGATCTATTTGATCAGTTGAAAGGGGCAAAGTATTTTTCTAAGATAGATTTACGCACGAGGTATCATCAGTTAAAAGTGAGGAAGGAGGATGTACCTAAGACGGCGTTCAGAACTCGTTATGGTCACTACGAGTTTTTGGTAATTTCGTTTGGGTTGACTAATGCGCCAGCCGCATTTATGGATATGATGAACAGAGTGTTCAAATAATATTTGAACAAGTTCGTCGTAGTGTTCATTGATGATATTCTAGTCTATTTAAAGACATCAGAAGATCATGCAGAACATTAAAGAATAGTGTTGGAAACACTAAGGAAGGAGAAGTTGTATGCGAGATTCACAAAGTGTGAATTTTGGCTTGAGAGAGTGCAATTTCTAGGACATGTTATTGATAAAGATGGAATTTTCGTAGATCCAGTAAAAGTGGAAGCAGTTAATGAGTGGAAGCAACCGAAAACGCTAACAAAGGTTCAGAGTTTTCTAGGGTTAGCGGGATACTATAGAAGGTTCAATCCGGACTTTTCTAAAATAGCAACTCTGTTGACAAATCTGACAAGAAAGTCGGTGAAGTATATGTGGATTGAAAAATGTGAGAACAATTTTCAAGAGTTGTAGAAGAGGTTAAGTGAGGCACCTGTATTGTCCTTACTAGATGATACAGGGAACTTTGTAGTGTATAGCGATGCTTCGCATAAAGAACTGGGTTGCGTGCTCATGCAACATGGCAAAGTCATTGCGTATGCGTCACGTCAATTGAAGGATTATGAGAAGGTCTATCCTACTCACGATTTGGAATTGGCAGCTGTAGTTTTTGCCTTGAAGATATGGAGGCATTATTTATATGGTGAGAAGTGTGAGATATACACGGACCATAAAAGTCTGAAATATATCTTCACACAGAAGGAGTTGAATATAAGACAGAGAAGGTGGTTAGAGTTAATAAAAGATTATGATTGTGATATTTTATATCATCCGGGAAAGGCAGATGTAGTAGCCGATGCGCTAAGTAGGAAGGGTAGAGAGAAATTGTCAATGTTAATAACTTAGAATGAGTTGATAACAATGATGGTTAGAATGGAATTAGAAGTTAAGTTACCGGAGGAAGCAGTGGAAATGTTATTTTCCATGGAAACCCAATCGACCATAGTAGACGGGCTTAGGGGAGTATAATTGAGTAACGAGGAATGCGAGCAAATAAAAAAGATGATAGAAGATGAAGAGAAGACTAAGTATAACTTCGATAAATAGGAATTACTTCGTGTTGAAGGAAGGATTTGGGTTCTGAATGATCCCGAATTAAAGGAGGAAATAATGATGGAGGCTCATAGTTCGAGGTACTCGATACATCCCGGTAGTACGAAGATGTTTCAAGACCTTCGTCAGAACTTTTGGTGGCCGAACATGAAGAGGGAGATAGCAGAATATGTTAGTAGGTGCTTAACTTGTCAAAAAGTTAAGGCTGAACACCAATGACCGAGTGGGTTGTTGCAACCGTTACAAATTCCAGAGTGGAAGTGGGAGCATATCACAATGGACTTTGTGGTGGGACTTCCAACAACAAGAAAATGATACAATATTATTTGGGTGATAGTGGATCGATTGATGAAATTGGCTCATTTTCTACCAATAAGAGTTAGGTATAACCTAGATCAGTTAGCTAAGCTGTATGTCAAGGAAATTATTTCCAGACATGGATTACCTGTTTCGATTGTGTCAGATCGTGATCCACGATTCACATCGAACTTTTGGAGGAGTTTGCAAGAGCAAGTGGGAACGCAGTTAAGATCGAGTACGGCGTATTATCCTCAGACGGATGGTCAGAGTGAATGGATAATTCAAATGCTTGAAGATATGTTAAGATCTTGCGTTATGGATTTCAAAGGGAGTTGGGACGAGTATCTGCCGTTGGTGGAATTTTCGTACAACAATAGTTTTAACGCTAGTTTAGGCATGCCGCCTTATAAAGCATTTTATGGAAGGAAGTGCCGAACTCCATTATGTTGGGATAAGGTGGGTGAATGTCGGATGTTGGGACCTGAGATGGTACAACAAACGGTTAACATGGTGAAGTTAATACGTACTCGATTAGTTGCTGCTCAAGATAGGTAGAAGAAGTATGCAGATCCTCACAAAGAAAATAGAGAATTTGATGTAGGATCTTTTGTCTTTCTGAAAGTATCGCCTTGGAAGGGGAAGATACATTTTGGAAAGAAGGGGAAGTTAAGTCCAAGGTTTGTAGGACCTTTTGAGATTTTAAGAAGGGTAGGAAAGGTGGCTTATGAAGTAGCCTTACCTCCAGAAATGGAACGCATTAATAATGTGTTTCATGTGTCAGTGTTACGTCCTTATAAACCGGACTATAAACACGTAATAGAGTATGAATCTATCTACATAGAGAAAGATTTGTCCTATGAGGAACTTCTGATTCAAATTATTGATAGGAAGGAGCAAGTATTAAGAAATAAGGTAATACCTTCAGTGAAGGTGTTATGGAGAAACCACAATGCTGAAGAAGCAACGTGGGAGCTCGAGAGTAAAATGATGGGAGATTTTCCTCATTTGTTTATGTAATTATAAGCTAAGATTCTGGGGACAGAATCCTTATAAGGGGGAGAGAATGTAACGCCCGAGAAAATCGAATTTTTATGACAATTAAATTTTTATTTGATTATGTGAATTAAATAAATCTAATTGATTTATTATGTGAGTAAGCTATGTGATGGTCATTCTATAACCTAGAATGTGTTTATATGGTTAGTAATCTTGCTACGTGCTAGAATTAATTGTTTAGAATTTCCAAGACGAAAATAAATGTTTTCCGAGAAATTTCCATAAAAACACTATTCATCCGTTTCTGTTCGGGGAATTATTTTGAAATTCCGAGAAACGCTTAATGATAGAATATTGAGATAAGATGTAATATCTGTTAATATTTTATTTATGGAAAATGGAGTTTTTGCATGCGGACTTAAAACCTAAGGGTTGAGTATATTGATTTTCGAGAAGGAAATGAAATGCGTAGAAGAATTTCATTATAGTTAAAGCAAGTGTTATACAACTGTGGTACTATTTAGTATCTATGTATAATACGACGAGTAAATACGATGTACAATATGATTATTGTACGAGTAGTATACGGAGAGAATACGTGAATTGTATGTATAGAATACGATTCGTGGTATAGAATTAAGTTATGACTTAATGTGAATTCATTTGAGTTGGATTATTAATTAGTCCAATTAATTGAATGAGCAAGCCCAAGGGATTAGTTGGTTAAGTCCAATTCAAGGCCCAATATTAGGTAGGTTAAGCCCAATGCATAAAAACCGAACCGTGGATCGAACCGGTGGGTCACCGAATGGGTAGAACCCATGGGCAATTAATTAGTACAATTAATTGAATGAGCAAGCCCAAGGGATTAGTTGGTTAAGTCCAATTCGAGGCCCAATATTAGGTTGGTTAAGTCCAATGCATAAAAATTGAACCGTGGATCGAACCGGTGGGTCACCAAATGGGTAGAACCCATGGGGCAACCCATGGGATGACCCATGGCAATGGGTGGGCTGGCCACCTTGGTGTGCAAGCCAAGAATAATTCTTGGTCACCATGCATTTTACTTGGTGACCAAGTGTGAATAGTAAGGAGGTGGGGAGTGTAATGTCCTATATTACCCTCCATTCTAGTTTCCTATAAGTAAGAAGGCAAGGTTGGCCATTTGAGAGTTTTTCAATTGCCTAGCTTAGATTATTTGAGAGAGAAAGAGAGCTAGACTACACACAACATATATTTTGGAAGATTGTACTTAGAGTTTTCAAGAGATTCATAAGAGTTCTTGAGGTAATAATCCTTATCTTTCATTTCTATCTCTTTTGATTTTCTTTTATCTTGAGGATCATAAAATGGGTGGTATATGTCTTGTATATTGGATTAAAGATGACTTACAATAGATTCAATCTCTATAAGTCATGAGATCGTAGGAATAATAAGGTTCGATATAGTTTTAAACCAGGAAAATATTGGTTGTTGAGATCGATTATTTTTGAACGATTAAACTCCGTCAATAAGTTATATATGCATCTTGCTTGGTTAGGATGTAGATTTGAAATCCATGGAGTATTCCATGTGATTTGCCCTAGTAACAAAGTTATGGCAAATTTTACGTAATTAGACGTTAAACGTCGAAAACGTTGAAATTTGGGATAGGAGGTCGAAAGTTGACGCGAGACTTGAAATTGTTGTTTTTCAATGAAAACGCGTGAGATAGGGTAATTAAGAGTTTTGGGTTCGAGAATCGTCGGATTCCGGCTTAAAACAAAAAAAAAACAAGCGTTGAACGCTCATTAACATTTACGAACGTCTAGAAATGGAACTCAATAGTGAATTTTGAGTTATTGGATTTAAAAGTGTCGAATTCTTATATGAATGCGTAGAGTATGTCCTTTATGATGTGTAGGCTATTGAACGAACCAAATCGGGCTTATAACGAAAAAGTTATGACCCTGGGAATTTCTCAAAATTTTTCAAAATAGTTGAAGTTCTAGTACTGAGGTCTGGCGCCGCGGCATAGTAAAAGTTAGTCTATCGCTAAATGGCACCATGAGTTGCCACTATTCCGTGTTGAAGCGTCGGTAGAAGCCTTGCAAATCGCACTGGCCGTGGTGCATAACGCTTGATCTAGTACTAGGATGGCAGTTGCTTGTGCATGAAAGTGTTAAGCTTTGGATATTGACTTAGGTTTGGAACTTCAATTGTTCAGGGACCTATAGGGGTAATGTTTGTACACTTCATAAGTGTATTAAAGCTATTCCTATACTACCTATACTAAGGTATATGGTATTGAACTTAGGAATTGAATGCATGTTAATGAGTTATGAATTATGAACGAGGTTGGTACTTTATCAACAATGTTCGAGTCCAGTTAATAATGTCAGTTGAGTAACGAGCCGGGACGAAGGGTAATGCGTCGAGTTTACTTTATTATTAATATTAAGTTAACTGAGACATAGAAGAGAAAGAAGTTGGTAAAACAATGTGAACATTTGTTTGTTAGCTAATTACAGTGTTCTATGTGAATATATCATGTAGATTCTGTAAAGACCGTGGTCAGTCGATTAAGTTATTTGAAGACGCTAAAAGGCAAGTTTTCTTAACGCTTGTCTAACTTCCAAATTAGCCAAGTTTTATGTGATTCGTTGAACTGAATTGCACGATTTGTTTTAAAGAAAGGGTTAATGCCAGATTTTAACTCGGCTAGACTGTTTGTAAGATATAGATTGATTATGATTCATATCTTTCTATATAGAAATGTTAACGCTATCTTATGCCAATCAATTGGTAGGGACGTGAAGGTAAGGTTTGTCTATGAACAAACAAAAGTATTTTTCATCGATTATTCGATGGGCACGCGAGTTTGCCAAAAATATTAAATGTAAATACGTTTAATGAATGAGTGTTGATCAACATAGAGTAGTATATTTGATCACCTAGAAGTGCTCGTAATGACGCGCATGACGTAATGTGACCTTTAGTCTTTGTGAAATCCTTTTCAAGTATGAAAACTGAAAGTTACTATTCATGGTCTATCGACCGGTTCAAAATTCCTAATTTATTCTATACTTTGGGAATTGATGTTATGAACTGTTAAAGTATTATTGTTTCATGATACTTCATAAATATTGTTCAGTTATGTATGAATTGTTATATAATTCACGAATGTTGTATTACTATTATCCTTTATTAAACTTGCTGAGCTGTCATGTTCACTTCTTGCGTGAATTATATAACTGCTGTTAAGGATGAACGTCTTGAGAATGCTAAGAGAGATAAGGGCAAAGCTAAGATGGATGTTTAGCCATTGTGTAATAGATTAGTATGTTTGTATGTATTATTACATTATGAACAACTAACGATGTAATCGGTTATGAACCTGGGAAGGATTATACTTTGATTGTAATAAGAAGATAATAATTACATTGATTTGGTTGTATTTCAATGGAATGATTTTATGGATATTAGTATAACGGAGCACCATATGTCGGGTTGGAAGATACCCGAATTTGGGGGCATCACATTCATGACTTAATAACTTATAAACTACAAGTTTTCATTCCTTATGACTTATTATTGATTTAAGTCCTTTTATCAACATTCTCGCATCATATCAAACATACTAACTTCACATGGCAATCATATGACATGTTTATCATAAGTTGATAACTTATTTATGTTCAAGTTACTTATTCATAACTTATTAAGTGCATTGCTTATTTACTTCTTATGATTGCTTAGCATACATGATCATCACTTCTTTATCAAGCTATCATGGTAGAGATAGAAGAATATAGGACAAGAGTCTTACCCTTAATGAACTAGTTCTTCTCCTTCTTGGAACAAATATAGAAGTTTGTCTTAAAAGTGCTTATTCCCTCTACCCAATAAGTTGTTTAATGTTGGATGAAAACAAACAACCAACAAATGAATTATGAGCTTGCTATTTAAAAAGCTTCCAAAGTTAGGGCATTATGGTCAATAGCACATCCCTCCTCCTTAAACTAACCTCCTTACTAATCATTACTTGCTAAGCACAACACTTATCCTTTACTTGGTCATTACTTAAAGTTATTGGCCATCACACAAAGGTCTTGCCCACCAAGATAACCCACATCAACATGGTTTGCTCCATGGATCAAGCTTAACCCATTAGATCATTACATTGGGCTTAAGTTAATTAACTTAGCTTATTCATTTTGGGCTTTCATTAAGTTAATTTGGGTTTTTGATTAACAATTACATGGGCTTGCACATCAAATTCCTGTTGAACTTATACATCCTACATAATCCATACATTCATTCACAATTGTCTTAAAGCCTTAGTATATATTATATACGTATAATTCTTGTATTCTAGTTCGTATACTAATTCACAATATACGATATCTCTTCCTTTATACATATTCGTATAAGACTCTGTATTCAAATACCTCGTACAATACATATGTATTATACGATCATTACTCTTTCTTCGTTACGCTTAATATTTCTAACGTTCTCTAACTAAGTCCGCATACGAAATATTATGTTTTCCATAATTCGATTATTATTACATAATCCATCTCACCTTAATATTATAACGTTACGTATTTCTCGAAAATTCAAAAATAATTCCCGAGCGAAAATCGATGAATAGTGTTTTTCGAAAAATTTCTCGGAAAGCTTTTATTTTCGTCTTGGAAATTCAAACACTTTAATTCATTCATGTAGTTAAAATACTACGACTTTCTGACGTTACTAGGTTATATAACGACATTCATCTTACTAACACATAATAATAACAAATAATATTATTTTATTCATTATAAAAATATTTACAAAATATTCGATTTTCTGGGGCGTTACACTCTCTCCCCCTTATAAGGATTTTGTCCCCAGAATCTCGCTATATAAAAAAAAATTACACAAACAAATGATGGTAATTCTTTTTCATCATTTCTTCCAATTCCCATGTTGCTTCTTCTGCATCGTGGTTCTTCCATATCACTTTCACAGAAGGTATGACTTTGTTCCGCAGAACTTGTTCTTTTCTATCGATAATTTGAATCGGCATCTCTTCATACGTTAAGTCCTTCTCAATATGAATAGGCTCATATTCTATCACGTGTTTATAATCCGGGTTATAGGGATGTAACACAGATACGTGAAACACATTATGTATTCGTTCTAAATCCGGAGGTAATGCTATCATGTAAACTACTTCACCCACCCGTTTTAACACTTCAAAAGGTCCTATAAACCTTGGACTTAACTTTCCCTTCTTTCCAAAGCATATCTTTCCTTTTCAGGGAGATACCTTTAGAAATACGTAAGAACCTACTTCAAATTCTCTATTTCCTCGATGTGAATCTGTAATTTTCTTTTGTCTGTCTTGAGCTACTACTAAACGCATTTGTATCAACTTCACTATATCCACTATTTGTTGCACCAATTCTGGCCCTAGCATTTGGCGTTCTCCTACCTCATCCTAATACAATGGTGTTCTGTATTCCTTCAGCACAAAGCTTCGTAAGGTGGCATACCTATGCTTGCATGATAACTATTTTTATACGCAAACTCTACTAATGGTAAATGATCATCCCAACTACCCTTGAAAACCATAACACAAGATCTTAACATATCTTCTAATGTCTGAATTGTTCTCTCGCTCTGTCCATTAGTTTGTGGATGATACACCGTACTCAGCTTCAACTACATTCCCAACTGCTCTTGTAGACTCATCCAAAAGTTTGATGTGAATCGTGGATCACGATCTGAAACAATCGATATTGATGCTCCATGTCTGGAAATTATTTCCTTAATATAATGTCTAGCTAACTGGTCTAAGTTATACTTGACCATAATTGGCAAAAAGTGAGCCGACTTTATCAACCGGTCCACTATTACCCAAATCGCATCATACCCTTTCGTTGTAGTAGGAAGTCCCACCACAAAGTCCATCATGATATGCTCCCACTTCCACTCTGGAATTTGCAATGACTATAACAAGCCACTTGGTCGTTGATGTTCGGCTTTACCTTTCTGGCAAGTCAAGCACCTACTCACATACTTAGCTATTTCTCTCTTCATGTTCGGCCACCAAAAACTCTGTCGAAGGTCTTGATACATCTTAGTACTACCAGGATGAATCGAAAACCTCGAACTATGAGCCTCTTGTAATACCCGCTACTTTAATTTCGTCTCATTCGGAACCCCAATTCTTTCTTCAAATCTTAATAATCCTTCATTATCAAGACTGTACTTAATATCTTTTAAATTGGTTAGCCGCTCCTTTACCCTGTCACACTCATCAGTTTTGAGTTGCACCTCCTTAACTCTCTCTATGATTGTAGATTGCATCTCCATCGCAAACAGTATTTATCTTGATTAATTCGGCAACTTCACTTCTATCTCCATCTTAGTCATCTCTGTTATTAACTCAATTTGAGCCATTAACATAGACAACTTCTCCCGACCCTTCCTATTTAAGGTGTCGGCAACTACATTGGCTTTTCTAGGGTAATACAGGATTTCACAGTAGTAATCATTTATCAACTCCAGCCATCTCCTATGTCTCATATTCAACTCCTTCTGTGTGAAGATATATTTTAGACTCTTGTGGTCCGTGTATATCTCACATTTTTCTCCATAAAGATAATGTGTCCATATCTTTAGAGCAAAATCTATTGCGGCCAGTTACAGATCATGAGTAGGGTAAACTTTCTCATAATCCTTCAGCTGTCTTGACGCATATGCAATGACCTTGCCATCATGCATGAGCACGCAACCATGTCCTCTATACGAAGCATCACTATAAACTACGAAATTTTCTGTGTCATCAGGCAATAACAAAACAGGCGCTTCACTTAGCCTCTTCTTCAGTTCTTGAAAATTGTCCTCACACTTATCAGTCCACGCGTATTTCATTGTTTTCCTTGTCAAGTTAGTCAACGAAGTAGCTATCTTTGAAAAGTCCTGGATGAATTTCTGATAGTAACTCGCTAACCCTAGAAAACTCCGCACCTCCGTCGGCATTTTCGGTAGTTCCCAATTCATCACGGCTTCTACCTTTGCTAGATCTACTGAAATCCTTTCATGGTCAATGACATGACCTAAAAGCTATACCTTTTCCATCCAAAATTCACACTTAGTGAACTTCGCATACAACTGCTCTTTCCTTAGTGTTTCCAACACTATCCTTAGGTGTTCAGCATGATCTTCTGGCGTCTTAGAATAGACTAGAATATCATCGATAATGAAACACCCCCTTTCCGAAATAGAAAGAGAGGTTACTCAAAACATAACAAAACTGAAGAATTTAATAGCAAGGCTCAAAGCCATAAACGAATAGTCTTAATAACTGATAAATACCGTAAGTCAACCATAATAAATCTAAAACTGTCTCAAACCACAATCTAAAATAATTATTACAATTCCAAGTAACTGACACCTCAAGTCTAAACCGAATATTTTTAATCATTGGAATGAATGGAGCTCTCATCACACTTTCCCTTGTTTCCCCTGATTACCTGCCGAAAGAAAAACATAGCATGAGCCAAATGCCCAGTACGGATATAGAATAGAAATAATGAACCGAAATAACTAACTCAATTAAATGAAATGAAATGAAACGAACAAAACTAACACAACGAAATAATAGGTTGAATCAAATGGCTGGGTGTTATTTCATATTGAGCTAAGAACAAAACAGAAATATACCTTGCTTAATGCCACACATGCAAATCAAATAATGCCACACAGGCAAGTCACACACATTGGACCGCGAATCCAATGTATATAAAATCAGAAGGCGTGTTTGGCACAAACATCACCAATCCGCAGAACAGATAAAAACAAAAAACTTGGGTCGACCCATACGCCTCCAACAACAAAACACCAAATTGCCAACTCCCACCGGAGCATAAAACGGAGACGTCGTGGCCTGATCACACCGCCACGAAAGGTGTCATGCTTCGGTGCCAAGAGGACATGCCTGTAGTACCCCCACAGGTGGTTATAGCTCAGGTATACCCTACGATATTCTAACAAAGATACCATGACACAACACATGCGACATAATACCAACAAAAAGGGTTTCTAATATGTACATGTTAAACTGAAATGAATCATCAACTCAAAGTCTCCAAAAATATTAACATGTACTTTCAACGAAAATCAAAATAAATACAAAAGATGATACACTAGATCAATAGTACAAACACGGGTTCTAAGTATCAATACCAGGACGGAACTATCAAAATAAATTTAGACATGTTGTACTAGTCTAAAGAGTACAATTATGAGTTCCAACTTTGAACACCAAACGAACTATCAAATAAATTGACAAAGAATAATTATGAGATCCAATACTGAATTTCAAAAAGAACAACGAAACGAAAAATTTAAAAACAAAAGAGTCTCGCTGAAAGTGTACGAAATCCGTACCTGGATTAAGCAATGTAATACCCAAAATTTATACTCCAATTATAACTCGTTAGACCCTTCCGTTCAATCTAAAAAAAATTAGTTAAGTAATTATAAGTTTGATAAAATTATAAATATTAATTAATAGTCATCAAATTTTATAATTCTGTTAATAATCAAGATTTTCAAGATTTTATAGTTATTGCTACCACATTTTCATTAACTAATTATGTTACCTTATTATTATATTTCATAATTTTTATAGTATTTATGCAGGTCAATTATTGTTAAACAAGAACATTCATCTAAGTTAAAACCTGTTAACTAAATTAGCCGACAAGGTAGTATATTATTAATATTAACTTCAACTCACAACATCAAAGTTTATATATATATAATTATTATATTCTAAAATGAAAACAACAACTTTAGGATTGCAGATTTTTTTTGTTCTTTCAAATCATTATTGTTGGCCTATTCATTGAACAATACTCCTTATATATATAATAAAGTCTAATGCCCTCCGTTCAAAGACAAAATCAACCATAACAAAAAAAAATCCCCACATGCTTTCAATACAAAATCGCAGATAAACATACATGTATGGAAAATCAAACAGTTTCCTTTTCTTTCTGCATCGGGTGTAATACTGAAATAGGTTAGGTTTTATTTATTAATTCTCCTAATTATATAGAATTTAATATTACCCACATAAATTAAACCCCAATAAATTTTAAGGCATAATTTTATCAAATTAATTTATTCAACACTTATTAACTTATTAGCCCAAAATAAATGACTAGTTTGACCCAAATAAAAGACAAAATCCAATAAATATATTTTAAAACAAGGTAATTTTTATAATTTAATATTTTTTTCCGGGTATTACATCACCTACCCCTTAAAAAGGATTTCGTCCCCAGAATAAAAAAGAATGGAATGCAGCTAATTTTCAAAGAGTTCCGGATACTCCGCTCGAATAGACTCCTCCATCTCCCAAGTAACCTCCCGCTCCGAATGATTTCTCCACTAAACCTTAACAAATGGAATAATCTTCCTCCTCATAATCCTTTCTTGAAGATCCAAAATCACACCAGCTTGCTCCTCACAAGTAAGATCCTCCCGAATCTTATCGAACGGATATTGCACCACATGCAACGGATGATAATGATAACTCCTCAACACCGACACATAAAACACAGTGTGCACGTGGGCTAGCTGTGGAGACAAAGCTAACAGATACGCAACTTCACCACCCCTCTCCAAAATCTCAAATGGGCCAATATATCGTGGACTAAGCTTTCCTTTCAACCTAAATCGTAGAATTCCCTTCCAAGGAGAAACTTTTAGAAACACATGCTCCCCAGGTTCAAACTCTAAAGTCCTCCTATGGTTATCAGCATAACTCTTCTGCCGTGATCGAGTCGACTTCAATTTCTCCTTAGCCACCGCTACCTTTTTCGTAGTGATTTGGACCAACTCAGGCCCTTCTCTGGCCCTTTCGCCAACCTCATCCCAACAATTTGGTGCCCGACACTTTCTACCGTACAAGGCCTCAAAAGGAGCCATTCTAATACTTGCATGCCATCTGTTATTATAAGCAAACTCAACTAGGCTCAAGTAATCATCCCAATTACCCGACCACTGAAGTGCACAAGACCTCAACATATCCTCCAACGTCCCGAATAGTCATGCTCGGATTGCCCATCGGGTTTGCGGATGAAAAGAAGTAATCAAGTTGAGCCGAAAGTGCCCCAAGCTCGTTGAAACCCTTTTCCGTAACAGTGAAGTGAACCGTGGGTCCCGATCTGAAACAATAGACACCGGAGTACCATGAAGTCTTACAATCTCCTGCTGAAAGATATGTGCCAACCTATCCACCGAGTAACCCTCATGGATAGCCAAAAAATGTGCCGATTTGGTCAGCCAGTCCACCACTACCCAAATGGCATCATTCTTCTTGAAAGTCTTAGGCAAACCAGTTGCAAAGTCCATTGTGATATCCTCCCACTTCCAAACTGGAATGTCTAACTGTTGCAGCAAACCGCTAGCCCGTTTATGTTCTATCTTCACTTGTTGACAAGTGAGGCACTTCCCAACATATTTAGCCACATCTCGTTTCATCCCATTCCACCAAAAATTCTTCTTCAAATCCCTATACATATTCGTAGAATCTGGATGAATAAAAATGGTGAACTATGAGCCTCAGCTAGCACATCCTCTCGAATGATTGGATCTGACGGTACACATAACCGCTCACCCAACCAAATCACATTGTGGTCATCAATACGAAACTCGGGCTGCTTGCCCTCCTCCAAATTCTGCGTCAAACCCCACAACTCCCCATCTTCTTTTTGAGCTTCTTTGACCCGCGAGATAAGAGAGGGCTCCACTCTCATACCTGCCAAATGCCCATCTGAACCTTGTACATACAACTCCAACTCAAGCCTCTCCATATCTGAAATAAGCTAAGGTTGTGTAATAAGGGCTGCTACACTTCCTGAACTCTTTCGGCTAAGAGTGTCTGCAACCATATTTGCCTTCCCCAGGTAATACTGAATCCTCGCATCCTAATCTTTTAGAAGCTCCAACCAACGCCTTTGCCTCATATTGAGCTCCTTCTAAGTGAAGATGTATTTATGACTTTTGTGATCGGTGAAGATATCACAAGTCTCTCCATACAAATAATGCCTCCAAATCTTTAAGGCAAAGATCACCACTGCCAACTCCAAATCATGTGTGGGGTAATTAACGTCGTAAGGTTTAAGCTGCCTAGAAGCATAAGCAATCACCTTACCGTGTTGCATCAAAAAACACCCTAAACCCCTCTTAGAAGCATCACTATAAATCTGATAACCTCATGTCCCTGAAGGCAATGTAAGTATTGGAGCTGTCACAAGCCGTTTCTTTAACTCCTCAAAACTCTTCTCACGCTCCTCATTCCATACAAACTTCGTCCCCTTTCTCATCAACTAGGTCAATGGTAAGGCAAGCAAAGAAAACCCTTCCACAAATCGCCTATAGTACCCTGCCAAACCCAAGAAACTCCTAATCTCTGTCACCGTAGTAGGTCTTGGCCATTTAGTGATAGCCTCAACCTTCGTAGGATCCACCTTAATGCCTTCAGTAGAAACAACGTGGCCTAAAAATGCAACATGCTCCAACCAAAACTCGCATTTAGAGAATTTAGCATACAACTTCTCTTTCTGCAAGATCCCCAACACTGTGCGAAGATGCTCCTCATGCTCTTCCTTAGACTTGAAGTACACCAAAATGTCATCAATGAAGACAATAACAAATTGGTCCAAATACTCCTTAAACACCCGATTCATCAAATCCATAAACACCGCTGGAGCGTTAGTCAAACCGAATGGCATCACCAGAAACTCATAATGCCCATATTGAGTACGAAAAGTTGTCTTAGGAATATCATCATCCCTCACCTTCAACTGATGATAGCTCGACCTCAAATCTATATTCAAAAAAATACTTTGCCCCTTGAAGTTGGTCAAACAAGTCATCAATCCTCGATAATGGATACCGATTCCTGATGGTGATCTTGTTCAACTCTCTGTAGTCTTTACACAGCCTCATAGACCCATCCTTCTTCTTTACAAACAAGACCGGAGCACCCCACGGTGAAACACTCGGCCGAATCACACCGCGATCTAACAGTTCCTGTAACTGCTCCTTCAACTTCTGTAACTCTAACGATGCCATCTGATACGGCGCCTTAGAGATAGGCTACGCACCAGGAACAAGCTCAATATCAAACTCCACTTCTCGCTGCGGTGGCAACCATGACAACTCCTCAGGAAACACATCAGAAAAATCATAAACAATTGGAACATCCTCAATATGGGACTCACCCATAGAGGTATCCTTCACAAATGCCAAATACCCCTCACAACCCTTTGCTACCAATTTCTCAGCCTTCAAAGCTGAAATCAACTTCAACACCCTACTCGGTTGTGAACCCTGAAACACGAACTCCAGAGACTTCACATCTCCAAATATAACCTTCTTTGCCTGATAATCGATAGTGGCTTGGTGTTTATCCAACCAGTCCATCCCAAGAATGACATCAAAACCGTGCATACACATCGGAAGAAGATTAACGCTATGGATCTTATCCCCAAAACTGAACGGTCACCCTCGATACAAATCAAAAATAACAACAGAAGTCCCCATCGGGGTAGCAATAGTCATAACAGAATATAAAGACTGAGATGGCATACCAAGGTGCCGAACAAAAGACTGAGCAATAACGGAATGAGTAGAACCCGTATCAAATAAAATAGATACCTCGCGATTGCCAACTAAAAGAGTTCCAAAAACAGTACCTGGGGTACCTGCTGTCTGGTTATACGTCAAGGCAAACACTCGACCACCCTGACGCTGACCTCCATTACCACCATTATCTCCACCTCCACCATTTCCACGTGGCCCGGTACAATCTCTAGCCATATGACCCATCTGTCCGTACAAGAAGCATGCACCAGTGAGTCTGTGGCACTGCCTACCCGGATAATTTGCACCACAAGTAGCAAAAGGAGTTATCGGAATGAGATTCGGGTTACCCCTACCAGCTGGTCCTGGATAACAACCCTAATTTTGCCCCTGGTGACGATTATGCCCTTGCTGACCATTCTGTCCATACCAAGGTACCTGAAGCTGATGATTTTGCCCTTGCTGTGGCATCTGCTGATAACCCCTGTTTTGATTCTGGCCACGCCACTGCCCCTGTTGGCCACCAAAGTTCCGGTTCCACTGACCACCCTGATTCTTCCCGTGCTGACTTAAAGTTTGACCCTGCTAGTCATCTTTGTCCCTCTTTTGACTCCCCTCTGGTTTAGAAGACCGAAAGTCCTGTCTCTCCATCTCAATATTCTTGGAAGCATTGGCCACTACTGACCCATCTGCAAACTTGGTGTTAATAAGATGTTGCCGATACCTGTAATGGATCCTCCACTTGAACTTCTCTGCCTGTTCTGCTGCTGTCCCTGTTGAGGTTCCCGCAAAGCCTGCCAACCTGGTGAACCTCGTAATGAAATCCATGATGGACTCATCATCTTTCTGTCGAATAGACAGATAGTCTCTAGCATATGCCTCTTTATCAGCAGCTGGGAAGTACTGCTGATAAAAGACCTCACAAAATTCCGCCCAATTAAGTGTCTCAACATAATTTTCACCTTTTGTTGTTTTCATCGCTTTCCACCACCTCTGTGCATCCCCTTCTAGCTTGTAAGTAGCAAGCAGCACTCTTTGATTATCTAAACACCCTAACACATCAAAAATCTTCTCCAGGTGGGCTATCCAATTCTCTGCCTCAATTGGAGTCGGTGCTGAACTGAATGATTGTGGTTTCTGCTTCTGAAACCTTTCCAACCATACATACATTGGAACCACCTTCTGATCACGACCATCTACATTCCCTTCCTCTTTGTCTGCCTATTGACCATTATTTCTCGGGTTCTCCTACTCAGGAATTTCTAGTGGCGGCTGCTGCATTGCCTGTACAACTTGTGCCACCAACTGAGGTAAAGCCTGATTCACTAAGGTAGCCAACTGAGTATTAATCTGATCATTAGGTTGCTCATTAGGCTGACCCTCACCTCTTCCCCTATTGTTGCCTCGCCTCCCAACAATTCTAGTGGATCTACGAGCCATCTAAGAAAGAGATCACGAATAATAACAAAACATATTAGAGACAAATTCGAATATAGCTGATATGATAGCTGAACAGAAAGTCAAATAGAAAAAAAACTAACCCAGAAGTCTACCCATAACTCACAGGTCAAATCTAAATAGGTTTTCTACATGAAAGAACCTAAGCTCTGATACCAAATCTGTAACACCCCCTTTCCGAAATTGAAAGAGAGGTTACTCAAAACATAACAAAACTGATAAATTTAATAGCAAGGCTCAAAGCCACAAAAGAATATTCTTATTAACTGATAAATACCACAAGTCAACCATAATAAATCTCAAACTGTCTCAAACCACAATCTAAAATAATTATTACAATTCCAAGTAATTGACACCTCAAGTCTAAATAGAATATTTCTAAATCATTGGAATGAATGGAGCTCTCATCACACTTGCCCTTGATTCCCCTGATTACCTGCCGGAAGAAAAACACAACATGAGCTAAATGCCCAGTACGGATATAGAATACAAATAATGAACCAAAATAACTAACTCAATTAAATGAAATGAAACGAAACGAACTGAAACGAAACGAACAAAACTAACACAACGAAATAATAGGCTAAATCAAATGGCTAGGTGTTATTTCATACCGAGCTCAGAACAAAACAGAAATATACCTTGACACACAAATAAGTCAAATAATGCCACACAGGCAAATGAAATAATGCCACAAAGGTAAGTCACACACATTGGATCGCGAATCCAATGTATGTAAAATCGGAAGGCGTGTTTAGCACAAACATCACCAATCCGCAAAACAGAACAGAACAGAAAACTTGGGTCGACCCATACGCCTCCCACAACAAAACACCAAATTGCCAACTCCCATCGGAGCATAAAACGGAGACGCCATGGACTGATCACACTGCCACAGAAGGTGTCATGCCTCAGTGCCAAGAGGACATGCTTGTGGTACCCCCACAGGTGGTTATAGCTCAGGTATACCCTACGGTATTCTAACAAAGATACCATGTCACAACACATGCGACATAATACCAACAAAAAGGGTTTCTAATATGTACATGTTAAACTGAAATGAATCATCAACTCAAAATCTCCAAAAATATTAACATGTACTTTCAACAAAAATCAAAATAAATACAAAAGATGATACACTAGATCAATAGTACAAACACGAGTTCTAAGTATCAATACCAAGACGGAACTACCAAAATAAATTTAGACATGTTGTACTAGTCTAAATAGTACAATTATGAGTTCCAACTATGAACACCAAACGAACTATCAAATAAATTGACAAAGAATAATTATGAGATGCAATACTGAATTTCAAAAAGAATAACGAAACGAACAAATCAAAAACAAAAGAGTCTCGCTAAAAGAGTACGAAATCTGTACCTGGATTAAGCAATGTAATACCCAAAATTTATACTCCAATTATAACTCGTTAGACCCTTCCGTTCGATCTAAAAAAATTAATTAAGTAATTATAAGTTTGATAAAATTATAAATATTAATTAATAGTCATCAAATTTTATAATTCTGTTAATAATCAAGATTTTCAAGATTTTATAGTTATTGCCACCACATTTTGATTAACTAATTATGTTACCTTATTATTATATTTCATAATTTTTTTTAGTATTTATATGCGAGTTAATTATTGTTAAACAAGAACATTCATCTAAGTTAAAACATGTTAACTAAATTAGCCGACAAGGTAGTATATTATTAATATTAACTTCAACTCACAGCATCAAAGTATATATATATATAATTATTATATTCTAAAATGAAAACAATAACTTTAGGATTGCAGATTTTTTTCTTCTTTCAAATCATGATTTTTGGCCTATTCATTGAACAGTACTCCTTATATATATAATAAAGTCTAATGCCCTCCGTTCCAAGACAAGATCAACCAAAAAAAAATCCCCACGTGCTTTCAATATGAAATCATAGATAAACTTACATGTATGGCAAATCAAACAGTTTCCTTCTCTCTAGCTAGTGTCGCCTCTGTTTCTCCTTTCTTTTTCTTTTTGCATCGGGTGTAATACTGATGTAGGTTAGGTTTTATTTATTAATTCTCCTAATTATATAGAATTTAATATTACCCACATAAATTAAACCCAAATAAATTTGAAGCCCCAAATTTGTCAAATTAATTTATTCAACACTTATTAACTTATTAGCCCAAAATAAATGACTAGTTTGACCCAAATAAAAGACAAAATCAAATAAATATATTTTCAAATATGGTAATTTTTATTATTTAATATTTTATTTCGGGTATTATAGATAAACACCACGACGAACTTGTCCAAATATTGTTTGAACACTCTGTTCATCATATCCATAAATGCAGCTGGTGCATTAGTCAACCCAAATGACATCACCATAAACTCATAATGACCATAACGAGTCCTGAATGCTGTCTTTGGTACATCCTCCTTCCTAACCTTCAACTGATTATACCCCGTTCTTAAATCTATTTTAGAAAATTACTTAGCCCCTTTCAACTGATCAAAAAGATCATCAATCTTGGACAATGGGTATTTATTCTTTATCGTTAACTTGTTCAACTCTCTGTAGTGGATACAAAGTCTTAACGATCCGTTCTTCTTCTTGGCAAACAGTATCGGTGCTCCCCATAGTGAAACACTTGGTTATATGTACTTCCTGTCCAACAGTTCTTATAACTGTACCATCAACTCCTTCATCTCCATTGGCTCCATATGATACGGTGCCCTAGAAACTGGTGCCGCTCCTGGCACGATGTCTATTACAAAATCGGTCTCCCTATCGGGTGGAAGACTCGGCAGTTCATTCGGAAATACATCGGCGAATTCTCAAACTATAGGTATTTGTTGCATGGTTCCTACAACTCTCTGGGTATCAACAACATGACACGGATAACCCACACATCCCTTCCTCGATAATTTCCTAGTTTGTGTCATGGTTAGACAACACGAACGTCCCGACGATCTATTCCCGTAAAATACTACCTGAGGTTGTCTTAACGTTTTAATGTTCACAAATTTCTTTTGACAATCTATAATTTCCCTATGGATTACTAAGCAATCCATTCCGAGAATTACATCAAATTCTCCTAACTTTATCGGTATCAAATCTACCGATAATTTACAACCCCGTATTGTAACGCCCCGGAAAATTTGGATTTTAGAGAATTAAATTTTTATTTAATTATGTGGATTAAATGAATTTAATTAATTAATTATGGGAGTAAGCTATTTGAAGGTCGTTCTATGACCTAGAAATATTGGAATGTCGTAGTATTTTGGCTACGTGATAGAATTAAAGTGTTTGAATTTCCAAGACGAAAATAAAAACTTTTCGAGAAATTTTTTGAAAAACAATATTCACGCATTTCTGATTGGGAATTATTTTTGAACTTCCGAGAAATACGTAATGATAGAATTCTAAGACGAGATGGAATATCCAATAATATTTCATTTATGGAAAACACAGTTTTTCACCTGCGGACTTAAAACCTAACAATTAGGGAAAATGAATTCTAAGAAGGAATTAAAATGCGTATAATGAATTAAAGCAATGATTGTATGATACATAAGTATTGTACGAGGTAATGAATACGAGTATAATATGAGGTATTATACGAGCAAGTATGAATGATGGAATGTCGTATATTAAATAAGTATACGAGTTAGAATACAAGATTAATACGTAAATTATACGTTATGAGACTTTAAGCCATATGTAATGAATTTGTAGGAATGTGTAGGAGATTGTAATGTCCAATTGGGATAATAATAAACCCCAATATGAATTAATGTTAAAGCCAAAATATTGGTAATGATAAGTCCAATGTAAATTATTGAACAAGCCCAAGTGTTTGTTTAATTGCAAGCCCAGTGTATAAGTTAGGATTAGTTAATCCTTAAGCCCAAAGTAAGAATCCAATGGATTAGGAGGATCCATGGTGCAACCCATGATCATATGGGTGATCCAAAGTATTAGGCAAGTAAACTTAAAAGCAAAGTAAAGTGCTTATGTGTGGTGAGCAAGTAAAGTGCTTTGATGTGATTAAGAAGTTAACTTAATGGCTAAGTTTTGTGATGGCCAAGTAAATTATTTGGTGAGCAAGTAAACTTAGGGTTTAAGTAATGAATAGTATGGAGGTTTAGTAAGGAGGTGGAATGGCTTAATGACCATTAAGCCCTCAATTAGAATTTCCTATAAATAGGAAGCTTGCTAGTTCATTTGTTGCTTGTTAAAATTTCATCCAACAACTTCTCTTATAAATCAACTTATTGGTTAAAGAGAATAAGCACTTATAAGTCAAACTTCCATTATGAGATTTTCAAGAAGCAAGAAGGAGATTAAAGCTTAGTCAAGTGATATTCAAGGGTAAGAACTTAAACCATGAATCTCTTTCTCTTCCATTGGTAGGGAGATGGGTAGTGGTAGAACATGTATGCTAAGGAATGATAGGAATGAGTAATCAAAGAGCTTAAGTCTTAATAAGCCGTATAAGTCATGAATAAGCTATTCGTAATCATATAAGTTATGAAACAAGGAAGAACTTGTAGGAACTTATTTTATGTTGAAGTAATAAGGTTGTATGATAATAAGAAGTAAGGATGATGGTTAAATGATTTAAGCTATGATAAGTCATGCAAAGTGAATTCATAAGTATATCATACTTTTACAAGTTATAGACTAATGAAGAACAAGTAATAACTTATCATGTCAATAAGTTAATGAAGTATGTATGTCAAGATGTTAGTATGATGGATTGAATCTAGTTAAAACAATTAACAAATCATAAGAAATGAAGTTATGTCGGAATTCACATGATTGGATATTAATCGTCGAATTCGTGAAATTCTCGGAATGGAAGTCGAATTTTGATATTGAGCTTGGAAACATTATTTTTCAATGGAGGCAAGTCTTATTTGGCATTATAGAGTTGTGGACTCGAGAATGACCGAACTCCGACTTAGAACGAAGAAACGAGCGTTGAACGTTCATGAACGTTTATCGTTTTCGTTAAAAATAAACTAATATGTGAATTTTTAGTAAACGAAGTCAAATAGATAAAATTCGAACGTGTAGAGTATGTAATTTGTGAACCATAGGCTTTTGAACGAGCCAATTTAGACTTATAACGAAGAAGTTATGAGTTCGGGAGTTTCGTAAAATTTTTAAATTTTCCAAACTAGCTGAGGCATAGAGTTGGCGCCGTGGCGCCAACCCAAGGCCAAATGGGTGGCGCAATTGATCTTGTAATGTGATGTCGAGGGCATCTTCGCTAACTAACTTATTGCATGAGCGAGATGAAGAAGCTAAGTGTAGGCGCCACGGCGCTTGATCCCGTAGTTTTGATGCACACGAGAATGTTTACGAGTATAGAAGGAAGGATAACTCATTAGTAATGAAATAAGGTGTTAATATAACATTGCTAAGGCATTGTTAAACAGTTAATGTATGATGATTAAAGGTTGATAACCAATTGAAGATGAACGTAATGAGGACAACGTAATGTGCTAAGCCGGCTGTAGAAATTTGTTGACCAATTTGATTATGAATCCAATGGTTTGCAATACCAGTATGTGTCATGTAATTACTTAATGAACATAATAAGACCTTTCCTAAATCACTGTTATAGTGATGACTTTAGGAATTTAATGATGTTTAATGAGTAGTTAAACGAAGAACGTAAAGTATAAAGAATGTGAACCGTATTCAATAATGATAAGGACTATAATGTTAAGAGTTACAACTAAAAGTTGTTAAGTAATATGTAAACGTAAACTGTATGCAAAAAAGTGTACTTAACTAAACGACGATCGAGTTTCGATTAACGTAAGGATGTTAGTAAGCCGTTAGGAAGGATGATTAACTCAAAACGAGTTAGATTAATGAAGTAAATCCACGTAAGACATAAAAGAGAAAGAAGTTGGTAAGAATGATGTAAAATATAAAGGCAAGCCAGAACCAATAGTATCAAATCTAATACATGATTTGATTGAGAAGAAGGGTAAGATTCATTAGAAACCATGTATGTTCATTCATGACCTAATGTGGTATGTTATGTGGTTATGTATTGTAGAGACCGTAAAGACTGAAAGAAAAAGTTATTTTACTATAGCAGGCGCTGAAGGCAAGTTTTTCTTAAACGTTTGTCTAACCTTTGTGTTTGCCAAGTTTTCGGTGATTCATGTTATGAGATGCATGAACTGTTTTACTAAAGGGTCGATGCCAGTTTTAACTCGTCTAGACTAATCTTGAAGATTGATTGATTTATTTACAAGTCTTTCAATATAGAATTGATAACACTATCCTACGCCAATTGTTTGGTACGGATTCAAGGTAAGCCTGAGTATGAATAAACAAATGTATTTTTCATCGATTATTCTATGGGCATGCGAGGTTGCCAAAACTTAAACGTACATATGTTTAATGGATTTAGTGTTGATCAACATAGAGTACTATGGGCTGATCACCCAGAAGTGCTCGTAAGATATGTCGGACTTACGGACTTAGTGCCGGGTTGTCCTTTTCAAAGAAAGAATGAAATACTCAAGGTCTTGGACCGGAGTTTATGTTTTACCGGATTCTATTCATTGTGAAACAATTTGAAAGAAAGATGAAGTGCTATTTTGAATTATCAATAGTACTTCATAACTATTATTCAGTTATTGAAGATATACGATTCTTATGTTTCAAGCATGTTGTTTAAAAGAAATTGTTGTACTTATTGAGCTTGTTATGCTCACTCTTGCTTGAACCATATGAATGCAGCTTAGACCGCACGGACCGAAGGATCCAACAAGAATAAAGTGAAGGCTAAGGCAAACTTGTAGATTACCTATATAATAGTATAGGTTTGTAATGATAATATTTAATACTATGACAAGAACAAATGTAATGGTTATAAAGAACCTGGGATATGGTAATATTGTTTTGTAATATATAAGACATAGTCATTTTTTTTGCAGGCATTTCAATTGAATGTTTTTGTAAACTATAGCACCGTGGAGCACCATATGTCGGGTAGGAAGAGACCCGGATTTGGGAGCGCCATAGGTTGGTATCAAAGTTATAAGCGCAATGCGTGAAGAACCCCAACCCTTTTGCTGGTGATGTCCCTAAATTGGAATGCACCGCAGCCAGACATTCCATAGGGGGCACCGAGCAAGTCAGTGGCAAATTGATAGGTACCCCTGTTAGGTGCTATGGTTGAAAGTACTATTAGCGTCATAGGTTGGTATCAAAGCATTAGTTTATAAAACTTAAGGGGGGGAAGAACTTTAGGCTAATAACCTCGTTAAGGAAGAAAAGTCTAAAGGAAGTAAAGTCAAGCTTTACTTCAGTCGAATGAGTCAATAAGGTATTGAGGAAACTCAGTACCGAAAGATTTAAAAGAAGGAAAGTAACCCAATTTTACATTAAATGTGATTTGTGCTTATACTATGGTGTGTTATGTACTAATCAATATGTTATGTGTTATTATAGGATGTCGATTGATAGCTTGATGTATAGAGATATACATGCGATGAGTGAAAAAACTATGAACAGAGTAGAGCTTGTACCCATGCTAGTGGCAGAGGTACCATTAGTGATTCTAGAGGAGTAGGAGACAGTGGAGTACTTTTCTGAGGAGGACTACTCTGAGGGAGATATGGATATAGCATCATATCTAAATATGATGGTCTATGAGGAGGAGGAAATGGAGGTAACATCGGTTAATATAGTGGTACCTACACTAGAGTCAATACCTTCAGATGCAATGAGAGCATTGTATCTGGTAGTGTCGACAGAATGTGCAACCCAGAAATGCAGTTGTGTAAGAATCAGTGAAGAGATTAATTATCTCCATGAAGCTAAGGTGTCTACAGAAGCAGATTTTGAGTTAGAACGCGATAGACAGGAGCTCATGACAGAGCAGGCTAGGGACTATAAGGAGGAGACCGATAAGCTTTATAAAGAATTGGGGGAGAATGATCAGAAGATAGCACAGATGTCTTACATCCATAAGAGTGCTCTTATGGATTTTAAGATAAAATTTGCTTGTCATCCCATGGAGTCAGGACAAACTCGATATACTATTAGTCGGGATACTGTAGCGAAGATTGTGAATGAGAAACACGAGGACGCTGTTATGCATTATTAGAAAGCTAGAGTTATAAATATGTGTGTAGTGGCGTAAAACCCTCTTTTGTATAAACAAGATAGTCTTTTTGTAAATCCCAACTTTTGAGAAGTTCAATTGCGCGATAGAAATGTACTAGCCGTTGGCTATGGAAGTAAAGTGTAAATAGTTTCCGACTATGAAGAAGCATATGAATATAATGAAGTTTTCATTTAATATGCTTTATTATGGTATGAGTTGTTATGAGATGAATAATAACGAAGTAAGTAAATAGATAATAATGAAATTCTATTTAATCAAAAAGTACCGCCAAGGAGAAGACAACGTAATCAAGAAGCAGAATCACATAATGATAATTTAGGGGGTCAAAACAACCGTATGCAAGAGTTCGTTAATTTATTAACGACTGCATTTAATAAAACAGGGGGTAGAGTACCCGCCGAACCTAGGTTAGCCAGGATGACTACCTTTAAAGAATTTAAAAGTGTAGGTCCGTTGGAGTTCAAAGGAACGACGGACCCATTAGAATCCCCGACATGGGTAAAGGAAATAGAGAAGGCGTTTGTTATTACAAATGTAAGTGAGGCGCAAAAGACTTCTTTTGCAACTTACATGATGAAAGGGGAAGCCAACTTTTGGAAGGAGGCTCACCAGGGTGGGACTAGAACAGATGGGGTAATGTGGAAACAATTCAAGAAAGTTTTCTTCGGGAATTATTTCCTTACAAGCATGTAAGGGAGGATGGAGATTACTTTTTTACAACTTAAACTAGGGGACATGATGGTTCCCAAATACGCGGCCAGATTCAATGAATCGGCAAAGTTTGCTCCACATCAAGTGGACACTGAGGAGAGGAAGGCTCATAGGTTTGAGCAGAGACTGAAACCCTGGCTCTATCGTAAGATTTTGGTGTTTCGGATTGTTTCCTATGGGAACATTCTGGAGAAGGTAATTATAGAAGAGGGTGGTAGTGAGACGTTAACTCAATATCATAAAGAGAGGGAGAATAAGAGTGAGGGAAAGGGAGGAACCAAGGCAGAGAGTGCCAGTGGTAGTGATAGTATGCCAAAAAGAAAGAATTTTAACTTCGAGAATACTGGACTGGGACAAGGGGGTCCTAAGTGTAAGATTGAAGTGTGTAAGACATGTGGAAAGACTCATCTAGGAGTCTGTCTGAAAGGGATTATAAGTATATTTAAACATTACGGTAGAGAATGGGGAAATAACTTCCGTTAATTATATTCGTGGAAATGGCTTCATGAATAAGGAATGTAAGCAAGTATCGGTAGATAAGTACCGATAAAGTTGAGAGAATTTAAAGTAATTCTCGGTATAAATAAGTTGATTAACTATAGAACTTTAATAAATTGTTAGAATAAAAGTATGGATCTTCGTTATTCTAAGTAACCCAAGGTAGTATTTTACGGTAATAGAATATCGCGATGCTCTTGTTGTCTAACGATGAAGCAAGTTAGGAGGATGTTAAGGAAGAGGATGAGTCATTACGGTTGCGTATCGACTATCGTAATAGGATAAAGTTAGCGGTTAAGAATGAATACACATGGCCCAGGATCGATGATCTATTTGATCAGCTGAAGAGGGCAAAGAATTTTTCTAAGATATATTTGCGTATGGGGTATAGTCGGTTGAAAGTAAGGAAGAAGGAGGACGTACCTAAGATGACATTCAAAACTCGTTATAGTTAGGGCAAGTTTCTGGTTATGTCAATTGGGTGGACTGATGTACTGAAGTTTGACTTTCCGTAAGTGGCGTCAAGCAAGTCAAGGGTAAATTGATAGGTACCCTTATGAGGTGCTATGATTAAAAGTACCATTAGCGTCACTGGTTGGTATTGTCGAAATGGGAAGTAAGAAAAATAGTTTTCAAGAACTAAAAAGGGAAGTTAAGTGAGGTACATATAGTGTCTCTATCAGATGATATGGGAAATTTTGTAGTGTATCTCGATGTTTCGCATAGATGACGAGATTGAGTGCTTATGTAGCACGACAAAGTCATTAGGTATGCATCACGCCAGTTAATGGATTATGAGAATGTCTATCCTACTTATGATCTATAATTTGCAGCTGTAGTTTTTGAATTAACTATTTGAAGATAGTATTTATACGGGGACAAGTGTGAGATATACACGAACTCTAGGAGTCTGAAATATATCTTCACACAAAAGGAGTTGAATATGAGGTAGAGAAGGTAATTAGAATGGATAAGTGATTTTGACATTGATATGTTATATCAATCCGGGAAAGGTAACATAGAAGCCGATACGTTAAGTGGGAAGGGTAGGGAAAAGCTATCGATGTTAACAACTCAGAATGAGTTAATAACAGATATGGCAAGAATGAAGTTAGAAGTTAAATTATGGAATGAAGTGGTAGAAATGTTATCCAGAATGTAAACTCAATCCATGATAATGGAACGCGTTAATTAAGTATAACTAGGTAATGAGGAATGCAAGCGAATGAAGAAGAGGATGCAGGATGAAGAGAAGATCAAGTATAATCTTGTTTTGAATGAGGAATTTGAGTTTCAAATAATTTTAAAGTTAAATGAAGAACTAATCAGAGGAAGATAGCGTAATGTGTCAATAAGTATTTAAACTTCCAAATTATTGATAGGAAGTGACAAGTCATGAAAAATAAGATAATACCTTCATTGAAGTTGAAATGAAAGAACCATATTGTCAAAGAAGCATTGTGGGAAGTGGAGATTAAAATAAAGGAAAATGTTTCCTCAATTGTGTATGTATTATTAGCGAGACTCTGCGAACATAATCTGTAAGACCCCAACTTTTATAAATAAAGATGAATTTTCAATAAATATTATTTTTGAATATTATGGAATAAATTTGATATAATGTTATAGTTGTGGGTAATATTTATAAATTTTGCAAAGTAAGCAAGTTGTTATAAAATATTCGTTTGGTCGGGGAATATTCTTTTTATCGGGGAATATTCGTACGACGACTCAATCATTGGTGGACCCCACAATGGAAGTATTGTCATAGTTAGAAAATGACAAAATTATCTTTCTATAAAAATAACGGCTGAGGTGTTAACGTTAAAACTGTTGAACTACCCGGTAGTAAAAGTACAGTAATACGCGTAGTTGTATAATAGCACACGATAATGATTATTGATGCTTACGTGAGAAGTCACTCAGCTATACTCAATTATTACTCACGATAATTCTTTGCATCATATCTCTTATATTATTGATTCAATTATTGTCACAGTATCATTTGTATAATATGTTATAGTATTAAATCAATAATTGAGACGACAAGTTATAAATGATTAATAATTGTTGAAAGATTAAATATGTGTTGATTAAAAATAAAATGATTTTTGGTATTATTTATTCAATCCTTGATGTATATAAAGAGTCCATTATGAGCGTTTATGATACGTTTGATTATTTTATGAAATAAATATATGTCATCATCTAAGAGTCTCTTCGTCAATAGTAATTACCTTTGTCAATAGTAATTACCTTTGTGAATAGTAATTACCTTCTTCAATAGTAATTACCTTTACCAGACGTCAAACCACTTGCCATTTCATATTACAGGTGTCGAACCACTTGTCGTTTCACATTACAGGCGTCGAACCACTTGTCGTTTCACATTACAGGTGTCAAACCACTTTTCTTTTCACATCACCGACCTAAGAAGCCACTTGCCTTTTCACATAGCAAAGTGCTAAGCTAGAAATCTTCTATAAATAGAGGCCTAGTGCTTCATTATTTTCACTTAATTCATTCAAGCTATAGAGAGAGAAAGTATAGAGAGAATAAGAGAGAAAGAAGAAGAGTATTTTGTTACTACACTCTTTGCGGTATTCAATCTCCTACTAAAAGTAAGGGTGTTATTCTTTCTTATTCATGAAGAGAACTGTTGTTATTCCATTGCTTATTATTACATTGGAATAACTTTGATATCTGTGATTTACCCTAAACTTGGTGACATTCTTCTATTATTCATTTGGAACATCATGTCTACATGTGTTTTACACGGACACTGGTTCCGTCTTTATTATTATTCTATTGGAACATCACATCGTGTGTTTTACACCGGACTGGTTAAAATCTTTATTATTATTCTGTTAGAACATTACATGCTGTGTGTTTTCTGTGGGACTGGTTCCATTCTTTATTATTACATTGGAATATCCTGTGCATGCGTTTTCTGTGGGACTGGTTCCGTTATTTATTATTCTGGTTGGAATAACTTTCGCTGTATGATCTATCGCATGCATGGTGATTTCTTTTGTTATTCCATTCTTTATTATACTCAGTTGGTTTAATTTTTGACTTCTATCATACATGAAATTAGTGGAATATCCTTGATATTTGCGCTTCATCCAAGTATCCTTTCATGAAAATATTCTTCTAAGTATTCTTAAATTTTTCTCTACAAAGCAGTATCTTGTTGAAAGTTTGGATGTTATTGGTTCCTGGATAAATTAATTCTTGAACTTGTTTTATTGAGTTTTTATATCATTGTCATCATCCTCATATTTATATTTTTTTGAAAATCATATGTGGCCTGTAGTGCATAGATGGACTTGGTATGATTATGACCAGAGACAATTTGGTGTAATCATGACCGTAATGTTACAAATGATGTGGTAAAAAATCCTCAGTGGCCCATACTGCATTGATGGATAGTTGTTGGCATGATCATGACCATTAATGAATACACAAATATTCTTGGCTCGTAGTGCATGAATAATTGTGGTCGTGATACTAAAGAATATCCTTGGCCGTAGTGCAGGGGTGATTCGATGATGTATAATATTTATTAAAGCTGAGTCTCAGCTATAACAGTGATGAAAAACCTTTTAAATCATAAAAGTTAGTAGATTTTATTTTCTACTTGACTCTTTTAATGGATTACTGGTTCCGCTGTAGTTAAACTTGATGTTCATTATATTTTATCAGTTTAACACTGTTGTAGGCTAATGATAATTTATTCTGCATTATCTTAGTCATAATATTTCTTAATGAGCTAGTTGAGCTCACCCTTTCTTTCACTGTTCTCTTCAGGAAATGAAAATATAGCTGGGACGAGTCGGGGGAACGGAGTAATGGTACAGAGGATAGCCTTAGTAGTCCTCACTATTCTATGAAATAGTGTGATAATAATTGTAATGAGGACTCCTTTTGAGTTTGTATAATCTCTAGTAGACAATATTTGTATTCAAACTCACAGTTTATGTCGTATTGTACATGACAGTTATATTAGTAAGTTGTATTTAAATTCTGTACCATGTATCTGACTACCCAAGATGGGTGATGTATACCTAATTTTGGGGGCGTCACAGTTGGTATCAAAGCTTAGGGATATGATCCCTGGCTAAGATGTGAGAATAGTACTAGGAGGGGAGAGACGGGGATTACCTTTGCTAATATGACCTACCTAAGTTTATGTGCTATTTTATTGGCCGGTCAGAATATAGGGATAATATGTTACATGTCAATTAACCTTTTGTTTTGTGGCGATGATTCGAAAATGACATCGATAATGTTGAGAATAGCAATGGAGCACAAAGTGATCGTTGATTCACCACATATCAATAATCGAGGATAATGTGTATCGAGGAAGGCGATAATCCTCATGCAAAACAACAATGACGACCAAATGATGAATGATCAAATGTTCGGAGGCTTTATGCAATTAATGCAACAAAGGCGAGAGCGACTCTGCCCAAAACGTAGGTGGAAACACTTGAAACTCTCGGGCGGTCGCCGCTAAACAATTCAAGGAGCTGGGACCACCGGAGTTTAAGGAGAGCCAAAACCACTTCGCGAAGCATGGATAAAGCAGACATTACCAAGATATTTGATGTCTTGGAATGCTCCGAGGAGCAAAAGGTTCCATTTGCCGCCTTTATGTTCTTGCGCAGAGAGGCAAATTCTTGGTGGAAATCCAGAAACGACTCAACCTCTTTGTATTGAAGATATCTTGGGAGAAGTTCGGGGAGTCGTTTCCACGACAAATACTTTCCTGAAAGTATTCGCCACATGAAGGAGGTGGAGTTTATCAAGTTGGAACAAAACAATATGACCGTGTCGCAATACGAGGCAAAATTTGCGGAGTTATCACGGTTTGCGTCCCACTTGGTGGATAATGAAGAGAGAATGGCGCGAATGTTTATAAGAGGTTTGAAGCCAGAGATACGTCAACATCTTATTTCTCATAAATTGTGTTTGTATTCAGATGTTGTAAATAGGGCTTAGTTAGTAAAGCGCGATAACGAGTCAACACAACTAAAAGAGAGCAGCCAGCAAAATTATAATACCAGCGAGAGTAGTCATCGAAGCGGTGACAACAAGCGTGGAGGGAATCAACAGGCCAGATATGGTAACCACTTCGGTGGTAATCAGGGCCAAAATAATAAGAATGGACATTTCAAGAAAAGGAGATTCAACAATGTTGGAAAGACGTCAGCACCAGCACCCGTTGTTAAGGAAGGAGAAAGACCACCTATCATATGCTTCAAATGCGGAGGAGAGGGACACATCAGTCCAAACTGTGCCATGCCGTCCAAAGCATGTTATAATTATGGAAGAGAAGGTCACTTAGCTCGATTTTGTCGTTTACCGAAGTCAAATTCAGCTAGGATGGAGGCACCAAAGGCCGTCCTAGAAAAGTCAAAACCGGTAGTGCAAGGGAGAGTGTTTGTTGTGACCTCCACCAGAGAGCAAGGAACCCGAATGAGGTCATCACGGGTAAGCTTATCATAAACTCTAATGAAGTCTATACTTTATTTGATACCAGTTCTACCCATTCTTTTATTTCTCCTACTTGCGCTCATCGATTAAATTTGACTCCGGAGAAATTAGACTTTGACTTATCCGTGGAAACTCCGTTGGGAGAAACATTCATTACATCCAATTGTTTATAAGTCTTGTTTGGTTCAAATCGGTACCCTCACATTACCGTCGATCTTATTTCATTAAAAATACTTGCATTTGGCGTGATTCTAGGATTGATTGGTTAACTACTTATCATGTAAAATTGATTATTTTTCGTAAGGTAGTTAGCTTTCATATTCCTAACCAACCTATTATACTGAATTCAAGCGACCAAACCATTAAAATCAATCACGGTCATCTCAAGCCATAAAGCTATTCGTTTATTGAAAAGCGGATGTCAAACTTTCTTAGCTCATGTCACGATTTAAACAAAAATACGCCGATTTTGAACGATATTTCTATTGTTAATAAATTTCTGACGTATTTCAAGAACTTCTGGCCTACCCCATGGCGTGAAATTGAATTTTGTATCGACCTTGAACCGGTACAAAACCTATTTCCAAAGCCCCATATCGAATTGCTCTATTGAACTTGAGGAGTTAAAGACCCAACCGCAGGAATTGTTAGACATTGGCTTTATTCGCCCTAGTACTTCTCCTTGGGTGCTGCTCTGTTCTATTCGTGAAGAAGAAAGATGGGAGTATGCGACTTTGTATTGATTATCGGGAGTTGAATCATGTCACCATCAAAATAGGTATCCATTGCCCGCGTATTGATGACTGTTTGACCCGATTGTAAGGAGCCAAATTCTTTTCAAAGATTGATCTTCGTTAGGATATCACCAATTGAAGATTAGAACCGGCCGACATTCCAAAGCGGCTTTGAGAACTCGATGCGGGCATTATGAATTCCTAGTCATGTCCTTTGGATTGACTAATGCTCCTCGCCTTCATGGATATGATGAACCGAGTATTCAAGGAATATTTGGATCACTTTGTGGTCGTCTTTATTGATGACATCCTTATTTATTACAAAAGCCGTGAAGATCATGAGCAACACTTGAGGTCGACACTCCAAAAGCCGTGAATATAAGCTTTATGCCAAGTTGAAGAAATGCGAGTTCGGCTTGAAGAAGTAGCATTCCTTGGGCGCGTGGTATCAAGTCATGGAATATCTGTTGGCCCAAAGAAAGATTGAAGCTATTCAAAGTCGGGAACAACCTAAATCGATGATCGAATACGTAGCTTTCTCGGTTTGAATTTGGTTATTATCGGAGATTCGTGGAAGGATTTTCTAGAATCGCTACTCCATTGACTCGGTGACTCGGAAAGATACAAAGTTGGTTGGAGCAAAGAATGTGAGAAGAGTTTTCAAGAACTCAAGAGGAGACTTATTTCAAAGACTGTTCGACAATACCATCCGGCTCGGAGGATTTGTCATCTACGGTGATGATGCTTCGCAAAGGGTTGGGATGTGTTCTCATGCAACATGGAAAAGTTATAGCCTATGCCTCGCGATAACTCAAAGAATATGAGAGGAATTATCCTACTCATGATCTAGAGTTGGCATTTGTTGTCTTTGCACTTAAAATTTGGAGGCATTACGTATGGGGAGAAAGTGGAGATCTTTACGGATCATAAAAAGCCTCAAATATTTCTTCACTCCAAAGGAACTCAACATGCGACAACGACGTTGGCTTGAACTGTTGAAAGATTATGATCATACCATCCAATACCATCTCGAAAAAAGCGAACGTGGTAGGCGACGCATTGAGTAGAAGATCATATGCAAAATCGAAAGCGATATTGTCAACGCAAAGGCCCATTTTGTGTGACTTGCAAAGGATGGAGATAGAGTTAAAGACTCGAGGGACGCATGTGATGATAAGCGAGTATCTGAGTAGAACCGACTTTAATCGATAAAGTTAAAGGCGCTCAAGCTCTGAGACACTGGAGCCGATGCGTATGAGGAAGAAAGTGCAAGAAGGTGCTATCTTAGGAAGCAAGAATCAATGAAGAAGGAATACTTCGAGTCAACTCCACACTTTGTGTTCCTAATGACCCTGATTTAAAGTATAATATCATGATGGAGGCACACAACACACCATTTGCAATCCATCCTGGGAGTACCAAATTGTATCATGATATTCGTCATACATTTTGGTGGAGCAATATGAAGAGAGAGATAGCACTGTTTATCTCAAGGTGTCTAACTTGTCAATGAGTTAAAGCGGAGCATCAAGTACCAAAAGGTCCATTGCAACCACTTGAAATTCCAGAATGAAAGTGGGAGAACATTACCATGGATTTCGTTACCGGTCTTCCTAAGGTTTCTCATGGCATAGATGCGATTTGGGTCATTGTTAATAGATTGACCAAGTCTGCTCATTTCTTACCGATACGAGAAACTTATACACTTGAACGTCTTGCTCGTATGTACATAAACGAGATTGTAAGACTTCATGGTATCTTCAGTATCCATAGTCTCGATCGAGACCCAAGATTCACTTCACGATTTTGGGTTAGTTTGCAAAAAGCTATGGGCGCTGGACTTACGATTTAGCTCTAAGATATCATCCTCGACAGATGGGGTATCGGAGAGGACTATTCAAACTCTTGAAGATCTATTAAGACTTTGTGTCCTTGATTTCAAGGAAGTTGGGACAAGTTCTTACCATTAGTGGAGTTTTCCTACAACAACAGGTTATCAAGCAAGTATTGCACGGCTCCATTTGAAGCGTTGTATGGAAGAAAGTATCGTTCTCGGTATCTTTGGGATGAGGTGGGTGAAGCAACGTTGTTGGGACCGGAGTTGATACGTATGACTACGGAAAAGATTCAAACGATCGAAACAACGTATAAAAACCTCACAAAATCGATGAAAAGAGTTATCTTGATCTTCATCGAAAGGACGTGGAATTCGATATAGGAGATCATGTGTTGTTAAGAGTTGCTCCATGGAAAGGAGTTACAAGATATGGAAAGAGAGGAAAACTCAATCCTCGAATCATTGGTCCATTTTTAATCCTCGATCGAGTAGGAACTGTGGCTTATAGACTCGCTTTACCGCCAAGTATGTCTCGTGTTCATAACGTTTTTCACATATCCATGTTACGTAAATATGTGAAAGACCCGAACCATATTATTGAGTTAGAATCGGACAAAATAGCGAAAGATTTGAATTATGAAGAGGTTCCTGTTCAAATCTTGAATAAGAAGGAACATATTCTACGCTCCAAGGTTATACCTCAAGTCAAAGTTTTGTGGAGGAACCACGATGTTGAGGAAATGACTTGGGAGTTAGAACGAAATGAAATCAAGGTATCCTTACCTCTTCGACATACCAGGTACGTACCCTAATTTTGAGGCCGAAATTTCATAAGAAGGGGAGGTTGTAAGACCCCAACTTTTATAAATAAAGATGGATTTTCTATAAATATTATTTTTGAATATTATGGAATAAATTTGATATAATGTTATAGTTGTGGGTAATATTTATAAATTTTGCAAAGTAAGCAAGTTGTTATAAAATATTCGTTTGGTCGGGGAATATTCTTTTTCTCGGGGAATATTTGTACGACGGCTCAATCATTGGTGGACCCCACAACAGAAGTATTGTCGTAGTTAGAAAACGACAAAATTATCTTTCAATAAAAATAACGGCAGAGGTGTTACCGTTAAAACTGTTGAACTACCCAGTAGTAAAAGTACAATAATACGCGTAGTTGTATAGTAGCACACGATATTGATTATTGCTGCTTACGTGAGAAGTCACTCAGCTATGCTCAATTATTTCTACAGTAATTGCTGCATCATATCTCTTATATTATTGATTCAATTATTGTCACAGTATCATTTGTATAATATGTTATAGTATTAAATCAATAATTGAGACGACAAGTTATAAATGATTAATAATTGTTGAAAGATTAAATATGTGTTGATTAAAAATAAAATGATTTGTGGTAATATTTATTCAATCCTTGATGTATATAAAGAGTTTGTTATGAGACGTTTATGGTAAGTTTGATTATTTTATGGGGGGCCCATATGTCATCATCTAAGAGTCTCTTTGTCAATAGTAATTACCTTCGTCAATAGTAATTACCTTTGTGAATAGTAATTAACATCGTTAATAGTAATTACCTTAACCAGACGTCAAACCACTTGCCGTTTCATATTACAGGCGTTAAACCACTTGTCGTTTCACATTACAGGTGTCAAACCACTTGTCGTTTCACATTACAGGCGTCAAACCACTTTTCTTTTCACATCACCAATCGTCAAGCCACTTGCCTTTTCACATGGCAGGTGCTAAGCTAGAAATCTTCTATAAATAGAGGCCTAGTGCTTCATTATTTTCACGAATTCATTCAAGCTATAGAGAGAAAGTATAGAGAGAATAAGAGAAAGAAGAAGAGTATTTTGTTACTACACTCTCTGCAATATTCAATCTCTACTAAAAGTAAGGGGTGTTATTCTTTCTTATTCATGAAGAGAACTGTTGTTATTCCATTGCTTATTATTACATTGGAATAACTTTGATCTGTGGTTTACCTATACTTGGTGACATTCTTCTATTATTACTGTTGGAACATCACATGCGTGTGTGTTTTACACAGGACTGGTTAAAATCTTTATTATTATTCTATTGGAACATCACATGCATGTGTTTTTACCGGACTGGTTAAAATCTTTATTATTATTACATTGGAACATCACATCATGTGTTTCTGTGGGACCTAGTTCCATTCTTTATTATTATGTTGGAATATCCGGTTGAAAGCGTTTTCTTGGGACAGTTCCGTTATTTATTATTCTGTTGGAATAACCTGCATGTGCGGTCTATCGCATGCATGGTGATTTCTTTTGTTATTCCATTCTTTATTATACTCAGTTGGTTAAAACTTTGACTTCTATCATATATGAAATTAGTGGAATATCCTTGATATTTGCGCTTCATCCAGTATCCTTTCATGAAAATGTTCTTCTAAGTATTCTTGAATTTTACTCTACAAAGCAGTATCATGTTGACAGTTTGGATGTTATTGGTTCCTGGATAAATTAATTCTTGAACTTGTTTTATTGAGTTCTTATATCATTGTCATCATCCTCATATTTATATTTTTTTGAAAATCATCTGTGGCCTGTAGTGCATAGATGGACTTGGTATGATTATGACCAGAGACTATTCGGTGTAATCATGACCGTAATGTTACAAATGATGTGGTAAAAATCCTCAGTGGCCCGTAGTACATTGATGGGACGAGAGTTGGCATGATCATGGCCATTAATGAATACACAAATATTCTCTACCGTAGTGCATGAATAATTGTGGTCGTGATACTAAAGAATATCCTTGGTCAGTAGTGCGGGGTGATTCGATGATGTGGAATATTTATTAAAGCCGAGTCTCAAACTATAATGATGATGAAAAACCTTTTAAATCATAAAAGATAGTAGATTTTATTTTCTACTTGACTCTTTTAATGGATTGTTGGTTTCATTGTAGTTAAACTTGATGTTCATTATATTTTATCGGTTTAACATTGTTCAGAGGCTAATGATAATTTATTACGCATTATCTTAGTCATAATATTTCTTCTTGAGCTAGTTGAGCTCACCCTTTCTTTTCTTTGTTCTCTTGTGAAATGAGAATATAGTTGGGACTAGAGTCGGGGAGCGGAGTAATGGTCCAGAGGATAGCCTTAGTAGTCCTCACTATTCTGTGAAATAGTGTGATAATAATTGTAATGAGGACTCCTTTTGAGTTTGTATAATCTCTAGTAGACAATATTTGTATTCAAACTCACAGTTTATGTCGTATTGTACACGACAGTTATATTAGTAAGTTGTATTTAAATTTTGTACCATGTATTTGACTACACAAGATGGGTGATTTATACCTAATTTTGGAGGCGTCACATAATCCTTATAAAGGGGGGAAGAATGTAACCCCCAAGAAAATTTGGATTTTTGAGAATTAAATTTTTATTTAATTATTGGGATTAAATGAATTTAATTAATTAATTATGGGAGTAAGCTATTTGAAGGTCGTTCTATGACCTACACATATTGGAATGTCGTAGTATTTGGGCTACATGATAGAATTAAAGTGTTTGAATTTCGAAGATGAAAATAAAAACTTTCTAAGAAATTTTTCAAAAAACACTATTCACGCATTTCTGCTCGGGAATTATTTTTGAACTTCCGAGAAATACGTAATGATAGAATTCTAAGACGAGATTGAATATCCAATAATATTTCAATTATGGAAAACACAGTTTTTCGCCTACGGACTTAAAACCTAACGATTAGGGAAAATGAATTCCGAGAAGGAATTTAAATGCATATAATGAATTAAAGCAATGATTGTATGATACATAAGTATTGTACGAGGTAATGAATATGAGTATAATATGAGGTATTATACGAGCAAGTATGAATGATGGAATGTCGTATATTAAATAAGTATAAGAGTTAGAATACAAGATTAATACGTAAATTATACGTTATGAGACTTTAAGCTATATGTAATGAATTTGTAGGAATGTGTAGGAGATTGTAATGTCCAATTGGGATAATAATAAAGCCCAATACGAATTAATGTTAAAGCCCAAATATTTGTAATGATAAGTCCAATGTAAATTATTGAACAAGCTCAAGTGTTTGTTTAATTGCAAGCCCAATATATAAGTTAGGATTAGTTAAACCTTAAGCCCAAAGTAAGAATCCAATGGATTAGGAGGATCCATGGGGCAACCCATGATCATATGGGTGATCCAAAGTATTAAGCAAGCAAACTTTAAAGTAAAGTAAAGTGCTTATGTGTGGTGAGCAAGTAAAGTTCTTTTATGTGATTAACAAGTTAACTTAATGGCTAAGTGTTATGATGGCCAAGTAACTTATTTGGTGAGCAAGTAAACTTATGGTTTAAGTACTGAATAGTATGGAGGTTTAGTAAGGAGGTGGAATGGCTTAATGACCTTTAAGCCCTCAATTAGAATTTCATATAAATAGGAAGCTTGCTAGTTCTTTTGTTGCTTGTTAAAATTTCATCCAACAACTTCTCTTATAAAGTAACTTATTGGTTAGAGAGAATAAGCACTTATAAGTCAAACTTCCATTATGAGATTTTTAAGAAGCAAGAAGGAGATTAAAGCTTAGTCAAGTGATATTCAAGGGTAAGAACTTAAACCATGAATCTCTTTCTCTTCCATTGGTACGGAGATGGGTAGTGGTAGAACATGTATGCTAAGGAATGATAGGAATAAGTAATCAAAGAGCTTAAGTCTTAATAAGTCGTATAAGTCATGAATAAGCTATTCGTAATCATATAAGTTATGAAACAAGGAAGAACTTGTAGGAACTTGTTTTATGTTGAAATAATAAGGTTGTATGATAATAAGAAGTAAGGATGATGGTTAAAAGATTTAAGCTATGATAAGTCATGCAAAGTGAATGCATAAGTAGGTCATACTTTTACAAGTTATAGACTAATGAAGAACAAGTAATAACTTATCATGTCAATAAGTTAATGAAGTATGTATGTCAAGATGTTAGTATGATGGATTGAATCCAGTTAAAACAATGAACAAATCATATGAAATGAAGTTTTGCCAGAATTCACACGATTGGACGTTAATCGTCGAATTCGTGAAATTCTCGGAATGGAAGTCGAATTTTGATATTGAGCTTGGAAACATTAGTTTTCAGTGGAGGCAAGTCTTATTTGGCATTATAAAGTTGCAGACTCGAGAATGACCGAACTCCGACTTAGAACGAAGAAACGAGCGTTGGACGTTCACGAATGTTTATCGTTTTCGTTAACAATGAACTAATAGGTGAATTTTTAGCAAACGAAGTCAAATAGATAAAAATTCTTACATGAACGTGTAGAGTATGTAATTTGTGAACCGTAGGCTTTTGAACGAGCCAATTCAGACTTATAACGAAGAAGTTATGAGTCCGGGAGTTTCATAAAATTTTCAAATTTTGCAAACTAGTTGAGAGATGAGTCAGCCATGCCATGGCCAACCCAAGGCCAAATGTGTGACACCCCCAAATCTGGGTTACATGACCCCCGAGTTTGGGGTTCACGATCCACAATATAATACCATCTAACTACCCATTTTAATATAAATAGGAATACATAACTCATTAATATAGATTGTTAATACATAAGTCTCAGGTCTACTAACCTTAACATTACATAAATACCCCTTTAGATATACAAAAAGGGTTTACAATACAATAATTTCTATTCTCCATCTGGACTTAGGGTTAGGGTTTTATTCTCCATTATGCATAACTCTACTCTAATTTCTCAGTCAATACACAAATTGACTACTTCTCGATACTCGTATCAGAGATACACGGTACAATATTAACATTCAATATTTAATAAAAAAAAATTTATTCGTGAAATTTGGATTATTCGAAATCCCGAGTTATCACATCCACCCCTCCTTAAAAGGATTTCGTCCTTGGAATCACCGATTTCTTATTCTTTACAATCTTTTAATGTTGTAGAATCAATTCATTTTTAACAACACAATGTTAATTTGTGTTTCAAATTCTAACCTGTGACTTGAATCTATAAAAGAAAACAATTCACAGCAATAACTAACCAAGATTACTCGTGTAATTAAATTTCTAAACGAAATCGTTACCTGCTACCTCCTTAGTAGTCACAACATCTTGCGTCGTCATGCTGAAATTACGGGCCATTGGTCTTCCTGGTTGTACAGGTCCTCGAATCGCCAAGGTTCCACCACCGGGTCCCTTGTTGACACTTTCCTTCTCCGCATTCCTTTTAAGACAGTTCCATACTATATGATCAGTTGATCCACAGGAAAAACAACCTTGAATTTTCTTCGGACTGGGACAATTGGGTGACATGTGCCCCTCTTACTTGTAGTTGTAACAGACTCCTTTCTTCTTTAAACAGACTCCAGAATGGTTCTTTCCGCATGTCGCGCATGGTTCCCTTCCTTTCCTATTCTCTTCAGTCTTGCTACCCGATTGGGTATTCTCACTCTACTTCCTCTTATTCTGATTACTACCACCACTGCTTCCACCATCATTGGTCTTCTTCTTCTTCTCCTAATGAAATCGAGATGCAACCTCGCTTCCTCCTTCAGTAATTAACACTTTCTCTAACAAAGCCACGAACGTGTTGATCTGCAATACCGCTACCATATTGAATATCCTTGGATTTAGTCAGTTCTCAAATCTTCTCGCTTTTCTTACTTATGTGTCTACCTGATGAGGTGTAAATCTTGCTAATTCATTGAATTTGGCAGCATACTCCGATACTGACATGTTCTCCTGCTTAAGTTCCAAGAACTTAACTTCCATCCGAGCATGCTTACTCGGTGAGAAGTAATTCTCAAAGAAAACCTCTTTAAATCTTGTCCACGCTACCACTGATGTACCAGCTCTTGCGTGATAAGTCTCCCACCAGTAGTTAGCTTCTCCCTTCATTAAGTATGTTGCAAAAGCCATCTTTTGCTCTTCTGCCACTCGCGTAATGACGAACGCTTTCTCCATCTCCTTTACCCAAGTTTGGGCTTCAATCGGATCCGTGGTTCCCTTAAATTCAGGAAGTCCTACCGCCTTAAAGTCCTTGAAGTTAGCCAATCTGTCACCTGGCTGATTCCTCGCTCTTTCTCTTGTAGAAGAAGCTCTATTCTCCATAGCTTCGGCTATCATATTTGCAAAGTTTTGCATTGGGTTAGCTTGACCTCCTTCGTTATTCACCGACTTCTCTTCTCGTTGGTTTCGATTATGTCGTCTAGGAGACATGATCTGATAAAAATCTTATATTAATTTTCTATCTCCACACAAATTCTTAACACAATAAGAATTCAACACATAGTTCTCATGTACTCACATATTTATTCAAATAGCACATAGTACATATAGTACTTAACACATATTACTATCCCTTTTAAAATAATTCTAGGATTAACATACTCAACTTTAAATAGGAAGCTACAATTCTCCAACTTTACACAAAAAGTTACCATTTACCAAATTCACATATCTAATCCCCGTTCATCAAACTTACCACACTTAGGAGTTCAGTAACTTTCCACAATTATATGAGTGTATGAACTTATCCTAGTCAGACCTTTGGCATCCATTCGCTGAGGGCATCAGAATATTTCATATAATCATGAGTCATGAACTTACCATAAGTATGAGTTTTAAGAACACACAACTTAATCTTAATCTTATATTCATATAGAAAATAAAGATTTCATTCATTCAAACATATATATTTACATATGCTTCAACATCATTCTCGATATTATAACACTTACTATCATAAGCTTCTACCATAAGATTCTATTACATATATCTAAGTTGTCTACCGACCACTCCCTTCACAAGTCTTCTTCTTGTTGGGACACTAGTTAAATCCGTGACCCGTTCTTCAACATGAGAAACACTTCCTCATATTTGTCTTAGGACAATGCAAAGAAATATGTCCTTCTTGCTTACAGTTGAAGCAGACGTTCTTCCACATCATGCATTCTCCAGCGTGAGTCATACCACACTTACTGCAAGCTTGTCTCTTCTTCAGGTTTGACCTTTCAGAGTTGTCGTTGTCGTTGTCCCTCTTTCTCTTCTTCTCGTCTTTCTTGATGGTTCCTTCAGATGATCCACCACCTTTAGTCTTCATCCTCTCCACCTGCGCCTTCAGCTCGTTCCATTCTTCAGTCATTTTGCGTAACGCCTGCTCTGTCTTCCACAACTCCTCCAAGAGAAATACCTTACTCCGGAGTTCCTGTACTTCTAGAGTTAGCTGATCTTGTTCTCCAACTTTGATCTTATTCTTCAACTCCACCTTAGCTTCTTCAAACTCTGCCTCCTCATCACCACTTAGATACATCTCGGGATAATCATCATGATCACTCCCGAGATTGATCATTGGTTCATCTTTCTCTGCTTCTTCCACTAACTCGCTCTGCGCTGGCACCTTGGCTACTAGCACTGGTGCGACAGCCGCTGGCATCTCCGTACCCATCTTATCTTCTCCCGACATCCTACAATCAGTTTAAACAACTTGATTAGTACTTTACCAGTACACACTCCTCACACTATGTGTCTACTTATCTCACTATCGATACGCTTCAGCAATCCCTCACTTAGTACTCTAAATGATTATTATCTATCTCGCCCATGGTTATAATCCTAGGGTTTTCCCCACCCCACTTAAGATTTATAACCTACAGCTTTGATACCAACCTGTGACACCCCCAAATCCGGGTTACCTGACCCTCGAGTTTGCTGTTCACGATCCACAATATAATACCATCTAACTACCCATTTTAATATAAATAGGAATACATAACTCATTAACATATATTGTTAATACATAAGTCTAAGGTCTACTAACCTTAACATTACAGACATACCCGTTTAGATATACCAAAAGGGTTTATAATACAATACAACATAATAATAATATTGTTCATAATAACTAATTCATAACTATTCCTTTTCCTTTATTCTTCTTCGCAGCACCTTCTGCAACTTCATCCCTAGCTGAAAAGTTTTATTTATAGCAAGGATGAGCAACAAGTTTGCTCCGTAAGTTAAGAGATACAATAAAGATATAGAAATCAATATCAAACCTTCTCACATTCTACGCAACAATAATTCGATAATGAAAAAGTAAAACGCTTTTAAGGTTTTCTACGATTTGAATAATCAAGAATTAATTCTATGAAATAGCAAAGTGGAATGTTTTTCAAATTTATGTTGAGCGATCCATTGGATCTTGAACTTCTCTTCTTGAGTAACTATCAAAGTTAAACTTTGATATACCTAGATGTATCAGATAACCATAAAGATTAAATCATACCCCTCTACAAGTGTATAAAGTGATCAGCTTTAGTATACCCTATATTATGCATAATACTTAATCGCGCGCAAAGGCTGAATACTCGACCTATAAAATATTCACTTTATATAAAAGGTTGTTCTTCTCAGTCTTAGAATCAAGATTTTGATTTTACAACGAAATACTGTGATTTCAAATTCTATTTACTTCTCGATCTAGCCGAAATAATTGGCATCGATCTGTCAATAATAATTTAATTCTCTTCTCGAACCTATCAAGTTCTAACAAATGTTCGTCTAACTAGAATAATTGGCTAAGACATTTATCAACATAATTCAACAATAAATAGGAATTATCTGTACTGTCAATTCTAGCTTCTATGGATATGTATATCCAACAACAGTTATTCTACGAATGTATATATTCCAAATCAATAATTCATTTTGAATTATTAAAGATGCACTAACTGCGAATAATCAACAATAAATCCCTAGACATGGTATAATTAGCAATAATTAACCACTATAATAATTGAATGAATATAACTCAAGGTAGAGTTAGGGAACTTGCCTCTTCCGCTGATTACAACTACACAATAAACTTATCTGCTTTTGAAAGACCTATAACCAATAATATCGGTCTAACAATTAGAACAATCATTTATGACACACAACACTATATTCTACAGTCAAACATCTCCTAGACACATTACCACATAGCCACATCAGTGTTTATAACCTATATAAACACAAAACAAGTCTAACTATTTTGGTCTGGTTGGACTTCAATCCATTCTCGGTGATCTGGTCACCCTATCTGACAATTACTACAACTATTGTCAATTAAACTCGGTTTCTAAGCTTCAATATTATTTTCGATAAGTCAAATATCATTTATAATATTTTTCAGAAGCCTTTACTAATTCATAAGTAATTATTATAATTTATAATAATTTTTCAAACATCGAAATCATTTTTAAATGATTTAATTATCAAGTAATCTTATCATTATTAAAATTTAATAATATAAAAATATTAATAACATATTTGTCGGAATATTAAAGTTATTTTAATTACTTTCAATATTTTTAAATCATCGATATTCTACTTAAATGATTTTTAAAGTAATTAAAATCATTTTAAATCATCACCATTAATAATCAAATATTATTGAAATTATCATCAAAATATTAAAAGTCATTAATTATAACTTAAAATATTTTAAAATCATTTTCTCATTTTTAAATGATTTTTAAATCAATAAAATCATTTTTAATTCATTTATTTAATATAATAATTAAATAAATCTAATATCATCAATATTAAATTATTAATTGAAAATTCTCTAAAAATATTAAAAGTTATATTTTATAACTCAAAATATTTTTAAATACATTATTCTTATTTAAAATAATTTTTCATAATATTAAATTATTTTTCTAATTTATTTAATACACTAATTAAATAAATTAAATACCTTTAATATCTAAATAATTATAATATTAAAGAAAAATATTTCAAATAGTCAGAAATTATTTTTCATAATTTAAAATAATTTTTAAAACCATTTTTGGTAATTTTTATAATTTATTTTCTATTTTTAATCATTTTCCGGAAAAATCAGAAAATAAAACTAATTAAACCGTCGCTATAGTCTATAGCGACACTTATCTGTCGTCTTAGGTGTTCTTGAGCTTCAAGAACACTGTCAGACAGTTAACTAGTGCACACGTTTGACCAACTTTCTTTCTCGTTTTAAAATCATTTTTGGGATAAATTAAAGTTCAATATCGTAGTATACATATAATACTACTTATATCAATCATCAATTTGGTCATATCACAAGATAACATTAAGATCTAAGCAACTAAACTTGTTGTCAGACGTCACCTAGGTTTTTAAAAACCCGAGGCGCTCGAGAGTGACCAACTTATGACCTAATTTTTCTACGTTACATTATCGGTTCATGTTATTTTATGGTTCAAAGTTATAGTCCATGCATCATAGAACATTTATAAATCAATAGATCGGTCTAGAAACAAAAAGATCAAAAGTTACAGTTTGGTCAAATGATGTCAGAAACTCTGCTAATACAATTTCTGGGTTTTTTTCCAAAAACTTGTTTCGTGCTTAACTGGCCTACTTTGACCATTTTCTCAATTCAATCTGTTGAGGTTATAAGAGATCTAAAGACCCAGATCTATAGTATACATAACTAGCTACAAGATGTACCAAACAACAACATCAAATCATTTAAAACCTGACAGATCCAGACCTTAGAACTTCTTGTTAGACTCTGTTCATCACGTTTTGGGTTACCCAGAATGTTACTCGGTCAACGTCGGTCAACGAACTTTGACTGAGTATAACTTGTAATCTAGCTATCCAATGACACTGATTCCAATTTCCAATTTAAGACCACATACCAAACTATAGATCTAACTCATAACATCTTACAAATCATTAATATACAAAGATCTAAGCCGTCTGACATTTGCGTGTCAGAGCACAAAATCTGTTCTTGGACAGTTTTGGAAAAACACCATTTTAAAGCCATTTAATGTTATGGATTCACAATGGATCCTCATAGATCAACTAAAAACACCATATAACACAAATATAAATATTTAAACACAAAAGTTTTCTTAGCATACAATATCTAGGTTGAATTTGGTTGATGATCTCCACTTAGGGATTTCGTGGGTTTAGGTGAGAGAAAGAGTGGGTTGGTGTTAGATAGCTAATAAGCTTAATATGTGAACTTTCTCTCTCCTAAATCTTTTATATCATAGATGTAATGAATCCAAGTGTGCATGGTGGCAAGATATGGATTAGATTTGGGCTGATTTCCAGCGCATGGGATAATCTTAAGTGATGACTCACTAGATCTTGCAAATCTTTTAACTTAATATCTAAGTAAAGGGGTATTTTGGACTTTGTACATGAAATTTTAATGGCATACATGGAATTTACCAAACCCTTAGGGTTTAACCCTAAAGTTCTAACCCTAAGGTTTTACAACTTTAGCTTCTAGGATTTTCTAAATTAGGATCTTTAAAATAGAAAATTAAGATTTTCAAAAATATAATTAGTGTTCCCTAATTATAATAAAGGTAACTAATCACTTTAGAGCTTATTAATTAGGATTTGGGTTTCCTAATTAGGGTTTAGAATTCCCGAATTAAAAATTAGGGTTTCCCGACTTTCGATTAGGGTTCCTAACTACACATTAGGGTTTCAAATCTTGAGATTAGAGTTTCTAATCCCTTATTAGGGTTTACAAATATTGTACCCTACCCGACCAATCCTTGATTAACATTCTATAAAGTACAAACACGTACTCAGCAGCATAATTATTTTAATTATATTTTCAATCGAATCCCTGTCCGGACTTAAGGTTAGGATTTCTATTTTCCGTTATGCACAACTCTACTCTAATTTCTCAGTCAATACACAAATTAACTACTTCTCGATACTTGTATCACAGATACACAGTACAATATTAATAGCTAATGTCAATATTTAATAATAAAAAAAAAAATTATTCGTGAAATTTGGATTATTCGGAATCCCGGGTTATCACAAAATGGGTGGTAGCAAGCAATACAATAATGATGTCGAGGCATCTCGCTAACTCTTCGCAGCGCATTGCGTGATGAAGAGCTAAGTGTGGCTCCGTGACACCAGTCCCAGAGTTTTGACAGACAAGAATGTTTACAAGTATAGAAGGAAAGATAACTCAGTAGTAATGGAATAAGGTGTTAATATAACATTGCTAAGGCATTGTTAAACACTTAATGTATGATGATTAAAGGTTGATAACCAATCGAAGATAAACGTAATGAGAACAACGTAATGTGCTAAGCCAGCTGTAGAAATTTGTTGACCAATTTGATTATGAATCCAATGGTTTGCAATACCAGTATGGGTCATGTAACTACTTAATGAACATAATAAGATCTTTCCTAAATCACTATTATAGTGATGACTTTAGGAATTTAATGTTGTTTAATGAGTAGTTAAACGACGAATGTAAAGTATAAAGAACGTGAACCGTATTCAATAATGATAAGGACTATAACGTTAAGAGTTACAACTAAAAGTTGTTAAGTAATACGTAAACACAAACGGTATGCAATAAAGTGTACTTAACTAAACAACGATCGAGTTTCGATTAACGTAAGGATGTTAGTAAGCCGTTAAGAAGGATGATTAACTTGAAACGAGTTGGATTAATGAAGTAAATCCACATAAGACATAGAAGAGAAAGAAGTTGGTAAGAATGATGTAAAATATAATGGCAAGCCGGAACCAATAGTAACAAATCTAATACATGATTAGATTGAGAAGAATGGTAAGATTCATTAGAAACTATGTATGTTCATTCAAGACCTAATGTGGTATGTTATGTGTTTATGTATTGTAGTGACCGTAAAGACTGAAAGGAAAAGTTAATTTACTGTAGTAGGCGTTGAAGGCAAGTTTTTCTTAAACGCTTGTCTAACCTTTGTGTTAGCCAAGTTTTCGGTGATTCATGTTATGAGATGCATGAACTGTTTTACTAAAGGTTAACTCGGCTAGACTAATCTTGAAGATTGATTGATTTATTTACAAGTCTTTCAATATAGAATTGATAACGCTATCGTACGCCAATTGTTTGGTACGGATTCAAGGTAAGGCTAAGTATGAATAAACAAATGTATTTTTCATCGATTATTTGATGGGCACGCGAGGTTGCCAAAACTTAAACGTACATACGTTTAATGGATGTAACGTTGATCAACATAGAGTACTATGGGCTGATCACCCAGAAGTGCTCGTAAGATATGTCAGACTTACTGACTTAGTGCCGAGTTGTCCTTTTCAAGGAAAGAATGAAATACTCAAGGTCTTGGACCGGAGTTTATGTTTTACTGGATATTATTCATTGTGAAACAATTTGAAAGAAAGATGAAGTGTTATTTTGAATTATCAATAGTACTTCATAACTATTGTTCAGTTATTGAAGATATACGATTCTTATGTTTCAAGCATGTTGTTTAAAAGAAATTATTGTACTTACTGAGCTTGTTATGCTCACTCTTGCTTGAACTATATGAATGCAGCTTAGACCGAACGGACCGAAGGATCCGGCAAGGATAAAGTGAAGGCTAAGGCAAACTTGTAGATTACCTATGTAATAGTATAGGTTTGTAATGATAATATTTGATATTATGACAAGAACAAATGTAACGGTTATAAAGAACCTGGGGTATGGTAATATTGTTTTGGAATATATAAGTCATAGTCATTCTTTTGGAGGCATTTCAATTAAATGTTTGTGTAAACTATAGCATCGTGGAGCACCATATGTCGGGTTGGAAGAGACCCGGATTTAGGGTTGCCACATGTATGGTTACACAAAAACTCCTATGAACATCTTCAATAGGAATTATTTCTTCATTTGCTACATTAATATTTAAGGGTATAGGCAACTTTTCGGGAAGTAATCCTAATCGTCTATCAAAATCACATGCTATAAATGAACAAGTAGCACCCGAGTCAAACAGCACGTAAGCATTTATGTCATTAATCGGAATTATAACTGTGACGACGTCCCCTGATGCAACTGCATCTTGGACTGTCATGTTAAAGGTATGGCACATCGGCCTACCCGGCTGTGCTGGACCACTAATAGCTAACTTACCGCTACTAGTGCCCTGATTCCCATCCGTCCCCTTCTTCGGGAAATTCTTTGCCATGAGGTCAGTTGACCCACACACAAAGCATCAATGGTTCTTCTTCGAACTTGGACAGTTAGGCAAAATGTGCCCTTCCTGTCCACAGTTGTAGCATATTGCCTTCCCCTTGAGACAGACTCTTAAATGAGTCTTCCCACAGGTCTTGCAGGCCTCCATCATCCTCTTCGGGTCTATTTGTTTTACTCTGATATTCCCAGAGCTGAACGTTTTCCTCTTCTATCCCTCGCCACTACCTCTGGCTCCTTCTATTTTAACTCCTCCATCCACTTTCCCCTTATTCTTCTTATCTTTGTGGTACTGGCTCAACGCCTCGCTACCACGCTCGGTGATTATCGCCTTTTCTAAAATGGTCCCAAACGAAGTACTTTAGAACACAGAAATACGGTTATAGAGCCAGGGTTTCAAGCCCTGCTCGAATCGTCGCGCCTTTCTAACCTCGGTGTCCACTTGGATTGGAGCGAACTTCGCCAGTTCATTAAACCTTGCGGCGTATTGGGGAACCGTCATGTCCCCTTGTTTTAATACAAGAAACCAAATCTCCATTCTCCCTTGAATGCTCGTGGGAAAGTAGTTCTTGAAGAATATCTCCTTGAACCTTACCCACGTCAAATTCTCTATCCTGGCCCTAGCCTGATTGGCTTCCCACCAAAAGTTGGCCTCTCCCTTCATCATGTAGGTTGCAAAGGCAACCTTCTCGGCCTCGTCGACATTTTGTATCACAAATGCCTTCTCGATTTCTTTCACTCACGTTTGGGCTTCGATAGGGTCCATAGTTCCTTTGAACTCTAGTGGACCAACCCTCTTAAAATTCTTAAAGGTACTAACTCGTGTTACTCCCGAATTTATGGGGATATTAGCCCCAGTTCTATTAAATGCGTCTGTTAACATATTCACAAACTCTTACATGGGGTTAATCGGACCTCTCTCCGGTTTATTTATATTAGCTCCTTGGTTTCGTTGTACTCTTATTGGCGACATTTTGCTGTTATAATAAACAACACATTTCGTTATTATTTATTTCTTTATTATTTAGTTTTTATTCGATATTAAATAATAACTTCAACATCCATTACTTAGTATGTTCTATAATAAGGCTTATATTCATTCATTCATTAGACTATAATACTACATCGGTTATGTTAGGTTTTCGTGAAAATCAAAGAAGCAATCAAAATTGCAAAAATAGCGGAAGCGAGATAAAATCAGATTTTAAAATTTTTCACAAACCAATTACCCGGATCATCCTTTATGCATATTATTAATTAAACGAAGAATAAGAAATTATGAAATCATACCCTTGTAGAAACGAGCTTCCTCAGTACGAGTTCACCTCCTACTTCTCATGATCTCCTTGAATCTCGGGTAGATTCCTTCCTTTGATCAATGTAAGCCACCCAAGTGTGTGGCCTCTATAGTGATCCACCAAGGAAGAGGAATTTTTCAAGAAGAAGGATTTGACTCAAACCCTAGTTTTTCCTATCTGAATAAGAAAAGGGTGTACTATCCAAATCTTGGAATTACATATATCTCATATCTCATATAAGACCTCTTATAAAGATATTATATAACCCTATTTTATTTAAAATAAGGTATTATTTATTTAATTAAACTCTTTTAATTAAATGGGCTCCCTAATCCTATTAGGGATAATTAGTTAAACTCCTTTAACTAATTTTCTTTCCTAATCCAATTAGGAATAAATGAGAGTACTTATATTAAATTAATTCCTAAACCTTTTAGAAATTAAAATAATAATAATAATAATAATATTAATAAGACTCCTCTTATTAATTTATATTTAATATTTCTAAAATATTAAATAATAAATATTAAGCTATTTAATTTATTCTATCACCATAGATTAAATTAAATATACTTAATATATTATTATAATTATGCCATTAACTTCTTAAATAATTATTCTTCCTTTTATGGTGTGACCCTTTAGGTTCTCCATATTAAACCGGTTGTGAATAAATCCAATTAGAACAATTTAATCTCATTTAAATAAATAAATTAAACAAATAATTTATTTAAATAAATAATATTTATTCTACAATAGGGATAAGCCTCCCTAGTGATCAACGACTTTCCAGATAATATAGATTTCAACATTAATCATAAAAGAACCTTTGAGTAAATAGTTACCGTACAATTCAATCCTTCCACCATACAATGTCCCAATTAAATATAAGACATGGAATTACTGTCAAGTCTTATTTTATTTAATTATATGTATTTCGATTCCTAAATGAACAACTCCTAATGAATGCAAATTAGAAACTACTTTCTAATTTCATTCCACCTTGGCCAAGGATTCCTGGGTTGTCATTTATCGAATCACATAGGACATCTCTCCTTTTTACTAGAAGTGGTAGATTCTTTATTGATCATTCATTATCTTCATATATAACTTATTACACCCAAGCATACCCTTTGATATACTCTAAGAGTCTTAAGGAATAAGTCAAAGTGTAATTCATTATATATAAGATACTATGATGATCTCAAGTCTAAGGATCATTTGTACTACTATCACTACAGGAATTCCTATTGACATGTAAGTAAAACTCCATTAGGTATTCCTTAGCGAGTCACGTTCAGTGAACTTATTCTCTAATAAGCACCTACATACTTGCTTTAGTGTCTCCACATAAATGATTATGAGACCAATCATCCTCATCCAATGAGCAAGCAACGTATGTACCAATCTATCCGGATTCACTAATCCCCTATTTAGTAATCCAATGATTGGGAACTATTTTAGTTTTAAGCTTTCTAAGAATTTAGATCTCATTAGAATGATCATCATCATTATTCTAAAAGCGTTGCTTAAAACTATGGGTTTATCACATATTATTAAAACAACACCATGTAGATAATAAATGCCTTTAATAAATAATTCTTTTATTAATAAATAAATAAGATTGATTACACACGATTATATGCTTTATCATCATACATGATTGGCTTGTATGCATAATACTTTCAATCTCCCACTTGCACTAAAGCCAATCGCCGTGGTATCTCATACCCATCTTCTCTAAGTGACGATCATCAAACTTTGTTGTGTTAACGCTTTAGTAAATGGATCTCGCAATATTGTCTTGAGAGTCCACACGCTCTGTGGTGACGCCTTCTTTCAATGATCTCTCCGATCAAATGAAATCGCCGCAACACGTGTTTGGATTTCGATGAGACACGGGTTCCTTAGCTTGCGCAATACTCCAAAGTGTTGTCGCAGAATAAAGGCATTTGGTCCTTTAATGCTAGGAACCACACCAAGTTCGGTAATGAACTTCTTCATCCAAAATGACTTCCTTTGCAGCCTTCACTTGCGACTATGTACTATGCCTCATCACATGAATCAACAAATCATTTTTTGCTTGGAACTTTTCCAACTCACTGCGCCTCCGCTTAAGGTAAACACATACCCAAAGCGGTTCATCATCATCTTGGTCTGTTTGAAAACTTGAGTCCGTGAAGCCCTCTAGTTTTAATTTAGACCCAAGTGAGACAAAGAAATACATCCTTAGTTCTTCTTAAGTACTTTAGGATGTTTTTCACCGCCTTCCAAAGTTGTTCTTCTCCGGATTCGATCGATATCTCGCTTGTTACACTAAGTGCATGAGCGACATCTGGTCTAGTACATATCATACCGTACATGATAGATCCTATTCTTTGAAGCATAAGGAATCTTACTCATGCGTTTTCTCTCTCAGTGTGTCTTTGGGCTTGTTTCTTGGAGAGATGTATTCCATGGCTCATCGGCATGAGACCTCTTTTGGAATCTTCCATGCTAAACCTTTTAGCATCATGTCAATGTATCGTTCCTTGGGATAAGCCAAGCATCCTATTAGATATATCTCTATAGATCTTTATCCCCAAAATATAGGATGCTTCTCCCAAGTCCTTCATGGAGAAGTGTTTAGATAACCGATTTTAATTGTTTCATAAAGATAGGAATATCATTCCCTATCGGTAATATATCATCAACATATAATACAAGGAATGAAATAAGCGCTCCCACTAACCTTCTTGTACACACATGGTTCATCCTCATTTTTGATAAAATCAAACTTTTGATTGTCTCATCAAAATGGATGTTCCACCCTACTAGAAGCTTGTTTTAATCCATAAATGGATCGTCAGAAGCTTCTGAGACTTGATTTGTTCCAACCTTTGAAACAAATCCTCTGGTTGTGTCATATACACATCCTCCTCAAGTTTCCCATTGAGGAAGGCCGTTTTCACGTCCATCCGCCAGATTTCGTAGTCATGGTAAGTCGCAATCGCAAGCAAAATCCGAATGGACTTGAGCATTGCATTTGGTGAGAAGGTTTCGTCATAGTCAACTCCTTATCCTTGTTTGAAACCTTTTGCAACCAAATGGGCCTTATAGGTCTCTACCTTCTTTGTCTCGCTCCAGTCTTTCTTTTTAAAGACCCATTTACACCCAATAGGCTTAATGCCTTGGTGGTGAGACCAAAGTCCATACTTGGTTCTCATACATGAGTCCATCTCGATTTCATAGCTTCTTGCCATTTCTCTCGAGTCTTTACTACTCATAGCACTTTGCTCGTAATTCAATGGATCATCATTATCTATGATGCGTACCTCATTGTCATCTTCTATGACAAGTCCATACTGTCTGGCATCTTTGGTACTCTTTGAGTTCTGAATAGGGTGTGGTACGGAATGAACCTCTACTTGGTTAGGTACCTCACTTTGATCCGTAGTATTTTGTGGTTCTTGAACCTCTTCAAGATATATCTTACTCCAATCGACCCCTTCAAGGATAAACTCCTTTTCCCGGAAATATGCATGTTTCGCAACAAACACCTTTTGATCGGTTGGATGATAGAAATAATACCCGATGTTTCTTTAGGATATCCCACAAATCTACATTTGTCGATCTAGTCTGCAACTTTATCGTTTTCAAACTTTTTGACATAAGCTGGACAACCCCAAGTCTTAACATGCTTAAGATTTGGTTTCCTCCCTGTCCATAACTCATATGGGGTCTTGGGGACGGATTATGTAGGTACCTTGTTAAGTAGGTATGCAGCCGATTCTAGGGCATATCCCCGAAGAAGCCGGAAGGTCAGTAAAACTCATCATAGATCGAACCATGTCCAACAATGTTCGATTTCTCCTTTCAGATACACCATTCATTTGTGGCGCCCCTGGTGGAGTCCATTGTGAGATTATACCATTTTCTTTGAGACAATTGAGAAACTCACCACTTAAGTATTCTCCTCCTCGATCGGATCGAAGAATCTTAATACTCTTACCGGTTTGCTTCTCAACTTCACTTCGAACTCTTTGAACTTTTCAAATGATTGATTTGTATTTCATTAAATACACATATCCAAATCTTGAGTGGTAAATCGTTGAATGTAATAAAATAAGAATACCCTCCTCAAATGCGATTGTTGTCATAGGTCCACATACATCCGTGTGTACCAACGCTAACAACTCAGTAACTCTTTCTCCTTTTCCACTAAAAGGAGACTTAGTCATTTTACCCATGAGACAAGATTCACGGAGTTGGATATGATTCATAATCGATAGCTCTAGAGCCCATCTTTATGCAACTTGGATAATCTTGTTTCATTAATATGAATAGAGTCTATAGTGCCACATGAAGGTAAAATTAACATCATCTCTTTTCCTTTTATTAGTTTGTTCAATTTGAAATATATTTTCATGCAAGTCAAGTATATAAAGTCCATTTCGCAAATTACCAATACCATATAAAACATTATCATTATAAATAGAACAAATTGTTGTTCTTTATTATAATATTAAAACCATCCATATCCAATACAGAGATAGAAATAATGTTTCTAATGATATTTGGAACAAAATAACAATTATTTAAATTAATGAACTTGCCCGTAGGCATTGCTAAACAATAAGTCCCTACAGCTAATGCAGCAACTTTTGCTCCATTTCCCACTCGTAGGACGACCTCATCCTTACTCAGCTTTCTACTTCGACTACCCCGGTCCTGATATTATTACATATGTGAGAACCACATCCAGTATCCAATACCCAAGTAGAAGATTGACTTTCAGAAAAATTAATTTCAATCATAAACAAACCTTGATTAGGATTCGAAGCTTCTCCAAGCTTCTTCTGCTTTTGTTCTGCAAGATAATCCTTGCAGTTCCTCTTCCAGTGACCCGGCTTGTTGCAATGGAAGCAAATTCCTTTGCTAGCTGGATCAGGTTTCTTTTGATCCTTCACTTTCGCCTTTCCCTTAGCCTTCTTGGATTTCTTCCTTTCAGAAGATACCTTGGGCCTCTTCCTTTTCTTGGAAGAATCATCCACCAGTAAGACATGGTTCTTCTTGGATGGGAAGTGACCTTGCCAGATTTTCAACATGTTAAGTAATTGAGCAAGTCGACATCCAACTTATTCATGTAAAAATTCACAACAAATTGTGAGAAGGTATCTGGGAGTGACTGCAAGACTAAATCTTGACTCAACTCCCCATCCATGACGAACCCAAGCTGTCCAAGACGTTCAATCAGATTGATCATCTTTAGGACATGAGTCTCAATGGCGGTGCCCTCGATCATCCAAGAGATCGGAAGAGCTCCTTAGATATTTCATATCTAGCAGTCCTACTTTGCTCACCATACAACTCTCCAAGGTGTAGTAGCATAGTAGGAGCATCCATGTTTTCATCCGACGTTGAAGCTCGTTACTCATGGATGCTGAGCATGATGCATTGAGCCACGAGATGCATCATCTTGCCACCGCTTAAAAGTAGCAATCTCTTCCTCGTGAGGGTACGTCTCTACAACTTTTGCAGATGCGGAGAATTTAGGACATAAGAAATCTTTTCAAAGAAGTGAGAACAATTCTCGATTCCTTAACCAAATCCCAGTGTAGTTTGGTCCGATCGGTTTGTTAGCATCAAGTATGCTTTGTGAGTTGAAATTAGTGAATGTGACATTTTCAAAATTTGCATGTAAAAAGACAATATTTTTAGCAAACATTCATTTATTAATTACCAAAATAAATTAGGTCTTATTTTATATTGGTATCTCCCACTATTTTCTTCAAACTATATTACCCTCATTTATATAGTTAAGCAAAATCTAATTAATGTTTTTGCTAATGAGAATAAGGATCCCATTTCAAATATATATAGCCTTATGGTGACACAACAAACTATATATAAATAAATAGGTAGACAACTCCTTGTCAATTACATCAACATGTAACTCCTTATGTTTTTTGCCTCTTGGATTATTTTGATCAAGTGGTGGCACATCCGAATCAAAATTATCTAAGTTAAGTCCAACCTAGCACTTCCATATATTCAAAAAAAAAAAAATATCGCCCTTGTGGTGACACAACAAAACAATATTGTTCAATTTTCTTTATAAGCATCAAATGTGATAAATTAACATCTTAAATACTTAATACTTGCCTTGTGGTGACACAACAAACTCATATTAAATATTTAATACTCTATTAATTTTATCATGCTAGAAGGCTTAACGTTCGATATTCTAAATATCTTTGAGCGCTTAAGACTTAATAAAAAAAAATTACGAGGGATTTTGTTATTATTTGTCTCATCTTGTTTAGCGCTGCATGCAAATATATATATAAAAAATACGCGTCATATTATTAAACATGCGAAGCATGTTTGCATAATATATAATATATATAATACTAGCATGCACATATAGAATACTATATTCTACCCGGATTGATTATGGACTTTTATTCTAGTTTGGTTCACTAGAGCCACCAAGTGAACCAAAAGGTCAAACCCCAAGGGTGCATAGAATAAACATTTAAATATAACTATTACATTTAAATCGGGCTCCATTACAAACGGGTCTTCAAGCGCTCCTTGATCTTGGTCTTGGTTCTTCTAAAAAATTCTAACTAATCCTATTACATTAAACTATTTAATTTAAATAGAAACCTTGATCGTGATCGAGGGAAATACATAGAGAGAGATAGAATTTACATCAAGAAGAAAACCGAGAAAAGGCGAGGCACGCAGACCCCATTTAATAAAACCCATTCATTCAAACATCCAACTAAAATAAATCCAATCATATTGGTTAATTGTCCATAATCAATCCTTTTATTATCATACATATCATCATATGTATCAATAAATTAAATCATTCCATATATATATGAGTATCATTTAATGGGCAATTTTATGTTGCATGAAATCCAATTTCAAGATTAAAATAAACTCTTTTATTTTAATTATAAAATTATTAAAATTAATATATATATATATAATTATATATATATATATATATATATATAAAAGTTTTTTTTTTTTAAATTTAGGACCTTGCTTTTGTGCCTCGGTTAACGTGAGTAATTAGTGAATAAATCAGTCAAAGAACAAAACCGGACTCATTCAACCAAGAATCATGCTTGACCAAAAAAATAATTTTCTTTCCTTTCCGAAGTGGGCCCCATGGTGATATATATATATATACAATAATATTTACTTGCTTTTGAAACATGACAAAGAATATGTTATTACACGGATATAAATTTTTTTTTCAATGATTATGCCTAAAAAAAAAAAAAAATTACCCATGGATTCATACAAAAAAAATAAAAATATTTGGGCAGGTTTTTTTTTTTTTAATTAATAATAATTTTATATAATAAATTATGCCCAATAAATTATTCTAAATACATACCCATACATACATGGAATCAAAAAATTAATAATTCGCATAAAGTTTGGCTCATGATACCACTGTTAGGTTTTCGTGAAAATCAAAGTAGCAATCAAAATTGCAAAAAATAAGTTTAAGCGAGATAAAATCGATTTTAAAATTTTCACAAACCAATTACCGGATCATCCTTTATGCATATTATTAATTAAACGAAGAATAAGAAATTATGAAATCATACCCTTGTAGAAACGAGCTTCCTCGTGCATGAAGTTCACCTCCTACTTCTCCGCGATCTCCTTGAATCTCGGGTAGATTCCTTCCTTTGATCAATGTAAGTCACCCAAGTGTGTGGCCTCTATAGGTGATCCACCAAGGAAGAGGAATTTTCAAGAAGAAGGATTTGACTCAAACCCTAGTTTTCCTATCCGAATAAGAAAAGGTGTACTCTCCAAATCTTGGAATTACATTATATCTCATATCTCATATAAGACTCCTCTTATAAAGATATTATATAACCCTATTTTATTTAAAATAAGGTATTATTTATTTAATTAAACTATTTTAATTAAATGGGCTCCCTAATCCTATTAGGGATAATTAGTTAAACTCCTTTAACTAATTTTCTTTCCTAATCCAATTAGGAATAAATGAGAGTACTTATATTAAATTAATTCCTAAACCTTTTAGAAATTAAAATAATAATAATTATAATAATATTAATAAGACTCCTCTTATTAATTTATATTTAATATTTCTAAAATATTAAATAATAAATATTAAGCTATTTAATTTATTCTATCACCATAGATTAAATTAAATATACTTAATATATTATTATAATTATGCCATTAACTTCTTAAATAATTATTCTTCCTTTTATGGTGTGACCCTTTAGGTTCTCCATATTAAATAGGTTGTGAATAAATCAATTAGAACAATTCTAATCTCATTTAAATAAATAAATTAAACAAATAATTTATTTAAATAAATAATATTTATTCTACAATAGGATAAGCCTCCCTAGCGATCAACGACTTTCCGGATAATATAGATTTCAACATTAATCATAAAAGAACCTTTGAGTAAATAGTTACCTGCAATTCAATCCTTCCACCATACAATGTCCCAATTAAATATAAGACATGGAATTCTTGTCAAGTCTTATTTTATTTAATTATATGTATTTCGATTCCTAAATGAACAACTCCTAATGAATGCAAATTAGAAACTACTTTCTAATTTCATTCCACCTCGCCAAGGATTCTGGGTTGTCATTTATCGAATCACATAGGACATCTCTCCTTTTTACTAGAAGTGGTAGATTCTTTATTGATCATTCATTATCTTCATATATAACTTATTACACCCAAGCATACCCTTTGATATACTCTAAGAGTCTTAAGGAATAAGTCAAAGTGTAATTCATTATATATAAGATACTATGATGATCTCAAGTCTAAGGATCATTTGTACTACTATCACTACTGAGAATTCCTATGACGAGGTAAGTAAAACTCCATTAGGTATTCCTTAGCGAGTCACGTCAAATGAACTTATTCTCTAATAAGCACCTACATACTTGCTTGGTGTCTCCACACAAATGATCATGAGACCAATCATCCTCATCCAATGAGAAAGCAACGTATGTACCAATCTATCCGGATTCACTAATCCCCTATTTAGTAATCCAATGATTGGGAACTATTTTAGTTTTAAGCTTTCTAAGAATTTAGATCTCATTAGAATGATCATCATCATTATTCTAAAAGCGTTGCTTAAAACTATGGGTTTATCACATATTATTAAAAACAAACACCATGTAGATAATAAATGCCTTTAATAAATAATTCTTTTATTAATAAATAAATAAGATTGATTACACAGTATATGCTTTATCATCATACATGATTGGCTTGTATGCATAATACTTTCAGGTTACATTACACAGCCTAAGCTGATTACATTACTTTTTCGCTATTGCTTTCCAAAAATTGAGATTTATAAAAGACTACCCTTTGTTATACAAAAGAGGGTTTTACGTCACTACTAAGTACACAATATATACATACCTCCACCACTCTATCTACTAATAGATTACATATGCCTTAAGGCATTATCAAAAACTGCCTTGGCAAGACCGGCAATAATATCACGGTTGATAGTATGTGCGTCATTCCGCTTCTACCTCTAAGGGATAACCACCACACCGTCATTGGGAAGTCATACATGAGAACTCCTATAGATGTAGGACATTCTCCATATCTTCTACTTTTTGGTCTTTAGCTTCTCATTGAGCTCAAAAACCTCATGCTTCAGCTCATGGACCTTGTCTTTAGCCAAAATCCTTTCATCATGTTCATGCTCCCACATGGACTCCACGTCCGTCTTGTCCTCTATAACAGCCTGGAGCTCTGCCTTCAGCTCCTTAACCTCCTGATAGTAATGGATATTTCTATCCAACACTAATATAAATAATGACATCATTGACTCCCCCGGAGCCATCTCTGCTGCTATTGCTACTAGGTTGAAGGACACTACCTCCACTTCCTCTTTTATCATGTCGTCGAACACAGACATGAGATCAGGATCCTCTGAGTCTCCAGACTCAATGACTACTACTTTGGGCTCTTCTGCTATCAGGTTTGGTATAACCTCTACTTGGTTAACTGATTCCTCACTAACTGTCTGTCCATCTAAATGTATTTCATTTACTCCTGACATCTACGCAAAATAATTAAGTTGATTAGTACATGTTAGTAGAATAATAAAAACACATAACATATTCATAATTCATTTTTATAAGGTTATTTTCTTCTTTTACTTCTTTGACTTCTCTTAAGGTTATGACTTAAGGTTTTATTTCCCCCCTTAAGTTTTATAACCTAATGCTCTGATACCAACCTGTGACGCCCCCAAATCCAAGTATCTTCCAACCCGACAGATGGTGCTACACGGTACTACCATTTATACATACATTCAATTGAAAAGTCTCAAAGGAACGAATATGTCTTCTATATATTCCGAATAATATTAAAACTCCCCTAGGTTCTTTATAACCATTACATTTGTTCTTGTCATAATATCAAATATATTACAATCATTCACCCTATACTATTACGTAAGTATTCTACGGGTTCGTTTTTGCCTTGCCCTTATCCTTGCCAAAGCCTTTGGTCCGTTCGATCTAGCTGTGTTCATATGGTTCAAGTAAGAGTGAGCATGACTAGCTCAGCAAGTATGATAATTCTAATAAACAACATGCTTGAAACATAGGAATTATATATATTCGATAACTGAACAATAGTTATGAAGTACTATCAATAATTCAAAATAGCACTTCTTTTCCTTCAAAACGTTTTACAACAACAATATTAAGTAAAACATCAATTCCGGTCCAAGACCTTGAGCATTTCATAAGTTCTTTTGAAAAGGACATCCCGACACTAAGTTCGTAAGTTCGACATTTCTTACGAGCACGTCTAGGTGATCAGGATATAGTACTCTATGTTGATCAACACTACATTCATTAAACATATGTACGTTTAAGTTGTGGCAACCTCACATGCCTGTCGTTTGACGATAAAACATTTTTAGCATACTCAGTCTTCATTTGAAAACTTCACCAATATAACTTGGTAAACATTGACCATGCTTTGATAGAAACATAATATAAGTCTAGCCGAAAGAATTGGCTTTAACTTCGTCATACAATACTTTATGTGTAAGAATACAAAAATTACAAAGCTTGTCCAGATTGAACTGAAACAAGGGTTAGAATACTTGCCTTCAGCGTCTGCTATAGTTATAACATGTTCTTGTTTCAGTCTTTAAGTCTCTACAGTAAATGATAACATCACATAACACATTAGGTCACGAATGAACATATATGGTTCCTAATGAATCTTACCCTTCTTCTCAATCTAATTACGACTTAGATTTGTTATTATTGGTTCTGGCTTTTCGTTACGTCATTCTTACATTCACCTACCATTGACTTACTTTAACCTTAACAGATTATACTTAAGGTTTAAACATGAATTAACCATATTATAATCAAGCTTTTGATCATTACTAATGAGTTACCATTCTGCTTATACATGTAAACCTTCTTCACTGGCCAAACCCTAGGACTGGCAATGCGGTGCCGGTCATTGCCCTTTAACTCGCGCTGCGGCGCAGGTTAGCAGTACTTAACATCTGGTCTTGGCGCTGCGGTGCCACACATTACGCTCTCAACCGCACCGCGACGAGACTCTGCAGTAGGTATGTACAGTTTATATGGCGATGCAGCGCTACGAATATACCTTGGGTTGGCGCCGCGGCGCCAACTCTGTGCACCAGAAAATTTTTACAGACTTTTAACTTTGCGAATTTTTCGGACTCGTAACTTCTTCGTTATAAGTCTGAATTGGCTCGTTCAAAAGCTTACAGTTCACAAATTACATACTTTAAGCGTTCATGTAAGAATTTTATCTATTTGACTTCGTTTGCTAAAAATTCACCTATTAGTTCATTTTTAACGAGAATGATAGACGTTCGTGAACGTTCAACGCTCCTTTCTTCGTTCTAAGTCAGAATCTGGTCATTTTCGAGTTCGCAACTCTATAATGCCAAATATGACTTGTCTCCATAAAAAACAAACGTTTCTGAGTTCAAACACAAATTTCGACTTCCATTCCGAGAATTTCACGAATTTGACGATTATCGTCTAATCATGTGAATTCCAGCAAAACTTCATTACTAATGATTTGATCATCATTCTAAAGGTATTCAATTCATTCTATAGACATTTCAACTTACATATTATAATAACTTATTTTCAAGTTAGGTTTTGGCTTATTCTTTATAAGTTCATGACTTAATAACTTATAAAACCATAATATTTCATTCCTTATGACATATTATTGATTTAAGTCCTTTTATTAACATTCTCACATCTTATCAAACATACTAAATTCATATGGAAATCATATGACATGTTCATCATAAATTGATAACTTATTTAGGTTCAAGTTACTTATTCATAACTTATTCGGCTTAAGTCCATTGCTTATTTACTTCTTATGATTGCTTAGCATACATGATCATCATTTCTCTATCAAGCTATCATGGTAGAGATAGAATAATATAGGACAAGAGTCTTACCCTTGATGAACTAGTTCTTCTCCTTGGATCAAATATGGAAGTTTGTCTTAAAAGTGCTTATTCTCTCTAACCAATAAGTTGTTTAATGTTGGATGAAAACTAAGAACCAACAAATGAATTGTGAGCTTGCTATTTATAGAGCTTCCAAAGTTAGGGAATATACTAATTCGTATATATTATATACATATATTAATTCACAATATACATATATTTCTTGTATTCTAGTTCGTATACTAATTCACAATATACATTATATCTTCCTTTATATATATTCGTATAAGACTCCGTATTCAAATACCTCATACAATACATATGTATCATACGATCATTACTCTTTCTTCGTAATGCTTAATATTTCTAACGTTCTCGAACTAAGTCTGCATACGAAATATTGTGTTTTCCATACTTCAATTATTATTACATAATCCATCTCACCTTAATATTATAACGTTACGTATTTCTCGGAAATTCCAAAATAATTCTTGAGCGAAAATCGATGAATAGTGTTTTTCGAAAAATTTCTCGAAAAGCTTTTATTTTCGTCTCGAAAATTCAAACACTTTAATTCATTCATATAGTTAAAATACTACGACTTTCTGACGTTTCTAGGTTATAGAATGACAGTCATCTTACTAACACATAATAATAACAAATAATATTATTTTATTCATTATAAAAATATTTACAAAAGGTTCGATTTTCTGCGGCGTTACAAGTTCCACGTGAATAGTACCCCGACATGAAAAGTGCCCCGGATACCCGAGTGAATAATATTTAAGGGAATAGTAACCAGGTGAATAGTAACTCATGAATAGTACCCCCGGCATTAAAAGTGCCCCGAATACCCGAGTAAATAATATTCTAGTGAATAGTAACTCGTGAATAGTACCCCAGGTAAAAATATTGATATTTAATAAGAAAGTTCAAATCAATATTCCAATGAAATGATAGTAGATGAGGCGCAAAACTAAAGAATATTCCACTAATTTCAAGGATTATAGAAGCAATACTTACCATAGTAAGTTTAAATTTAAGAATATGAAAAGAAATAACATACAAAACTACAACCGAATCCGAGGTTCTAAGGGACCTGGATTTGGGGGCGTCACAAAAACCACAACCGACGGTCCAGATTGATTTACTTTTAAAACCACCACCGACGGTCCTGATTGATTTACTATTAAAACCACCATCAATGGTCCATAAAATTAGTAAATCTTCCCATGGAATACTAAGTCAAACTTACAATAAATGCCTCATAACAATCAGTATATTTATATCAAAAATTGAATAAATATTTACCACAAATTATTTATCTTTCATAAACACATTTTTAATCTATTAACAATTATTCATCATTTATTTTATAACTCACAATATTTAACAACAAGATCATTCCTAGGAAAGAGGAGGCTTTCCGATAAGGATTTCTCCCAATTGACGCGCAATTAGGTGACCAAACTTCTCCTCGACAGAAATTTCTAGACATCGTCAATATTGCAAATAATAATATGAATAACTTTGTAGTCTCAATTATTGATTTAATAATATAAAATATTAATATTGTGACAATTATTGAATCAATAATATGAGAGATATTATGCAGCAATTACTGTAGCAATAATTGACTATAACTGAGTGACTTCTCACGTAAGCATCAATAATTAATACCGTGTACTACTATGCAACCACACGTTTTATTATACTTTTACCACCGGGTAGTTCAACAGTTTAACGATAAAACTTTCGTTGTTATTTTTATAAAAAGATAATTTTGTCGTTTTCTGACTGTGACAATACTTCCGTTGTGAGGTCCAGCAATGATTGTGTCTTCATACGAATATTCCCTGTTAAAACGAATATTCCCTGACACAATGAATATTTTATATCAACTTGCTTACATTGAAAAATTTTCAAATATTACCCACAACTATAACATTATATTATATTCACACCATAATATTCAAAAATATATTTCGAGAAAAATTATTCTTTATTCATAAAAGTTGGGGTTTAACACACGTAATATCAAATCATAGAATATTTGTTGACCCGACAAAGATTGAAGCAATTGAAAGCTGGGAGCAACCTAAGTCAGTGACTGAAGTACATAGCTTTCTCGGCTTAACTGGTTATTATTGGAGATTTGTAGAAGGGTTTTCTCGAATCGCTACTCCATTAACTTAGATGACTCAGAAAGATACAAAATTCTGTTGGAGAGAGGAACGTGAGAAAAGTTTTCAAGAACTCAAGAGAAGAATCTTTTCAGCACCTATTCTGACAATACCATTTGGTTCGGAGGGATTTGTCATCTACAATGATGCTTCAGTCAAAGGTTTAGGATGTGTTCTCATGCAACATGGAGAAGTCATAGCATATGCCTCACGATAACTCAAAGAATATGAGAGGAATTATCCTACTCATGATCTAGAGTTGGCAGCTGTCGTTTTTGCGCTTAAGATTTGGAGGCATTACCTGTACGGAGAGAATGTGGAGATCTATATGGATCATAAAAGCCTCAAATATTTCTTCATTCAAAAGGAACTCAACATGCGGCAACGATGATGGCTTGAAATGTTGAAAGATTATGATCATACCATTCAATACCATCTTGGAAAAGCGAACGTCGTAGCTGACACATTGAGTAGAAGATCATATGCGGGTACGAGTGCGATATTGCCAACGCAAAGTCCCATTTTGTATGACTTACAAAGGATGGAGATAGAGTTAAAGACTTCAGGGACCCATGTGATGATGGCAAATATACGAGTAGAATAGACTTTAATCGACAAAGTTAAAGTTTCTCAAGCTACAGACCTGGAGTTAATCCGTATGAAGAAGAAAGTGCAAGAAGGTTGTGACGCCCCCAAAATAGGTATACATCACCCATCTTGGGTCGCCAAATACATTGTACTGAAAATAAATAAAAACTTAATTATACAACATGAGCTGAGAGTTTTTACATGAATATTGTCTTCTAGACAATATCCAAACTCAAATGGAGTCGTCATTACATTTATTGTCATATTATTTTATAGAATAGTGAGGACTACTATAACATCATCTCGGACCATCACTTTGTTCCCCGACTAGTTCCGGCTACGTTTTCATTTCCTGAAGAGAACAATGGAAGTAAAAGGATGAGCTCAACTAGCCCAATAAGAAATATTATAACTAAGATAATGCAGAATAAGTTATCATTAGCCTTCAACAATGTTAAACTGATAGAATATAATAGACAACAAGTTTAACTGCAATAGAACAAGCAATCCATAAGAAGAGTCAAGTAGTGCATGATATCTACTATCTTCTATGATTTAAAAAGTTTATCATTAACTTTATCGTTGGGACTCAGCTTAATAAATAAATCACATCATCGAATCATCCCTGCACTACGGGCCAAGGATATTCATTAGTATCACGTCCACAAATTATTCTTGCACTATGGGCCAAGAATATTCATATAATCATCAATGGTCATGATCATACCGAATTATCCCTGGTCATAATCATACCAATCAATAGTCCATCTATGCACGTAAGCCAAAGATGACTCTCATCACAATATAAGCATGAGGATGATGACAATAATATAAGAATTCAATTAAAAGAAAGCAAAGGATAAATTCTTAAAGATTTATAACTTAATTTATCCTGAATTCAATAATGTCCAAATTTTCAACATGATACTGATTTGTGGAGTAAAATTCAAGAATAATATCCATGTATCAAAAAAAAATTGGACAGAAAAGAAATAATTTTTTTGGTGAATAGTACCCCGTAAATAGTACCTTATGAATAGTACTTCGAGAATACTACCACGTGACTAGTACCCCGATATAAAAAGTGTCTTGAATACCCGAGTGAACAATATTTGAGTGAATAGTAACCAGGTGAATAGTAACTCGTGAATAGTACCCCGACATAAAAAGTTCCCCGAATACCCGAGTGAATAATATTTTAGTGAATAGTAACCTAGTGAATGCTTTGGACTGCATCACGCAGTTTGGACTGATGTGTCCTTCCCCTTCACATTTGTAACATACGACCGAGCAGTCGTTCTCCTTCCTTAATAGTAGGTGCTGGTGCTGACGTCTTTCCATCATTGTTGAATCTCCTTTTCTTGAAATGTTCACTCTTATTGTCATGGCCATGATTACCACCGAAGTGATTACCATTTTTGGCATGTTGATTCCCTCCACGCTTGTTGTCACCCCTTCGATGACTACTACCACTGGTATTATCATTTTGTCGGTTGCTCTCTTTTGGTTGGGTTGACTCATTATCGCGTTCCAATAACTGAGCCCTATTCACAACATCTAAATACAAGCAAAGTTTATGAGAAATTAGGTATTGACGTATCTCGGGTTTTAAACCTCTTAGAAACATCCGCGTCATTCTCTCATCATTATCAACAATGTGGGACATAAACCGAGACAACTCAACAAACTTAGCTTCGTACTGCGCCACGGTCATATTGTTTTGCACAAGCTTGATGAACTCTACCTCCTTCATGTGACGAATACTTTTAGGAAAGTACTTGTCGTTGAACAGTTCGTGGAACTTCTCCCAAGACATCTTCAGTGCGGCAGGTTGAGTACGCTTTACAGATTCCCACCGATAATCGCCTCGCTGCCACAACATGAAGGTGGCAAAGGAACCTTTGCTCCTCGGAGCATCCCAAGACATCAAATATCTTGTTGATCTGCTTTATCCACGTCTCCGCCTTAAGTGGTTTTGGCTCTCCAAAAAACTCTGGTGGTCCCAACTCCTTGAACCGCTTAGCGATGACCGTCCAAGAGTTGTTAGTGTTTCCACCTGCATTTTAGACTGGAGCCACTCTCGCCTGATGCTGGATGAATTGCATAAAGCCTCTGAACATCCCATCGTTCACCATTTCATCAGTGTTATTGTTTACATGAGGATTATTGTCTTCTTGTTGCACATTACCCTGGGTATTGGTCGTTGGTGACTCAACGGTCTCATGTGCTTCATTGCTTACCTCAACATTTTTGGATGCCATTTTCAAATACTGCCACAAAACAAGGGTTAATTAACATATCACATATTATCCCTATACTCTGACCGACCAATTAAATACCAAATAAACTTAAGTAGGTCATACTAGCGAAGGAATTCCTCGTCTCTCCCCTCCTAGTTCTTGTCTCATATCTTAGTCAGGGATCATATCCCTAAGCTTTGATACCAACTGTGACGCCCCCAAAATAGGTATACATCACCCATTTTGAGTCGCCAAATACATGGTACAAAATACAAATAAAAACTTAATTATACAACTATCGTGTAAAATACGACAAAATATATGCTGTGAGTTTTAATACAAATATTGTCATCTAGACAATATCCACACTCAATGGAGTCCTTGTTATATTTATTATCACACTATTTAACAGAATAGTGAGGAGTACTAATGGTATCACCTGGACCGTCACTTTGTTCCCCAACAAGTCCCAGCTATATTCTCATTTCCTGAAGAGAACAATGAAAGCAAAGGGTTAGCTCAACTAGCCCAGTAAGAAATATTATGACTAAGATAATGCAGAATAAATTATCCTTAGCCTTCAACAGTATAACAACTGATAGAATATAATAGACAACAACTGCAGTGGAATAAGCAATCCATTAGAAGAGTCAAGTAGAGCATAAAATCTACTATCTTCTATGATTTAAAAAGATTTTCATCAACTTTATCGCTGAGACTCAGCTTAATAATCAAACCACATCATCCCTGCACCATGGCCAAGGATATTCATATAATCATCAATGGTCATGATTATACCGAATAATCCCTGGTCATAATCATACCAACAACTGTCTATCAATGAACTACAGGCCAATGAGAACTTTTACCACATCATTCGTCACATTACGGTCAGGATTATACCGAATAATCCCTGGTTATAATCATACCAAGTCCATCTATGCACGTAAGCCAAAGATGACTTTAATCAAAATATAAGCATGAGGATGTTGACAATGACATAATAATTCAATAAAACAAGTTCAAGGATAAATTTTAAAGATTTATAATTTAATTTATACAGAAATCAATAACGTCCAAATTGTCAACATGATACTGCTTTGTAGAGTAAAATTCAAGAATGCTAAAAAGAATATTTCCATGAAAAGATATTGGATGAAGCGCAAATATCAAGGATATTCCTCTAATTTCATGGAGTATAGAAGCCAAAACTTTAACCAACTGAGTATAATATAATATATGAAACTACAAATGGATTTTCGCCCGCCATGCGGTAATCCACGTAGACAGATCATTTCCACATTTTAATAAGTAATGAATACGAAGGATCATTCACCATGCACGTGTTAATCCACATAGACATGTTATTCCAACAAAATAATAAAGAATAGAATAACAGAAGAATTCACCATGCATGCGATAGACCGCATAGACAGGATATTCCAACAAAAAAATAAATAATGGAACCAGGTCATGCATCATCCGAACAGACATGATATTCCAACAGAATAATAAAGATTGGAATAACAGAAGAATTCATCATGCATGTGATAGACCGCACAGGCAGGTTATTCCAACAGAACAATAAAGAATGGAACCAGATCATGCGTAATCCGCACAGACAGGATATTCCAACATAATAATAAAGAATGGAATAACAGAAGAATTTCACCATATATGCAATACTTCGAATGGACAGCTTATTCCAACATAATAATAAAGAATGGAATAATAGAAGAATTTCACTATGTATGCGGTCCTTCGCATATACAGGTTATTCCAACAGAATAATAAGGAATTGAATAACAATAGCTCTCTTCATGAATACGAAAAAAATAATACTCCTTACCTTAGAAAGAAACTTGATACTGGAGTAGTGAGGTAGCAGACTTCTCTTCTTCTTTCTCTCTACAATTTCTCTCTATAATAATTGCTTTATAGCTTTTGTGAATTGGTGAGAAATGAAGGAAGAATGAGCTTCTATTTATAGGAAAATATAGTTTCGATAATTGCACGTTTTGGGGCTCAAAATATTATAGTATAATACCTTCCTCTTTTCCTTCATTTTTAATTTAGTCCTGCAAGTATTATCAAACTTGCACCACCTCCCTTAATAGTAAATAATGTGAATCAATAGTAAATCATATGAATTAATAGTTCTAGACATGTGAAAAATACGAATTACAGTATAGTACCTCCATCTACACCTCCATTTTTAACTTAGTCATGCAAGTATTATAAATCTTACACCAACTCCCCTAATAGTACAAGAATGTGAATCAATTGTACACACATGTGAACAAATAGTTATAATCATGTGAATTAATAGCAATTAATTTCCCATTTATCCGATTAATTACCCGATTGGTCAATAACTTCCATACATCAATTAATATCGAAATAAATGTCAATTTCCACTAACACTAATAATTCCAACACAATGGAACTATCAATTTTATCTTTAATCAACACGAACTTATTCATCATTAATATTATAACTCACAATATTTAACAACTGTGGTCGGTCCCGAGGAAAGAGGGGCTTTCGATAAGGATTTCTCTTTATTGGTGCCAATTGATTAGATGACCAAACCTCTCCCTAACAGAACTTCTAGACATTGTCAATATTAAAATTTAATAATATGAATAACTTTATCGTCTCAATTATTGATTTAATAATATATCATATTATGTAGATGATACTGTGACATTAATTGAATAAATAATATTATAGATATGATGCAGCAATTACTGTAGCAATAATTGAGTATAACTGAGTGAATTTTCACGTAAGCATCAATAATCAATATCGTGTGCTACTATGCAACCACGCGTATTACTGTACTTTTACTACCGGGTAGGTCAACAGTTTTTCTTCAGTAACACTTTCGTAGTTATTTTATAAAAGATAATTACATCGTTTTCTTACTATGATAATACTTTCGTTGTGGGGTCCACTAATGATTGTGCCGTCGTACGAATATTCGCTGTTAAAACGAATATTCCCCGACCAATCGAATATTATATAACCATTTGCTTACTTTGCAAAATTTATAAATTTTACCAACAACTATAACATTATATCAAATTCACACTATAATATTTAAAAATATATTTCGAGAAAATTATTCTTTATTCATAAAAGTTGGGGTCTTACAGCTTGCCTAATCCAGCTAAGACACTCTCATAGAAGGGAGCTTCTTGAATGTCTATGAAGGGCATCACCATTTCAGACTCAGTCATAGAGGGAATAACTTGAACTGTAATAACCTGGGATTTCAAATAATTTAAATTTTTTGAATAAATGTTTTTTTTAATATTGACATTGACTGTTAATATTGTACTTTGTATCTGTGATACGAGTCTCGAATAGTAGTTAATTTGTGTATTACCTGAGAAATTAGAGTAGAGTTGTGCTTAACAGCCTTAGAAATCCTAACCCTAATTTCTAGATAGGGATTCGATAAAAAATGCAATTAAAATAATAGTATCTATAGGTACGTGTTTGTATTTTATAGAGATGTTGATCAATGATTGATAAGTTAAGGTTTAAAACTAATAAACCCTAATAAGAGATTAAAAACTCTAATATCAGGATTAGAAACCCTAACGCACAGTTAGAAACCCTAATCGAAAGCCAGGAAACCCTAATTTTATATCCGAGATTCCTAAACCCTAATTAGGAAACCCAAATCCTAATTAGAAAGCCTAATGTGTTTATTAAACGCTAATATGATTAGGAAAACCTAATTTAATTAGGAAACCCTATTTTTAGTTTTAAACTATTAATTTTTTAATTTAAAAACCATAATTAGAAAATCCAAGAAAGTTAATTAGTGTTGTAAAACCCAAGGGTTAGAACTATAGGGTTAAACCCTAAGGGTTTGATAAATTCCATGTATGCCATTAAAATTATATAATAATTGTCCAAAATGCCCCTTTTCATTTTCTTTATTTGGTAACTTGTAAAAATGCCAAGAACTTTAGTTGGTGAACCACTATGTTGACATTGTGACTTAAATCTCCAGCCTTATCAGTCAACACATCAGATCTTGTGCATTATATCACATTATATAAGAGATCTAACAGAGAGATATAAGAGATATTAGAGATCAGATCTTGTGCATTATATCACATTATCAGCCAACAAATCAGATCTCCAGCCTCATTTTTCTTTCTAGCTCCCAACAACTTTTGCTTTCTCTAACCCTCCAAATTTTACAAGTCTTTCAGTCATATAATCAATTACTAGAACACCAAAAAAAAGATAACGAAAGCATAGATCAAAGATCGGAATCAAAAAGGTATAAAAACCCTAACCCTATTTGATCTTATATAATAAGAAAATTTTTATGTTTAAGTGATTAATTAGATGTTATAAGATGTTTTTAGATGATCTTTGTTGATCCATTATGGATCCATAGCATCAAATGGCCTTAAAACTATGTTTTTCAAAAACTGTTCTTGAACTTAAGTGTGGTCTGACAACCGAATGTCAGGCGCCACAGATTTTTCTAGGTTCATGCTTTTTAATGTTTTATGTGTTAGATCTATAGTTGGATATGTGAACTTTGTTCTGGGACAGGAATCATAGCAATTGAATGTCTAAATTTCTTGTTATAATTGAAAGTAGTATGCACACAAGCCAATCATGTTTGATGATAAAGCATATACATTGTAACAATCTTATTCATTTATTAATAAAAAGTATTAATTTATTAAAGGCTTTTAATTATCTACATGATGTTTGTTTTTTTATAATATGTGATAAACCCATAGTTTTAAGCAATGCTTTTAGAATAATGATGATGATCATTCTAATGAGATCTAAATTCTTAGAAAGCTTAAAACTAAAATAGTTCCCAATCATTGGATTACTAAATTAGGGATTAGTGAATTCGGATAGATTGGTACATACGTTGCTTGCTCATTGGATGAGAATGATTGATCTCATGATCATTTGTGTGGAGACACTAAAGCAAGTATGTAGGTGCTTATTAGAGAATAAGTTCATCGAACGCATTGGCTCGCTAAGGAATACCTAATGGAGTTTTATTTGCTGTCAATAGGAATTTCTGTAGTGATAGTAGTACAAGTAATCCTTGGACTTGAGATCATCATAGTATCTTGTGTATGATGAGTTATACTTTGACTTATTCCTTAAGACCCTTAGGGTATATCAAAGGTATGCTTGGGTATAATAAGTTGTACATGGAGATAATGTATGATCAATAAAGAATCTACCACTTCTAATAAAAGAAGAGAAATGTCTATGTGATTCGATAAATGACAACCCAAGTAGTCCTTGGTTAAGGAGAATGAAATTAGAAAGGAGTTTCTAATTTGCATTATTTGAGTTGTGCATTTAAGAGTCGAAATACATATAATTAAATAAAATAAGACTTGACGAAGAATTCCATGTCTTATATTTAATTGGGACATTGTATGGTGGAAGGATTGAATTGTGCAGTAACTATTTACTCAAAGGTTCTTTAATGATTAATGTTGAAATCTATATTATCCGAAAAGTCGTTGATCGCTAGGAGGCTTATCCCTATTGTAGAATAAATATTATTTAAATAAATTAATTGTTTAATTTATTTATTTAAATAAGATTAGAATTGTTCTAATTGATTTATTCACAAACCAGTTTAATATGGAGAACCTAAAGGGTCACACCATAAAAGGAAGAATAATTATTTAAGAAGTTAATGGCATAATCGTAATAATATGTTAAGTATATTTAATTTAATCTATGGTGATAGAATAAATTAAATAGCTTAATATTTATTATTTAATATTTTAGAAATATTAAATATAAATTAATAAGAGGAGTCTTATTAATATTATTACAATTATTATTATTTTAATTTCTAAAAGAGTTTAGGAATTAATTTAATATAAGTACTCTCATTTATTCCTAATAGGATTAGGAGGGAAAATTAGTTAAAGGAGTTTAATTAATTATCCCTAATAAGATTAGGGAGCTTAATTAATTAAAAGAATTTTAATTAATTAAAACCCAATTCCTTAATTGTTAAGGTGGGTTGCCCACATCTATAAATAAGAGGAGTCTTATTATGGATGTGATGGGTTGTTGACTTTTACAACAACGACATAATTCCAATTTGTTGGAGAGTATCCTTTTCTATAGAGATAGAAAACTAGGGTTTGAGCCAAATATCCTTCTTCTTGAATTCCTATTCTTCCTTGGTGGATCACCTCTAGAGGCCAAACACATGGGTGGCTAACGTTGATCAAAGGAAGGAACCAAACCCGGTGGATTCAAGTTGAGCGCGAAAAGGATTGGAGGTGAACTTGTACCTGAGGAAGCTCGATCTTCAAGGGTATGATTTTATTCTTTATCTTTTCGTTTAATTAATAATTGTACATAAAGGGTGATCCGGGTATATGGTTTGTAAAATTTTAAACTCTGATTTTTACTCGCTTCCGCTTATTTATGCAATTTGATTGCGTTCTTGAATATTACAAACCTAACAGTGGCATCAGAGCCAAACCTTTATGCGAATTATTAATTGTTTTAATTTAATATGTATATTGATATGTGTTTAGAACAATTTAATTGGGCATAATTTTATTGTATAAATTTAAAAAGAAATAAATAAAAAATCGCGAAACTGATTTTTTTTTCTCATACCGGATTGCGTGACTTGCTTTTCCTTATCACGTTAAAAGTTGTAAGCAAAAAGCTAGGAGCTTGGCAAAAGTAAAAGTCGGCTAAATAAAAAAAAAAAATGAAACAGGAGCAACAAGCCTTTCCAAATGAACGTGATTTATTGCTATCTATCACGAAATTTATGGTACACGTGGCCCATGTAATAATATCATTTCCAATTTTTTTTTTCCTGGTAATCAAGCTTACAGGTTATCTAGGAAGTACTGAATTCATATATATATATATATATATATATATATATATATATATTCGGTACTCATATATATATATATATATATATATTATTCTTAATTATTTTAATTAAAATAAAAGTTTATTTTAATTTTAAAATAAAAGTTTATTTTAATATTAAAATATAAAGTTTTATTTTAATTTTAATAATTTTATAATTAAAATAAAAGATTTATTTTAATCTTAAAATAAAAGGTTTATTTTAATATTAAAATAAAAAGATTTATTTTAATTTTAAACTTAGAATTTCATGCTAACTAATTGGAGTTGAAATTGGATTTTATTTTTCCTTAAATAAAGGAGTTTATTTAGATATGAAATAGGATTTCATATTATTCAAAATAAAAGAGTTTATTTGTGAATAGGAAAGAGAATCCTAATTTCCTTAAATAAAGGAGTTTATTTAAATATGGAATAAGATTTCATATTATTCAAAATAAAGGAGTTTATTTGTGAATAGGAAAGAATATCCGTGTTTCCTTTAATAAATTTTTTTTACATGGAATTGGATTCCATAATTAATTAAAATAAAAGAGTTTATTTTAATTAAAGATTTTTTATATACATGGAATTAGATTCCATAATTAATTAAAATAAAGGAGTTTATTTTGATTAAAGATTTTGATTAAAATAAAATAGTTTATTTTATTCAAAATAGGATAAATTAAAATAAAATAGTTTTATTTTGATTTAAATTTGGATTTAAATAAAGGAGTTTATTTTTATTCAAAATAGATTTTATACTAACTAAATTTGCCCATTAAATGATATCAATATATATATTAAATGTTTATTATTCATAAGATGAATATTATTTATTGATGCATATGGTGATGTGTATGATAATAAATGGGATTGATTATGGACTATTGACCAATGCGATTGGATTTTATTTTAGTTGGATGCATGAATGTATGGGTTTTATTAAATGAGGTCTGCAGACCTCGCCTTCTTCTCTAATTTTTCTTAATGTAAATTCTATCTCCTCCTATGTACTTTCCCTATTTCACGATCAAGGTTTCTATTTATTTTAAAATAGTTATGTAATAGGAATAGTTAGAATTAATTTTTGAAAAATTGGAGATCAAGGAGCAAGGAGTGCTTGAAGACCCGTTTGTAATGGAGCCCGGGTTTAAATGTAATAGTTATATTTAAATATTATTTCTTGCACCCCTAGGGTTTGACCTTTTGGTTCACTTGGTGGCTCTAGTGAACCAAACTAGAATAAAAGTCCATAATCAATCCGAGTAGAATATAGTATTCTATATGTGCATGCTATACTATATATATATATTATATATTATGCAAACATGCTTCGCATGTTTAATAATATGACGCGTATTTTATATATATATTTGCATGCGCGCTAAACAAGATGAGACAAATTAATAACAAACCCCTCAATTTTTTATATTAAGTCCTAAGCGTTGAAAGATATTTGGAATATCGAACGTCGCCTTTTAGCATGATAAAATTAATAGAGTATTAAATATTTAATATGAGTTTGTTGTGTCACCACAAGGCAAGTATTAAGTATTTAAGATGTTAATTTATCACATTTGATGCTTATAAAGAAAATTGAACAATATTGTTTTGTTGTGTCACCACAAGGATGATATTTTTCTTTTTTGAATATATGGAGTGCTAGGTTGGACTTAACTTGGATAATTTTGATTCGGATGTGCCACCACTTGATCAAAATAATCTAAGAGGCAAAATACAAGGAGTTGCATAGTTGATGTAATTGACAAAAGTTGTCTACCTATTTATTTATATATAGTTTGTTGTGTCACCACAAGGCTATATACATTTGAAATGGGATCCTTATTCTCACTAGCAAATCTTTAATTAGATTTTTGCCGAACTATATAAGTGAGGGTAATATAGTTTGAAGAAAATAGTGGGAGATACCAATTTAAAACAAGACCTAAATTATTTTGGTAATTAATAAAAGAATGTATGTTAAAATGTTGTTAATTACAAATTCATTTACAGAATTTTACAATGTCTAAATTACTATCACTGCAAATCATATTAGATGCTAAGTTAATCGCCAAGAATTGAGCGGATTGGTTAAGGAATTTGAGAATAGTTCTCATAGCTAAAAAGCTATCTTATATCCTTAATATCGCCTATCCTCGCAATGGTTGCGCATAATGCCTCCGAGGAAGAGATTGCTACTTTTAGAAAGTGGCAAGATGATGCACTGATTGGCTCAATGCATCATGCTCGTATCCATGAGTAACAAGCTTGACGTCACAACTGAAACTATGGATACTTCTACTATACTCCCGCACGCCAAGTAGTTGATGGTGAGAAAGTAGGGACCGATAGATATCGATATCTAAGGAGCTCTTCCGATCTAGAATGGCCAATGGCACTATAGTACAGACAAAAAGTTCTTTACATTATCAATTTGATTGATCAATTAAGACAACTGGTTTTGTCATGGATGGAGAGTTGAGCCAAGATTGGATCTTGCACTCACTCCCAGACTCTTTTCACAATTGTTGTAAATTTTTTCATATAAACAAGCTAGATATCAGCCTCGCTGATTTGCTTAACATATTGAAAAATATTGAGAGTCACTTTCCAACCAAGAAAGACCGAGTCTTACTGGTAGGGGCCAAAGGATCTTCTGAAAAGAAGAACGATTCAAAGAAGGTAAACAGAAAGGCGTAAACAAAGGATAATAAGAGCAAAACTGATACGGATAGCAAAGGAGTTTACTTCCACCGCAATAAGCACGGACCTTTGGAAAGAAAGCTGCGAGAAGCGTCTTGCAGAGGCTAACCAAAGAAGCTTAGTGAAGTTTCGGTTATAAATACAAATTTATTCATGATTTAAAATAAATTTTTCTTTAAGTCAAGGTTCTACTTGGGTATTGGATACCGACTTTGGTTATCATAAATATAGATTTATAAAGGGACCAAGCAGAAGTAGAAAGCTAAACAAATATAAGTAATCCTATAATGGGAAATGCAACAAAGGTTCTTTGCGATTATATAGGAACTTATAGTTTAGCAATGCCTATGGGCAAATCTATTAAGTCAATAAGTTGTTATTGTATTCCAGTACTTGTTAGAAACATTATTTCCATTTTATTGTTGGACAATGAAATCTTTTGGTATTATAATTAAGAACAATTGTTGTTCTATATATAATAATAATGTTTTGTATAGAACTGGAATATTACTTAATGGATTTTGTATACTTGACTTACATGAAAATAATTTTGCATATTGAACAAATTAGTATAAGAAAAGGAGATGATCATTCAAAGAGTTGAATGTGTGTATTTGCTGAAATACAAGTATGAATTATTTGAAAGGTTCAAAGAATTCAAAAGTGAAACAAATTGGCAAAGTATTAGGATTCTTTGATCGGATCAAGGAAGGAATACTTGTGCAATAAGTTTCTAGATCATCTCAAATGGTTTTCTCACAATGGACGCCTCCTGATATGCAATAATTGATTGATGTATCTAAAAGGAAAAATCATACCTTGTTGAACATGGTACGGTCCATAATGATTTTACCGACATTCCAGTATCCCTTCTGGGATAATGTCCTAGAAATGGCTGCATATCTACGAAAATGGTAACCTCAAAATCCGGCCCCAAGACTCCATAAAAGTTATGGACAGGGAGGATTCCTAATCTTAAGTATGTTAAGATAAGGGGTTGTCCAACTTATGTGAAAAAGGTTTCAAAGGATAAGCTTGGGACAAGATTTGACAAGTGTCGATTTGTGGGACATCCTAAAGTAAGTTTAGGGTATATGTTCTATAATCCAACTTAGCAAAAGGTGTTTATTGCGAAACACGCTTCCTTCTAAGATAAAGGTGTTTATCATTAAAAAGGGCTAGTGGGAGCATAATAGATCTTGAAAAGTTCAAGAACCACAAAACACTATAAGTCAAATAAGAGGAACCTGTAGATAGACCTATTGTACCACAACCGAATTGTAAATCTGGAATAGTACCAAAGATACCTAGGAGGTATGGATTCATCATGGATGATGATGATGAGGTACACATCATAGAAGATGATGATCCAGACTTACATTCGATGAGGTAAGACTTCTAGTGTGTACAAAAGGGTCAATTGGGAGCGCGTGAAATTTCTAGTATTATATGTTGATATACTACGGATGAGGAATTACTTATCAATGCTACAATCAGAAAAGATAAAGTTGTCTAAATATTCCTCCATGAATGATTTGGGAAGAGTATCTTAATTGGGGATGCAAATCTATATAGATAGATTCAAGAGGATGCTCGACTTAACCCAAGGAACGTATATTCATTTGATGCTAAAGTCGTTTAGCATGGCAAACTCCAAGAGATGTCTCATGTCGATGAGCTATGGAGTGTATCTCTCTTAATAGTCCCCACAGACTCCTAAAAGAGAGATCACATGAGTGACTATCATGTATGCAATGAAATATACGAGACCTGATGTTGATCAGTCATATTTTGGAGAAGTTCACTATGAGTTAGTGAAAAACATCTTAAAGTGCTTAACCGACACTAAGGATGTGATCATATTCATGGTGGGTCTAAATTAAAACTAGAGGGCTTAACTGACTCAAGTTTTTCGATGCAGACTAAGATGATGTAAAATCCACTTTAAGGTAAAGCGTTATCTTGAATAGTGGTGCGAGTGAATTAGAAAGGTTCCAAACAAAGAAAGAGTTCTTTGGTTTAGTGATAAAGACAAAGTATATAGCTATAAATGAAGGCGCAAGTTGATTGTTTGGATTAAAAGTTCATTACGTGAACTAGGAATAGTTCCTAAGTCTCATCTTGGATCTAAACATGTGTTGTGGCACTTTCATTTGATTAATAGAATCATTGAAAGATGGGAAATCACTATAGAGATAGTGGACTCTCATGAACAACATTACATATCCATTAACTAAAGCTTATCCAACAGCAGGATAATCGTTACTTAGAGAAGAAGAGTATAAGATACCATGACGATTGGCTTTAGTGAAAGTGGGAGATTGAAAGTAGTATGCACACAAGCCAATCATGTTTGATGATAAAGCATATACTTTGTAACAATCTTATTCATTTATTAATAAAAGTATTAATTTATTAAAGGCTTTTAATTATCTACATGATCTTTGTTTTATAATATGTGATAAACCCATAGTTTTAAGCAATGCTTTTAGAATAATGATGATGATCATTCTAATGAGATCTAAATTCTTAGAAAGCTTAAAACTAAAATAGTTCCCAATCATTGGATTACTAAATTGGGGATTAGTGAATTCGGATAGATTGGTACATGCGTTGCTTGCTCATTGGATGAGAATGATTGATCTCATGATCATTTGTGTGGAGACACTAAAGCAAGTATGTAGGTGCTTATTAGAGAATAAGTTCATCGAACGTGGCTCGCTAAGGAATACCTAATGGAGTTTTATTTGCTGTCGATAGGAATTCTGTAGTGATAGTAGTACAAGTAATCCTTGGACTTGAGATCATCATAGTATCTTGTGTATGATGAGTTATACTTTGACTTATTCCTTAAGACCCTTAGGGTATATCAAAGGGTATGCTTGGGTATAATAAGTCATACATGGAGATAATGTATGATCAATAAAGAATCTACCACTTCTAATAAAAGAAGAGAATGTCCTATGTGATTCGATAAATGACAACCCAAAGAGTCCTGGCATATGCGAATGAAATTAGAAAGGAGTTTCTAATTTGCATTATTTGAGTTGTGCATTTAAGAGTCGAAATACATATAATTAAATAAAATAAGACTTGACAAATAATTCCATGTCTTATATTTAATTGGGACATTGTATGGTGGAAGGATTGAATTGCACGGTAACTATTTACTCAAAGGTTCTTTAATGATTAATGTTGAAATCTATATTATCCGAAAAGTCGTTGATCGCTAGGAGGCTTATCCTATTGTAGAAGAAAATATTATTTAAATAAATTAATTGTTTAATTTATTTATTTAAATAAGATTAGAATTGTTCTAATTGATTTATTCACAACCAGTTTAATATGGAGAACCTAAAGGGTCACACCATAAAGGAAGAATAATTATTTAAGAAGTTAATGGCATAATCGTAATAATATGTTAAGTATATTTAATTTAATCTATGGTGATAGAATAAATTAAATAGCTTAATATTTATTATTTAATATTTTAGAAATATTAAATATAAATTAATAAGAGAGTCTTATTAATATTATTACAATTATTATTATTTTAATTTCTAAAAGAGTTTAGGAATTAATTTAATATAAGTACTCTCATTTATTCCTAATAGGATTAGGAGAGAAAATTAGTTAAAGGAGTTTAATTAATTATCCCTAATAAGATTAGGGAGCTTAATTAATTAAAAGAATTTTAATTAATTAAAATTCAATTCCTTAATTGTTAAGGTGGGTTGCCCACATCTATAAATAAAAGGAGTTTTATTATGGATGCGATGGTTTAATTAATTTATAATTTCTAATTTTTGGAAATTATTTAAAAATAGAAATAAATTATAAAAATTACTAAAATGGTTTTAAAATTATTTTTAAATTATAAAAATAATTTTTGACTATTTGAGATATTTTTCATTAATATTTATAATTATTTGAATATTAATGGTATTTAATTTATTTAATTAGTATATTAAATAAATTAGAAAAATGATTTAATATTATGAAAAATTAATTTAAATAAGAATAATGTATTTAAAAATATTTTGAGTTATAAAATATAACTTTTAATATTTTTAGAGAATTTTCATTAATAATTTAATATTAATGATATTAGATTTATTTAATTGTTAAATTAAATAAATAAGTTAAAAATGATTTTATTGAATTAAGAATCATTTTAAATGAGAATAAAGTGTTAGAAAATATTTTAAATTATAAAATATAATTTTCAATATTTTGGAGAATTCTCTTTAATAAATTAATATTAATGATATTAGATTTATTTAATTATTATATTAAATAAATGAATTTGAAATGATTTTATTGATTTAAAATCATTTTAAATGAGAATAAAGTGTTAGAAAATATTTTGAATTATAAAATATAATTTTCAATATTTTGGAGAATTCTCATTAATAAATTAATATTAATGATATTTGAATTATTTAATTATTATATTAAATAAATGAATTAAAATTATTTTATTGATTTAAAAATCATTTAAAATGAGAAAAATAATTTTTAAAAAATTTTAAGTTATAATTAATGACTTTTAATATTTGGATGATAATTTCATTAATATTTAAATATTAATGGTGTTGATTTAAAATGACTTTTAATTATTTTAAAAATCATTTAAGTGGAATATTGTTGATTTAAAAATATTTTAAGTTATTGATAATAATATTAATATTTTGACAAATATGTCATTAATATTGTAATATTATTAAATATTAATGATGATAAGATTATTTGATATTTAAATTATTTAAAAATGATTCCGATGTTTGAAAAATTATTATAAATTATAATAATTGTTTATAAATTATTAAAAGCTTCCAAAAAATATTATTAATGATATTTGACTTATCTAAAATAATATTGAAGCTTAGAAACCGAATTTAATTGACAATAACTGTGTTAATTATCGGATAGGGTGACTAGAACACCGAGAATAGACCGAGGTCCAACCATACCGAACTAGTTAGACTTGATAAGTGTTTATATAGGTTATAAACACTGATGTGGCTATGTGGTAATGTGTCTAGGAGAAGTTTGACTGTAGAATATAGTGATGTGTGTTGTAAATTATAGTGTTAATTGTGAGACCGATATTATTTGTTATAGGTCTTTTGAAAGCAGATAAGTTTATTGTGTAGCTGTAATCAGTGGAAGAGGCAAGTTTCCTAACTCAACCTTGAGTTAATATTATTTAATTATTATGGTGGTTAATTATTGTTAATTATGCCATGTCTAATAATTTATTGTTGATTATTCGCAGTTAGTGCATGTTTAATCATTCAAATTGAATTAATATTTCAAAAAATATATATTCGTAGAATTACTGTTATTGGATATACATATCTGTAGAAGCTAATATTGATAGTAAAGATAGTTCTTGTTTACTGTCGAATTTATGTTGAGAAATGTCTTAGCTAATTATTCTGGCTAGACGAACATTTGTTAGAACTTGATAGGTTCGAGAAGAGAATAGAATTTAATTATTATTGATAAATCAATGCCAGTTGTATCGGCTAGATCGAAAAAGAAAACTTGATAGATTTGAGAAGAGAAGAGAAGTGAAGTGATTAGATATTGAAATCATTGAATTTCATTGTTAAATCAAATCTAGATTTTGAGATTGAGAAGAATAACCTTTTATATAAAGGGTACATTTTTAATCGTATATTCGATCATTGCGAGCAACTTAAGTATTATGCATAATATAGGGTATAAGGAGTTGGCCGGCTCTAAGTACTTGTAGAGGGGTATGATTTAATCTTTATATGGTTATCTGATACACCTGAGTATATATCAAAGTAAATCTTTGATAAATACCCAAGAAGAGAAGTTTAAGACCCAATGGATCGCTTATCGTAAATCTAGAAAACATTCCATTTTGCTATTTTGTAAAATTAATTCTTGATTATTCATTTGAATATCGTAGAAAACCTTGAAAGCATTGTACTCTTTCATTATCAGATTATTATTGCGTAGAATGTGAGAAGACTTTTTATTTATTCCTATACCTTTATCGTATGTCTTAACTTGCGGGGTAAACTTTTTGCTCACCCTTGCTAAATAAAACTTTTCAGCTAGGGACGAAGTTGCATAAGGTGCTGTGAAGAAGAATAAAGGCAAAGGCATTGCGATAAATTAGTTTTGTTGAACATTATTATAATTATGTTGTATTGTAAACCCTTTTTGTTTATTTAAAGGGTAATGTTGTAATGTTAAGGTTAGAGAACCTGGGACTAATGTATTAACAACATATGTTAATGTGTTATGTATTACTATTTTTATATGAATTGGTAGTTAGATAGTATTTTATTATGGATCGTGAACACCAAACTCGGGGGTCAGGTAACCCAGATTTAGGGGTGTCGCAAGTTGGTATCAAAGCTATAGGTTATAAACCTTAAGTGGGGTGGGGAAAACCCTAGGATTTTAACCATGGACGAGATAGAGAATACTCATTAGAGTACTAAGTAAGGGATTGCTGAAGCGTATTGATAGTAAGACATGATTACACATAGTTTGAGAAGTTTGTACTGGAGAAGTACTAATCAAGTTGGTTAAACTGATTGTAGGATGTCATGAGAAGATAAGATGAGCACGGAGATGCCAGCGGCTGTTGCACCAGTGCCACTAGCTGAGGTGCCAGCACAGAGCGAGTTAGTGGAAGAAGTAGGAAAAGATGAACCCATGGTTCATCTCAGGAGCGATCATGATGATTATCTTGAGATGTATCTGAGTAGTGATGAGGAGGCGGAGTCTGAAAAGGCTAAAGTGGAGAAAATGAGTAAGACTAAAGCTGAAGAACAAGATCAACTATTTGTAGATGTGAGACCCCAAATTTTATGAAATAAAAGTATTCAATTTTTCTATTTTGGTAAATAGTTAAATTGATAAAAGTTTAAAGTTAAGGGTAATATGTGAAAATTTTGCAAAGTAAGCAAGTTGATATAAAATATTTGTTGTGTCGGGGAATAATCGATTAATCGAGGAATATTCTTACGACGGTACAATCATTGGTGAACCCCACAACGGAATTATTGTCAGATTGAGAAAATGACAAAAATATTTTTATGAAAATAACGGCAAAGTTTTACCATTAAAACTGTTGAAGTACTCGGTAGTAAAAGTACAGTAATACGCGTGGTTGCATAGTAGCACACGGTATTGATTATTGATACTTACATGAGAAGTCACTCAATTTTGTTTAATTATTGCTACAGTAGTTGTTGCATAGTATCTCACATTATTCGACTCAATTATTGTCGATATTTTATATATTATTAAATCAATAATTGAGACGACGAAGTTATTAATATTATTATTTGCAATATTAACTATGTCTAGAAGTTCTGTCAAGGAGAGGTTTGGTCACCTAATTTCGCGCCAATAGGGAGAAATCCTTATTGGAATGCCCCCTCTTTCTGGGGAACGACCTGGTTGATTAATATTGTGAATTATAATAAAGGTGATAAGTTTTGTTTTATTATTATTATAAATATAATAAAACAGAAAACTTTTTATATAAAACAGAATACTTTTATAAAGTTATTTGTTTTATTAGACTATAAATAGAATATATTATATTCTATTATGCATAGTGTTTGCATAGTGCCTACATAGTGTTTGCATAGTAAAACCTTTTTATATAAAACAGAATACTTTTATAAAGTTATTTTTTTATTTGATTTTAAATAATATATATATATATATATATTATAAATAGAATATATTATATTTTATTGCATAGTATCCTTTCTATTTTTCCTATAAATAGAATGCTTAGTTAGAATTGAAAACACACCAGAAGTTCAGGAGAATTCTTCTTCTATAATCTTGAGCGTATTTCTTTAGAGTTTAAGAAAACTTTGAGCGTAGTGCAAGTTTTCTTCAAGTATATCCCCGCCCTACCCGTCGGACTATTCTTCTTTATAAGGTAAGGGATATTATTTGTTGTACTCGTAAGGGATATTATTATTATAGAAAGGGGTATTATTTCTTTCGTATCCATGAAGAGAACTTCTGTTATTCCATTCTTTATTATTTACATTGGAATAACTTCGTATACGTGTCTCCACCCTATACTTGGTGAAATTCTTACATTATTCCACTCTTTATTATTATGTTGGAATAACCTGTCTATGCAAAGTACCGCATACATGGTGAAATTCTTCTGTTATTCCATTCTTTATTATTCTGTTCGAATATCCTATCTGTGCGTATTACGCATGACCTAGTTCCATTATTTATTATTCTGTTCGAATAACCTATCAGTGTGGTCTATCGCATGCATGGTGAATTCTATTGTTATTCCATTCTTTATTATTCTGTCGGAATATCCTATCTGTGTGTATTACACATGACCTGGTTCCATTATTTATTAATCTATTGGAATAACTTGTCTGTGCGGTCTATCGCATGCATGGTGAATTCTGTTGTTATTTCATTCTTTATTATTCTGTCGAAATATCATGTCTATGCGTTTACGCATGACTGGTTCCATTATTTATTATTCTGTAGGAATATCCTATCGGTGCCGATTACGCATGACCTGGTTTCATTCTTTATTGTTCTATTGGGAATAACCTGTATGTGCGATCTATCTCATGCATGGTGAATTCTTCTGTTATTCCATTCTTTATTATTATGTTGGAATAACCTGTCTATGTGGAATACCACATGCATGGTGAATGATCCTTTGTATTCATATGAATAGTATTTTTATTCAAAAGGGGTTTCTGCCAGAGGCAGTTTCGTAATTTTTCTGACCCTCATAAAAATTGGAAAATTTTGAAATGATAATTTGATGAGTTTTCTAGATTGTGTCCAAAAATGACGATTTTTGGATGTATAGATTAAGAGTTATGGATTTTATGGGAAAAGAGTATTTTAAAAGTAAACCCTTATAACTCTTTTTGTTAACTCCAAAATTGGTGAAATTTTTATTGGGAGTACATGTATATAACAAGAGTATACTCTATAAATTTCAGAATTTTTGGACAAAAGTACAATTTATGATAAATGTTTAAATATTCTGCAGTTTTGGCTATATGAAAAATAGTAAATAAATTTTAAAAATTCTAAGAAAAATATATGTTCAATATGGGACTATATTCTACTAAATCCCATAAAAGAAATATTTTTGGGACTGATTTAGTATTTTTCATGAAAATGAACTAGTTATGAGTAAATGAATTAAATATGTTATGTGAAGTAACAAAATTGAAAAATAGAATTTTATGGTTTGGGAATCCTATATAGGGTATATGCAGATTTTTGATGAGGAATTTGATCATTGATTCTGAAATCTTATGAGTATGGCATTTTTGAATGATTAAATGCATTATTTGATAAAGTGTAAATAATTGAAATAAATTATTTATAAGTTTAAGAAATGATTAAAATATTGTTATAATATTAATGATATTAGATTATGAGATTATTAAGTGATTGATAACATTTGGTTATTTTTGAACGCTGGATAAATTATATTATAAATGTATAATATTTATCCTTTATCTCATTTGATTAATTCTTTATATCATTGTCATTATCCTCATGTTTATATTATGTTGAAAGTCATCTGTGGCCTGTAGTGCATAGATGGACATGGTATGATTATGACCAGGGATTATTCGGTATAATGATGACCGTAATGTTACAAATGATATGGAAGAAGTCCTCATTGGCTTGTAGTGCATTGATGGACAGTTTTTGGTAGTATTATGGCTATGGATTCTCTTCGGCCAAGGGTGTAAAGATGAATTGTTTAATGGCATGATCATGACCGTTGATGAAAACACGATTATCTTTGGCCCGTAGTGCATAGATAATTCATGGTCGTGATATTAATGAATATCCTTGGCATGTAGTGCAGGGATGATTCGATAATGTGGATTATTTATTAAGCTGAGTCTCAGCGATAAAATATTGATAATAAACTTTTAAATTCGTAAAAGATAGTAGATATCATGCTCTACTTGACTCTTCTAGAATACAGTTATATGTCTTTGGCATGTAGTATAAAGATGAATTGTTAATAAATATCTTTGGCCGTAATGCAAAGATGAATTTATTAGTATGATTATGAGCAGAAATTGTGATTTGGTATAACCATGATTTTTGATATTTCAGGTGAAGATAGGTGATGAAAATTATCTTCGTCCTGGATGCGAAGAGGAATTTAGAATCACAATTATTATTATGAGTTATTCATATGATTGTGGACAGGAATTGTTGATTGATGTTACAGGGATAAAACATTATCGGTGGACTTTTAACATAGAGAAGATAATAGATCTGATGGTCTATTTGACTCTTCTAATGGTTGGCTCGTTCCGCTGCAACTATGGTTGTAAAGTTTTATCATCTACCATATGTTCTAAATTTTTGATTTATTACTGATGAAGGCTATTGATGATGTAAATTATCTTTAGTCATGATATTCTTTACTGGGCTAGTTGTGCTCACCCTTTTTGCTTCACAATTCCTTTTAGGTAATAAGAGTGTAGCTGGGTCGAGCGGGGATAACAGGGGAATAGAACGGTGGTCTATAGCTGTTGAGGTTCTCCCTAAATAGTATGGAAATAATTTTATTGAAAACTTTAGATAAGTGTGTCGTATTATATACGTCATTTGATATTTAATTTTGGTGAACCAAATAGGGTGAGGTGAACCCAACTTTGGAAGGGTGTTTTGCCACTATCATACAAGATGTCTAATGACATACAACCTCGTGTTATCATAAGACAGGGTTGTGCACATCCACTTGATGAGTATATCTACGAGCACTACCTATATGATCTTGGAGTTTATTTGAAATATAATTTTCACTTGGAGATAGTGGAGATAGTTATATGTCAAGAGAAGACTCACCATTGGAAAGAAGATGATAGCAATCTTCTCGTTTTTCTTTGGGGTCTATTGGGTCAACCAAGGATAATTCTGTGGACATATGATATCTATCATAACCTAGACGCATGGCCTCCCATGTACGATGGTTTCCTTGAGCACTTCTCGAAGATTTTAATTTCTAAAACAGTTTTTGAGTGTACTTTTATGTAAAGTACCATTGTAAGGTTGCGGTCGAGGTACCATGAGAGTTACATATATTTGTATTAAAACTCATAGTTTAACTGTGGTCGTATTCTGTACGTCAGTTCAACAGTTGTATAAATGAAGTTTGTATTTGATTTGATTTTTATAGTGTGATATCTGGCGACTCAGAATGGGTCGTGTGGACCTATTTTAGGGGCGTCACAGTAGAAGTCCAGGAACTCCAGAGTAAAGTTTTTCTCTTGGAGGAGTTATGGAAGACGGAGCAAGCGTTACGCGAAATGACTGAAGAACGGAATGAGCTGAAGGCGCAGGTGGAAAGAAGGAAGACTGAGGGTGATGGATCGTCTGAAGGAGCCAGTAAGAAAGACAAGAAGAAGAGAAAGAGGGACATTGACAGCGATAACTCTGAAAATTCAAACCCTAAGAAGAGGCAAGCCTATAACAAATGTGGAAAGACCCACGAGGAAGAATGCATGATGTGGAAGAACGTGTGCTTCAACTGTAAGCAGGAAGGACATATTTCTTTGCATTGTCCTAAGCCAAACATGAGGAAGTGTTTTCATGAGGACGAATGGGTCACGGATTCAATAAGTGTCCCAACAAGAAGAAGACTGGTGAAGGGAGTGGTTGGTAGACAACTTAGATATATGTGACAATATCTTTTGGTAGAAGGTTATGATATTAAGTGTTGTAATATCTAGAACGATGTTTAAGCATATGTAAATATATATGTTTTATGAATGAAATCTTTATTTTCAATATGAATATAAGATTAAGATTAATATGTGAGTTCTTAAAACTTATACTTAAGGTAAGTTCATGACTCATAATTATATGAAATGTTTCGGAACCCCTCAGCGAATGGAGGCCAAAGGTCTGACTAGGATAAGTTCATACACTCATATAATTGTGGCTAGTTTCTGAACTCATAAGTGTGGTAAGTTTGATGAACTGGGAATAGTGATGTGAAAATGGAAAATGGAAACTTTTTTTGTAAAGTTGGAGAGTTGTAACTTTTTGTAAAGTTGAGTATGTTAATCCTAAAATTATTTTAAAAGTGATAGTAATATGTGTTAAGTATTATATGTACTATGTGCTATTTGAATTAATATGCGATTACATGAGTATTATGTGTTGAATTCTTATTGTGTTAAGAATATGTATAGAGAAAGAGAATTAATATAAGATTCTTATTTAAATCAGATCGTGCTGCCTAGACGATAGAATCAAAATTAAAGAGAAGAGCAGTCGGTAAATAATGAAGGAGGTCAAGCTGACCCGATGCAAAACTTTGCAAATATGATAGCCAAAGCTATGGAAAATAGAGCTCCACCAAGAGGAAGAGCGAGAAATCAGCCAGCTGGTAGATTGGCTAACTTCAAGGACTTTAAAGCGGTAAAACCACCGGAATTCAAGGGAACCACGGATCCGATTGAAGCCCAAACTTGGGTGAAGGAGATGGAGAAAGCATTCGTCATTGCGCGAGTGGCAGAAGAGCAGGAGACGGCTTTTGCGACGTACTTAATGAAGGGAGAAGCTAATTACAGGTGGGAGATTAATCAGGCGAGAGCTGGTACATCCATAGTGACATGGACAAGATTCAAGGAACTGTTCTTTGAGAACTACTTCTCACCTAGTATGCAAGCTCGGATGGAAGTTAAGTTCTTAGAACTAAAGTAGGAGAATATGTATGTTTCTGAATACGCGGCTAAATTCAATGAATTAGCTAGATTTTCACCTCATCAGGTGGACACAGAGGCACGAAAGGCGAGAAGATTTGGGAATGGACTGAAACCAGGGATATTCAACAAGGTAGCGGTATTGCAGATCAATACGTTCACGAATTTACTTGAGAAAGCATTAATTGCTGAAGGAGGGAGTGAAGCTGCATCTCGATTTCATTAGGATAAGAAGAAGAAGACAAATGATGGTGGAAGCAGTGGTGGTAGTAACCCGAATAATAGAAAATGGAGTGAGAATACCCAATCGGGTAGCAAGATAAAAGGGAATAAGAAAGGAGGAGAGCCTTGTGCGAACTATGGAAAGAATCATCCAAGACTTTGTCTGAAGAAGAAGGAAGTCTGCTATAACTGCGGGCAAGAGGAACACATGTCGCCTAATTGTCCTAATCCGAAGAAGATACAAGGTTGTTATGCCTGTGGATCAACTGATCATATGGTTCAGAACTTTCCAAAGAAGAATGCTGAGAAGGAAAGTGTCAACAAGGGACCCAGTGGTGGAACCTTGGCAATTCGAGGACATACACAGCCAGGAAGATCAACCGCCCATACATTCAACATGACGGCGCAGGATGTAGTGGCTACTCAGGAGGTTGCAACAGGTAACGATTTCATTTAAAAATTTAAATTACGCGAGTAATATCAGTCAGATATTTCTGTGAACTTTTTTCTTTTATAGATTCAAGTCACAAGTTAGAATTTGAAACAGAAATTAATATTGTGTTGATAAAAATGAATTGATGATACAACTTTAAAAGATTATAGAGAATAAAAAAGCGGTAATTCCGAGGACGAAATCCTTTTAAGGAGGGGTGAATGTAATATCCCGGGATTACAAATAATTCGAATTTTTTGAATAAATTTTTGTTTACTTAATATTGACAATGACTGTTAATATTGTATTATGTATCTGTGATACGAGTCTTCAATAGTAGTCAATTTGTGTATTGACTGAAAAATTAGAGTAAAGATGTGCTTAACAGCCTTAGAAACCCTAACCCTAATTTCTAGATAGGGATTCGATAGAAAATGCAATTAAAATAATTATATATATAGGTACGTGTTTGTACTGTATAGAGATGTTGATCAATGATTGATCAGTTAAGGTTTAAAACTAATAAACCCTAATAAGAGATTAGAAACTCTAATCTTAGGATTAGAAAGCCTAACGCACAGTTAGAAACCATAAGCAAATGCCACAAAACCATAATTTCATATCCGAGATTCCTAAACCCTAATTAGGCAACCCTAATCCTAATTGGAAAGCATAATGTGTTTACGCAACACTAATATGATTAGGAAAACCTAATTTAATTAGGAAGCCCTAATTTTAGTTTTAAACTCTTAATTTTCTAATTTAAAAACCCTAATTAGAAAATCCTAGAAAGTTAGTGTTGTAAAACCTAATGGTTAGAACCATAGGGTTAAACCCTAAGGGTTTGATAAATTCCATGAATGCCATTAAAATTATATAACAATTGTCCAAAATGCCCTTTTTCATTTTCTTTATTTGGTAACTTGTAAAAATGCCAAGAACTTTAGTTGATGAACCACTACATTGACATTATGACTTAAATCTCCAGCCTTATCAACCAACACATCAGATCTGGTGCATTATATCACATTATATAAGAGATCTAAGAGAGAGAAAGTTTATGTATTTGGCTCATTTTTCTTTCTAGCTCCCAACAACTTTTTCTTTCTCTAACCCTCCAAATTTTACAAGTCTCTCAGTCATATAATCAGTTACTAGAACACCAAAAACAAATAAGGAAAGCATAGATCAAAGATCGGAATTAAAAAGGTATAAAAACCCTAACCCTATTTGATCTTATATAGTTAGAAAAATTTTATGATTAAGTGTTTAATTAAATGTTATAAGATTTTTTTAGATGATCTATGTTGATCCATTAGGGATCCATAGCATCAAATGGCCTTAAAACTATGTTTTTCCAAAACTGTTCTTGAGCTTAAGTGTGGTCTGACAACCGAATGCAAGGCGCCACAGATTTTTCTATGTTCATGCTTTGTAATGTTTTATATATTAGATCTATAGTTGGATATGTGATCTTTGATCTGGGACAAGAATCATAGCAATTGAATGTCTAGATTTCTTGTTATAATCGGTCAAAACCCATTGATCGGGCATGACCGAGTAAAATCTGGGTAACCCAGAAAGTTTAAAGTAACGTCTGACAAGATTTTTGAAACTCGAGTTATGTGAGGTGTTAGGTTGTTTGTTGTTGTTGTTGTAATAAATGTGTAGCCTATTGTCTGGGCTATAGATAAATGCCTTTAGATACCTTAAAACGTCAACATATTGAGCAAAGAAAGTGGTCAAAGTAGGCTACTAGGACAGTTTTGGCATTTTTTGGAAAAACCCAAAAATTTGATGAATTTTTTTTTTTGACAATGTTTGACTGACTCTTATTTTGTGAATCCGTTGTTGTTGGACTCATCTATTGTTATATATATGCTATATGACATTCCAACTACACGATTGGACCATGAGAACACATGAATCATGATAGGAACTTATATTAAATCGAGCTACAAACTGACCACTCAGACTGCTGTGTTTCTGGGAAAACCCATAAACGCCTTGACAAGAAGTTTGGGAGGTCAGATCTTCTTGATGGTTTGTTTCATGACTTAATTGATGATTAAAAACTATAGTGTTACATAAACACTACACGTTTAAGGTTTAAGCTAGCCCAGAACATGAATAAACTGTAACGACCGAGAAATTCGAATTTTATTGTAAAATGATTTTATTAAATTAAATAATAAGAAAATCATATTCTATGTGATATCAAGATGGTTGTCATTTTATAACCTAATGATGTTGGAGTGTCATAGTATTTTAGTTACGTGAAGGAATTAAAGTGTTTAAATTTCCAAGAAGAAAATAAAAATTTTCGAGAAATTTTCCGAAAAATACTATTCATCGATATTTGCTCGGGAATTATTTTTGAATTTCTGAGAAATACGTAATGATAGAATATCAAGGTAAGATGGATTATGTAATAATAATCTAAGTATGGAAAACGTAATATTTCGTTTGCGGACTTAATTTGAGAATATTAAGGAAAACGAAGTATTAGTAAGTAAGTACTAATTGAATGATACTTAGGTATTGTACAATATATTGAGAACGAGTATAATACGAAGTATTATACGAGTTTGTATGAAGGATGGAATATCGTATATAATGAATTTGTATACGAATTATAATACGAGAATAATACATAGACAATATGTATATGTATTAAGCAATGTTAATGGACTTGGAAGATTGGTTAACAATTGGTACAAGCCCAAGTAAATTAAATGGTAAGGCCCAATGCTAATTAATAAGCAAGTGAGTGTTTGTTAAAGCAAGCCCAAAGGTTAAGTTAATTAAGCCCAGCTAGAATCCATGAGTTGATTGACCCACGGGGCAAACCATATTGATATAGTTAATGTGTGGTAACCAAGTTATATGAGTGGTGACCAAGTGTTTGAAGTAATGACCAAGATAATGTGGTGATCAAGTAATGTAATGACCAAGTAAAAGAAGTAATGGCCAGGCAAAGGATAGGATTTGTGCTAGCCTATTAACGAATAGTAAGGAGGTGACTTAAGGAGGTGAGATGAGTTTATTGACTAAATTACCCTAATCTTTTGAGTTCTATAAATAAAGAAGGTTTGCAAGTCATTTGTTACTTGTTGAAACAATCCAACTCATATAAAGTGCTTAATTGTTAGGGAGCTTAAGATACAAATAAGTCACTTTCATTTAGAAGAAGAAGAAGCTATTTTACAAGAACTTCAAATGTAAGACTCCTTCTCTAATTATCTTCTATCTTTATTCATGATAGGTTGATAAGAAAAGTTAGATTAAGGAACATGAATGTTAAGAAGTAAGAAGAATGAGTAAGCAATGAAATTAAGCCACATAAGTTGGTAATAAGTCATTTAAACTAGCATAAGTTATGAATTTATGAAGAAGTAATATGAACTTGTTATAAGTTTATTTTAAGAAGTAATATGAAAGTAAAGAATTTGTATGAATATGTATTATATATACATAAATGAAACTATATGTGAGAACATATATGCATGGTGATTAAAAGACTTTAACTTTCATAGGTTATGAACAATAGAGCTAAAAGTAGTTTATAACTTAATAAGTTATAAGCTCATGAATGAATGAAGTCAAAATCCAACAATGAAAATAAGTTGTTGTATTAGGTATATTGATGTGTTCATAGAATGAATTGAATGCAATTAAAGTAATGAACAAATCATAAGTAATGATGATTTGCCAGAAATTTCACGATTAGACGTTAAACGTCGAATTCGTGAAATTCTTGGATTGGAAGTCAAATTTTGTGTCTGAACTCAGAAATGATGGTTTTCAATAGAGGCAAGTCATATTTGGCATTCTAGAGTTGCGAACTTGAAAATGACCGAATTTCGACTTATAGCGAAGAAACGAGCATTGAACGTTCACGAACGTTTATCGTTTTCGTTAAAAATGAACAAATAATTGAAATTTTAGTAAACAAAGTCAAATAGATAAAATTCTTGAATGAACGCGTAGATTATGTAATTTTTGAACCGTAGGCTTTTGAATGAGCCAATTCAGACTTATAACGAAGAAGTTATGCGTCCAGAAAGTTCACAAAATTTAAAGTCTGAAAAAATTTTCTGGTGCACAAAGTTGGCGCAAGGCCAACAACCCTAGGCCAAAAATGATGGCGTGCTTGATTAGCCCGTAATGATGATCCGAAGACACTTTGGAAACTCTTGACCGCATGATGCGATCGATAGTGTAAATAAATCATGGCGCAATGACCATGCACAATACATTACCTTCTGCAGAGTGACGTCGCAGCGTGGCGCACTGAGTAAGGACTCGCGCCGTAGCGCCAAGTTCGGGACCTCTCCACTATTAACTTTCGTCTTGCGTAGCAGCGAGATGTAGAAATATAAAGCCGCATTACAGCGGCTGACCTCGTAACAAGGATAGTGATGAATGTTTTTAATTATAAAGAAAGAAAGTTAATTGATTTAAAAGTAAACACAACTTAAGGGACATAAAGTAACATTGTTAAAACTATGTTAAACCTTAAGGATGTTGTATAAAGGTTGGGATAACCTAGTCAAGTATGAATGCAAGTATAATGATAAGCCGGAACATATAGTAAATGAATCTAATAAACAATTAGATTGAGATGAAGGGTAAGATAGTCATATACATACTTGATTATATATGACCTAATATGAGGCATTATGTGATCATGTGTTGTAGAGATCATGTGTTATACATAAAGTAATTATATCGTAGCAGACGCTGAAGGCAAGTATTCTAACTCTTGTCTCTGTTCAATCTGAACAAGTTTTTGAAGTTCATGTATCCTTACGCATGAATTGATGTATAATGAAGTTAAAGCCAATTCTGTTGGCTAGACTTGATATATTGAGTGGATTATTAATAATCTATTCATCTGTTATCAAATGTTGTTATCTTTTGCCAACTACTTGTTATGGTTTTCAAAAGAAGAGTGAAATGTTAAACAAATGTTTTGTAGGTAAACGACAGGCACGTGAGGTTGCCACAATTAAACGTACACACGCTTAATGAATGTAGTGTTGATCAACATAGAGTACAATAGGCTGATCACCTAGAAGAGCTCGTAAGTAATATCGGGCTTACGGACTTAGTTCCGGGTTGTCCTTTTCAAAGAAGAATGAAATGTTCAAGGTCTCTGACCGGAGTGAATGTTTTACTGAATATTGTTATTATTGTAAGAGATTTTGAAAGGAAGATGAAGTGCTATTTTGAATTATCAATAGTACTTCATAACTATTGTTCAATTATTGAAGATATACGATTCGTATGTGTCAACACATGTTGTTTATTGAAATTGTCATACTTGCTGAGCTAGTTATGGTCACTCTTGCTTGAACCATATGAATGCAGCTAAGACTGAACGTCCCGAAGGATCGAATAAGGAAAAAGGAAAAGCTAAGGCAGATCTTTAAGTTTTCTGTGTAATAGTATAGGTTTAATGTTATAATGTAATTGATATTATGACAAAGAATCTTTATAATAGGTTTAGAACTTGGGACAATGTAAATATTATTTTGATAATATAGAAGAGATGTTCATTCTTTTGAGGCTTTTCAATTGAATGAATGTATAAATGTTAGTACAGTATAGCACCATATGTCGGGTAGTAAGATACCCGGATTTGGGGGCGCTACATAAACTGAGAATCAAAGCCGGTCAAACATGCACACTTGTGACTGGTCTGACAGTGTTCTTGAGGCTCAAGAACACCTAAGACGACAGAAAGCATCGCTAAACGGCTTTAGCGATGATTTAATAAATTTATAATCTCTGATTTTCTAGAAATTATTTAAAAATAGAAATAAATTATAAAAATTACTAAAAATGGTTTTAAAATTATTTTTAAATTATGAAAAAGATTTTTTGACTATTTGAGATATTTTTTCATTAATATTTATAATTATTTGAATATTAATGGTATTTAATTTATTTAATTAGTATATTAAATAAATTAGAGAAAAATGATTTAATATTATGAAAAAGCTGTTTTAAATAAACATATTGTATTTAAAAATATTTTGTGTTATAAAATTTAAGTTTTAATATTTTTGGAGAATTTTCATTAATAATTTAATATTAATGATATTAGATTTATTTAATTTTTAAATTAATTAAATAAAGTGTTAGAAAATATTTTAAATTATAAAATATAATTTTCAATATTTTTGGAGAATTCTCATTAATAAACTAATATTAATGATAATAGATTTTATAATTATTATATTAAATAAATGAATTAAAAATGATTTTATTGATTTGAAAATCATTTAAAAAAGAGAAAAAGATTTAAAAATATTTGAAGTTATAATTAATGACTTTTAATATTTGGATGATAATTTCATTAATATTTAAATATTAATGGTGATGATTTAAAATGATTTTTATTATTTTAAAAATCATTTAAGTGGAATATTTTTATTTAAAAATATTTTAAGTTATTGATAATAACATTAATATTTTGACAAGTATGTCATTAATATTGTAATATTATTAAATATTAATGATGATAAGATTATTTGATAATTAAATCATTTAAAAATGATTCTGATGTTTGAAAAATTATTATAGATTATAATAATTGCTTATAAATTATTAAAAGCTTCCGAAAAAATATTATTAATGATATTTGACTTATCTAAAATAATATTGAAGCTTAGAAACTGAATTTAATTGACAATAATTGTGTTAATTGTCGGGTAGGGTGACCAAAACACCGAGAATAGACCGAGGTCCAACCAGACCTGTAACACCCTAGAAAATTTAGATTTTTGAGAATTAATTTTTTTATTTAATTATGTGGATTAAATGAATTTAATTAATTAATTATGGGAGTAAGCTATTCGAAGGTCGTTCTATGACCTAAACATATCAGAATGTTGTAGTATTTTGGCTACGTGGTAGAATTAAAGTGTTAGAATTTTCAAGACAAAAATAAAAGTTTTTCAAAATTTTTTTTGAAAAATACTATTCACGCATTTCTGCTCGAAAATTATTTTTGAACTTCCGAGAAATACGTAATGATAGAATATCGAGGTGAGATAAAATATCCAATAATATTTTAGTTATGGCAACCGCAGTTTTTCGCCTGTGAACTTAAAACCTAACGATTAAGGAAAGTGAATTCCGAGAAGTAATTTTAATGCGTGTAATGAATTAAAGTAATGAATGTATAATACGTAGGTATTGTACGAAGTACTGAATACGAGTATGATACGAGGTGTTATACGAGTATGAATGAAGCATAGTATGTCATATATGAATAAGTATACGAATGGGGATACGAGATGAATACGCAAATTATACGGTATAAGGCTTTAAGTTAAATGAATTTAATTTATAGGATTGTGTAGAACATTGTAAATTCCAATGAAAATTGATAAGGCCCTAGTGTAGAAATGGGTAAGTCGAATAGGAATTAATGTGTAAGCCCAATGCAAGCTAATGGTAAAGCCCAAAGAATTGTTAATGCAAGCCCAAGTATAAGTTAAGCTAAAAGCCCAAAGTATGAACTTATGGGTTATTGGATGGTTTAAACCCATGGGTGATCCAAAGTAATGAGCAAGTAATTAATGTGATAAGCAAGTAAAGTGCTTATGTGTGGTGAACAAGTAAAAGTTGTGATCAACAAGCAAAGGATAAGTTAGGTGATTAACAAGTAAACTTAAAGACTAAGTTATGTGATTAGCAAGTATGTAATGCCCCGAAATCCGGTCTATTTTCACATCCGAATTTTGTACGTTATGATCCCATCTTCTTCTAAACATACATCATTATATAGCTAAATATAACAATATACATCCTCAAATCCCAGGTTCTAAAACCTTCAAACCTCTTTCATTCCAAATAATAATAATTACATTGTTCTATACATCTTGTACAAGTGATTTTTATCCGCCACCAAGGATACATAATCGTTCATTAAACTATTCTATAGTTTAATTTTATCATTCTATATTATAAGTCTTCGCTTAATCTTCACGCACATTTATATAATGAATGACACTTCTTCTGGATACCAATCAGCTTGATCTTTACAGGATCCTTCGCTGAAAATGTTTTTATTTAAAGCAAGTGTGAGCATTCAATTGCTCAGCAAGTTAAAGCAGTTGAACAAACAACTTCAAGAATTTAAACATTCTTTTAAGACTTCAATAACCGAACAAAGGTTATGAAGCAGCTTGAATAATAGTAATAATCTCGATTCCTATCATTTTAAAACATTAGTTACATTCCCTTTGAAATACTTTCATTCTCTACTCTCTTTCATACACATTACATGCGGCTAGAATCGATAGTACATACTTAACAATAACGGTTCATGTATAAACAGAACATGCTCATATTGAACAGTTCAATCACAGAACAGTTCATATCATAGAAACACCGAAGTGTTCACATTGTGGCACAAGGCCTTACACATTCTAACACATTGTACAAATAACACACATTCGCATATAGACAGAACTTCTCAAGTTCAACATCTGAGAAGTTTTAGAAACTAGCATTCATTTAAAATATGAATGAAGTTAAGAAACTTGCTTTACATACATACTCTGACTTATAGTTTATTTGAATCGCTCATTCCAATTCCTATGTAGCACATAAGGAAATAACACATATACCAATTAGTCATATGATTGACTTACGCATTGGTTTACTTTACTTTACTTCTTAGGGTTCACGTTCTTACAAACTAAGTTTACGCGACCAACTTTATTTACCGGTTTACGGCTTCATGACATACAAAGATGTATTATTTAATACGTTTATCATCTTTGATGATTTTCATTATTATCTTCTTCTTATAACTCACCTAGGACTGAGCACACATCGTGTCTCTACGAGTAGTCCATATGGTACTCTGAGTGGTTTCCCACAAACAACCAACAAACAAGTTCCCATCTCATCTACACGGCCCATAACAATGAGTTAGATCGGTTGCCAGTTTTGTATATACCTTCGCTCTCTGAAGGAATTGTTTAGCCCAGCTCCCATATGTCAACCATCAAAGGTTACGATTGTACTAAAACCTAAGTCATCTTAACTTATCCGAACTATTAAACTATAATGTTCGTTAAGTTAATTTCTTATTCCTTATGGCTTTCTGGCAACTAAATGCCATACCTCAGGATTTATTCTTTATCGTCTAAGTCATACAATCTTTTGTATACTCAGGATGATCATTCAATATTAATTCTACGCATTTATAGCGTTAAGCATTTTACACTACCTTATTCTTATCTTACAACGTCCGATTCATTTGACTCAGAACGTTATCCAAGTTATAAACATTAACTCGGGTTCTTTACGTTATACGTATTTATCTTTAATTCAGCTTCTTTATCGTTCACAAGTTTTATCATTGATCTTCATTACCTTACGGTCAAACCATACACGGGGTGTACGTTCTACCCGTTTAATATTTGTGTACACTCAACCTTCACGTCGGTTAAAGTGTTCAACACTTATATTTCATTCTAACATTCTCATCCAACTCACATTCGGCTTCCATTAATCTTCTTACCATTTTCTATGGCTTTTTAGATGCCAAACGTATCTTACTTACTACCTTCGACAACTTCTAAGTCATACAACTAATGTATACTTAGAACGTTCTCCCGACGTGAATACGATTCACGAGGATCATTTATGTATTCAATATTTACGTTACTTGCCTCTTAATTTTATTCAACCTTCATCTAAGGTTTTAATTACTTTCATTCATTACTCATCACCTGAACCCCATGTTCATTATTCTTTCCTAATGTCAAAGCCATACGATTCATTGTATGCTAAGACCGATCGATCGCAACAACGTTGCGTTCATAGCGTCTAAACGCTTTACATTCATCTTTCATGACCATAACATAACATTGAAATGTTATTCATTACTCTAGTCAATCAACGTTTAAGGAATCATAATTACAACAATCCCTCACGTTCGTTTCATTGTGACTACGGTTCCCGGACATTGGTTCCGTAACCCGCGTCAACATTCTTTATCTTTTAATCTCATTTAATCTTTTTGTTCAACCTTCATCAAAGGTTTATTACACTTAATTAAGTGTTACAGTAGTTGAATTATATGTTCATATTTCTTTCTTGCACATCCCCCAGTAATTGAGCAATAAAAATCTCATTTCTGGGCATTGCCCTGCATCGGCGCTGCGGCGCCGTGCCCTTTCCTTTCTTTCGCATTGCCGAACCACTTAGCAGTAGTTAATGGCTTGAGCTTGCACTACGGCGCCGGCCCCCAAGGCACGACTTGCGCTGCGGCGCCAAGCATGAAACCTAGAAAAATTTTCTAAGTCTTTTACAAGCTTGAGACGCTAACTTTGAAATCTCATATCTTATTTGTTATAACTCGGAACAAGGTCATTTCAAAGTAATTTTCTTCCTTATCTTACGTAATTTGATTAACCTCGAACAGAACTTCATTCTGAATCCATTAACATGCCATTCAATTGGCTTAATCTACACTCTTCGTTTGTTTTACGTTATTAACGTTCTTCGTTCGTTCGTTCGTCCGTAATTTGGTCATCCGAACTCGAAATTCATTCGTTCTTGAGTCCACGACTCACGTTTTCTACATTATCTTACATTCTTATGAAACCCTACACGTTCGGGTTCATTTATTAACTTTCTAATTCTCGTTCTTCTTTTACAAAAATTTCGCCACAACTTCGTTATAACTCAGTTTAATCCGTTCATCATGAACGTTTCTACTGTTCCTAACCAATCAATAAGCATCTAACTTATACGCGATGTTTTTAAACTTGTCCATCAACAACAATTATCCTATGATGGTTTTAAATTTGTCCATCAACAACGTTCTTCGCGTGTTCTTCACGTTCTTCACATGTTCTTCGTTTTTAATCGATATTTTGGATTATTATTTTACTTTTTCTTGGAATTTGATGTTGTAGAACATCATTCCTTACTTATTTAACCTACTCATTCATAAGATTCATTTGGATCGCTCAAAATCCTTACGAATCTTATACTTCCTTAAGAAATTTATAAACTAAATTCCTAATTCTTATTTCTTTGTTTTCTCATGATTTCAACTATATGAAATCATTCTTAACTTCATCTACTTCTTATCTTCATTAAGTTATGTTTTTGAACATATTAAACTTAAAGAAAATTAGAAGAAACTAGGGTTCGAATTACCGTTCTTCTTTAATCTCCTTCCGTCGGACAAAGCGTGCATTCGAGCTAGCTTTTCTTCATTCCTCTTCCTCTTCTTCTCCCATCCGAACTCTCTCTCTCTCTCTATCTCTCAAGTGTTGGTTGAAATTTCAAACCAAACAAATGAGCTTAAGGCTTGTTTATATAGAAAACCAAGGCTAGGGGTATTTTGGTCATTTCGCCCCTAACCTCCTTACTATTCAAAGATTAGCCACCAAGTTTACTTGGTGGCCAAGTGGCCGCCCCACCTCCTTACGTAGCTTCCCTTGGAAGCTTCGTGCTTCTGTCTTTCGGGTTTCATCCGACAGTTTTAAAAACTAAGATTCTCGGAATCCAAATATTTTTGGATATTCCGTCTTTCGTTTACCGATTAACTTTTACGCATTCTTCGGATTTCCGAAAAATTGAAAAAAACTTTTTGGTGTCAAGCGTTTTCCTTCACATTTTCCCCTAATGTAGCTAAACGAGTGAAAAGTACATAACAATAATTTTTGTCATTTTTATTTTGTCCGATTTCTGCACGTTTTTCGAGAAACAACTTTTATCGGCTTAATTAACTTTTCACGATATATTATCGTCAAATCTTTCGATTGAGTATCATTTCGACATACCGAACTCTCGAAATGGCTTAGGTTATTCAAACCCTAACCCTTAGGATTTCGTCGGGTGAATAGTGCCTAGTTCGTCTTTTTCCCTAGAAATATTTTGTTCTCGGAAAATTTTTATTTTCGTCTTGAAAATTCTTACTCGTTCGGTCTAGCTCGTAGCCAGAATCCTCCCGATCAATATTCATTCTAGGTTATAGAATGATTAATAAACACATAGCACAAAATAGTATTAATAAAAATTCATTTTATTAATAACTAATTCTTTAAACTTAAATCCTGGAGAATTCGATTTTCTGGGTTGTCACAAAGTATACTTAATTAATGGTCAAGTATATGTGATGCCCAAGTATTGGATAGATGTTGTGATGGCCAAACAAAGAGTTTGGTGGCCAAGTTAACTTAGTACTTAAGCTAGGAATAGTAAGGAGGTGATTAAGGAGGTGGGATTGGCTTTGGACTAAAATGCCCTCACTTTGGTTTTCCTATAAATAGAGAGCTCTCAATTCATTTGATGGCTTGATTAAAATTTCTCCCAACTCCTCTCAAGTTAAGCAACTTATTGGTTAGAGAGAATAAGCACTTATAAGTTAAACTTCCATTATGAGATTTTCAAGAAGCAAGAAGGAGATTAAAGCTTAGTCAAGTGATATTCAAGGATAAGAACTTAAACCATGAATCTCTTTCTCTTCCATAGGTAGGGAGATGGGTAGTGGTAGAACATGTATGCTAAGGAATGATAGGAATGAGTAATCAAAGAGCTTAAGTCTTAATAAGCCGTATAAGTCATGAATAAGCTATTCGTAATCAAATAAGTTATGAAACAAGGAAGAAATTGTAGGAACTTGTTTTATGTTGAAATAATAAGGTGGTATGATAATAATAAAAAGGATGATGGTTAAAAGATTTAAGTTATGATAAGTCATGCAAAGTGAATTCATAAGTAGTTTATACTTTTACAAGTTATAGACTAATGAAGAACAAGTAATAACTTATCATGTCAATAAGTTAATGAATTATGTATGTCAATATGTTAATATGATGGATTGATTCCAATTGAAACGATGAACAAATCATAAGAAATGAAGTTAAGGCGAAATTAACGAGTTTGGACGATAATCGTCGAATTAGTGAAATTCTCGGAATGGAAGTCGAATTTTGATTTTGAGCTTGGAAACATTGGTTTTCAATGGAGACAAGTCTTATTTGGCATTTTAGAGTTGCGGACTCAAGAATGACCGAATTCCGATTTAGAACGAAGAAACGAGCGTTGAACGTTCACAAACGTTTATCGTTTTCAATAAAATGGACTAATAGGTGAATTTTTAGCAAACAAAGTCAAATAGATAAAATTCTTACATAAACACATAGAGTATGTAATTTGTGAACCTTAGACTTTTGAACGAGCCAATTCGGACTTATAACGAAGAAGTTACGAGTCCGGGAGTTTCGTCAAATTTTCAAATTTTGCAAACTAATTTGAGAGACTGAGTTGGCGGTGGCATACCAAAGAAGGCCAAATGGGTGGCGTAACAACGCCATAATGATGTCGAGGCATACCGCTAACTTCGGAGGATCGCGGCACGAGATGAAGAGCTAAGTTTGGCGCCACGGCGCCAGTCCTAGAGTTTTGACAGACAAGAATGTATATAAGTATATAATGAAAGATAACTCATTAATAATGAACTAAGGTGTTAATATAACATTGTTAAAACATTGTTAGACACTTAATGTATGTTGATTAAAGGTTAATAATCAATTGAAGATTAACGTAATGAGAACAATGTAATGTGTTAAGCCGGCTATAGAAATTTGTTGACCAAGTTTATTATGAATCCAATGATTTGTAATACAAGTATGGGTTATGTAATTACTTAATGAACATGATAAGACCATTCTTAAATCACTATTATAGTGATGACTTTAGGAATTTAATGTTGTTTAATGAGTAGTTAAACAATGAACGGAAAGTATAATGAAAATGAACCGTATTCAATAATGATAAGGCATATAACGTTAAGAGTTACAACTAAAAGTTGTTAATGTAAACGGAATGCAATAAAGTGTACTTAACAAATGATGATCGAGTTTCGATTAATAACGTAAGGATGTTAATGAGCCGTGAGGAAGGACGATTAACTCGAAATGAGTTATATTAATGAAGTAAATCTACACAAGACATAGAAGAAAAAGAAGTTGGTAAGAATAATGTAAAATATAATGGCAAGCCTAAACCAATAATAACAAATCTAATATATGATTAGATTGAGCAGAAGGGTAAGATTCATTAGGAACCATGTATGTTCATTCATGACCTAATGTGGTATGTTATGTGGTTATGTATTGTAGAGATCGTTAAGACTGAAAGGAAAAGTTATTATACTGTAGCAGACGCTGAAGGCAAGTTTTTCTTAAAACGCTTGTCTAACCTTCGTGTTAGCCAAGTTTTCTGTGATTCATGTTATGAGAGGCATGGACTATTTTACTAAAGGGTCGATGCCAATTTTAACTCGGCTAGACTAATCTTGAAGATTGATTAATTTATTTACAAGTCTTTCAATATAGAACAAATGTATTTTTTATCTATTATTCGATGGCCACGCGAGGTTGCCAAAACTTAAACGTACATACGTTTAATAGGATGTAGTGTTGATCAACATAGAGTACTATGGGTTGATCACCCAGAATTGCTCGTAAGATATATCGGACTTACGGACTTAGTGCCGGGTTGTCCTTTGCAAAGAAATTATGCACTGCTCATGGTTTTGAGCCTGGATTGATATTTTACAGAATATTGTCATTGTAAAATGTTTTGAAGGAAAAGAAATTCTATTTTGAATTATTGATAGTACTTCATAACTATTATCCAGTTATTGAAGGTATACTATTCCTATGTTTCAAGCATGTTGTTTAAAAGAAATTGTTGTACTTGCTGAGCTTGTTACGCTCATTCTTGCTTGAACCATATGAATGCATCTAGGACCGAACGAACCGAGGGATCTGACAAGGATATAAGTAAGACGAAGATGAACGATTAGCTTACCTTGTAATAAACTAGTAAGTTATATATATCATAGTATGATGAACAAAGAATGTAATGGTTTTAGAACTTGGGAACGGGATGTAATATTATTAATGTAATAAGAATGTCGCTGATACACACATTTTGATGCTGTTTCAATAGAATGAATGTATAGTTATGAGTACCGTGTAACACCATCTGTCGGGTTGGAAGATACCCGGATTTGGGGGCGTCACAAGTTGGCATCAAATCATTAGGTTATAAAACTTAAGGGGGGAGAACCTTAGGCTAATAACCTCGTTAAGGAAGAAAAGTCTGAAGGAAGTAAACTGAAGCTTTACTTCAGTCAAATGAGTTAATAAGGTATTGAGGAAACTCAGTACCGAAAGATTTAAAAGATGGAAAGTAACCCTAAATAAAATAAATGTGATTTGTGCTTATACTATGGTGTGTTATGTACTTATCAACATGTTATGTGTTATTGTAGGATGTCGATCGATAGCTTGATGTATAGAGATATACACGCGGTGAGCGAAGAAGTTGTGAACAGAGTAGTGCCTGTACCTATGCCGGTAGTGGAGGTACCATTAGTGATTCTAGAGGAGTCGGAGACAGTGGAGTACTTTACTAAGGAGAACTACTCCGAGGGAGATTTGGATATAACATCATATCTTGATATGATGGTATATGAGGAGGAGGAAATAGAGGTAACATCGGTTGATACAGTCGTACCTACACTAGATTCATCACCTCTAGATGGAATGAGAGCATTGTATCTGGCAGTGCTTGACATGAATTTGCAACCGAGTACAATTGTGCAGAATCAGAGTGAAGAGATTAATTATCTCCATGAAGCTAAGGTTTTTGCAGAAGCAGATTTTGAGTTAGAACACGATAGACAGCTGCTTATGACAGAGCAGGCTAAGGACTATAACAAAGAGGCCGATAAGCTTCGTAAGAAACTGATTAAGAGAGACCGAAAGATAGCACGAATGTCTTACATCCATGAGAGTGCTTATAAGGATTTCAAGCTTAAAGTTGCTTGTTATTCCATAGAGTCGGGGCAGACACGACATACTATTAGTCGGGATACTGTAGCAAAGATTGCGAATGAGAAACACGAGGACTCTATTATGCATTATTAGAAAGCTAGAGTTATAGATATGTGTGTAGTGATGTAAAACCCTCTTTTGTATAAAAGGGTAGTCTTTTTGTAAATCCCAACTTTTGAGAAGTTCAATTGCGGGATAGAAATGTAATAGCTTCTGGCTAGGGGAGCAGAGTGTAAATAGTTTCAAACTATGAAGAAGCATATTAATATAATGAAGTTTTTATTTAATGTGCTTTGATGTGGTATGAGGTATTAGTATGAAAGGATAACCAAGCAAGTAAATAGATAATAATGAAATTTTATTTATTTAATCAGAAAATGCCGCCAAGGAAAAGACAACGTAATTAGGAAGCGGAATAGCGTAATGAAAATTAAGGGGGTCAAAACAACCCTATGCAAGAGTTCGTTAATTTATTAATGGTTGTATTTAACTAAACCAGGGGTAGGGTACCTGCGGAACCTAGGTTAGCCAGAATGACTACCTTTAAGGAATTTAAAAGCCTAGGTCCACCGGAGTTCAAAGGAACGACTGACCCAATATAGGCCCAGACATAGGTAATAGAAATAGAGAAGGCATTTGTTATTACAAAACGTATGTGAGGAGCAAAAGACTTCTTTTGCGAATTACATGATGAGAGGGGAAGCCAACTTTTGGTAGGAGGCTCACCAAGGTGGGGCTAGAATAGATGGGGTAACGTGGGAACAATTCAAGAAGGTTTTCTTCGAGAATTATTTCCCTACAAGTATGTAGTGGAGAAGAGAAAGGCTCATAGGTTGGAGCAGGGTCTGAAACCCTGGCTCTATAGTGGAATTTCTGTGTTCCCGAGTGCATCATGTGGGACCATTATGGAGAAAGTAATTATAGTGGAGGGTGGAAGTGAGGCGTTAAAACAATACCACAAAGAGAGAAAAGATGAGAGCAAGGAAGAAGGAGGAATTAAGGCATAGAATGCCAGTGGTAGTGGCATCATGACAAAAAATAATGAATTTTAACTCCGGGAATACTAGAGTGGGATAAGGGGATTCTAAGCGTAAGATCGAAGTGTGTAAGACATGTGGGAAGACTCATCTCGGAGTCTGTCTGAAAGGGATTATAAGTACCTTTAAACATTACGGTAGAGGTGGAGGGAATAACTTTCGTTCATTATATTCGTGGACATGGTTTCATGGATAATAATGATAAGAAAGTGTTGATAGATAAGCACCAATAATGTTAATAGAATTTGAAGTAATTCTCGGTATGAATGAGTTGATGAATTATAGAACTTTAATAAATTGTTAGAATAAAAGTTTGAATCTTCGGTTTTCTAAGTAACCCAAGGTTGTATTTTATGGTAATAAAATACCGCGACGCTCTTGTTGTCTAACCATGACGCAAGTTAGGAGAATGTTAAGGAAGAGGATGAGTCATTATGGTTACGTATCGACTATCGTAATAGGAGAAAGTTAGCAGTTGAGAGTGAATACCCATGGCCCAGGATCGATGATCTATTTGATCAGTTGAAGAGGGCACAGAATTTTTCTAATATAGATTTGCGTATGGGGTATAGTCGGTTGAATGTAAGGAAGAAGGAGCAGGTACCTAAGATGACATTAAAAACTCATTATAGTTATGACAAGTTTCTGGTTATGTCAATTGAGTGGACTAATATACGGAAGTTAGATTTTTTGTAAGAGGCGTTGAACAAGTTGGGGGTAAATTGGTAGGTACCCTTCTGAGGTGCTATTATTAAAAGTACCATTAGCGTCATATGTTGGTATTGTCGAAATGGGAAGTGAGAAAAATTGTTTTCAGGAACTAAAATGAGAAGTTAAGTAAGGTACCTATATTGTCTCTATCAGATGATATGGGGAATTTTATAGTATATCTCGATGTTTCGCATAGATGACGAGATTGCGTGCTTATGTAGCATGGCAAAGTCATTAGGTATGCATCACGCCAGTTAATGAATTATGAGAAGGTCTATCCTACTTATGATCTATAATTGGCAGTTGTAGTTTTAGAATTAAAAAAATATATATAAAAATCGAAAAATATTATTTATACGGTGAGAAGTGTGAGATGTACACGGACTCTAGGAGTCTGAAATATATCTTCACACAAAAGGAGTTCAATATGAGGTAGAGAAGGTAATTAGAATGGATAAGAGATTTCGACGTTGATATGTTATATCAATCCGGGAAAGGTAAGCGTAGAAGCCGACGTGTTAAGTAAGAAGGGTACGGAAAAGCTATCGATGTTAACGACTCAGAGTGAGTTACTAACGGTGATGGCAAGAACGGAGCTAGAAGTTAAATTACGGAATGAAGAGGTAGAAATGTTATTCACAACGTAGACTCAATCCACGATAATGTAACGAGTTAATTAAATACAACTAAGTAATGAGAAGTGCAAATGAATGAAGAAGAGGATGCATGATAAAGAGAAGATCATGTATAATCTTGTTTTGAAGGAGGAATTTGAGTTTCAAATAATTTTTAAGTTAAAGGAAGAATTAATTAGAGGAAGATAGCATAATATGTTAATAAGTATCAAACTTCCAACTCAATTTATTGATAGGAAGTGACAAATCATGAAAAATAAGATAATACCTTCGTTGAAGGTGAAATGAAAGAACTACAATGTCGAAGAAGCATTATGGAAACTTGAGATTAAAATGATGAAGAAATTTTCTTCATTTAGTGAGATAATTGTAGCAAGATTTTGGGGACAGAATCCTTACAAGGGGGAAGAATGTAACGCCCCAGAAAATTTGGAATTTTGAGAATTAATTTTTTTTATTTAATTATGCGGATTAAATGAATTTAATTAATTAATTGTGGAAATGAGCTATTCGAAGGTCGTTCTATAACCTAGACATATCGGAATGCCGTAGTATTTTGGGTACGTGGTAGAATTAAATTGTTTGAATTTCCAAAGACGAAAATAAAAGTTTTCCGAGATATTTTTTGAAAAACACTATTCAAGCATTTCTGCTCGGAAATTATTTTTGAACTTCCGAGAAATACGTAATGATAGAATATTGAGGTGAGATAGAATATCCAATAATATTTTAGTTATGGCAAACGCAGTTTTTCGCCTGCGAGCTTAAAACCTAACGATTAAGGAAAGTGAATTCCGAGAAGGAATTTTAATGCGTGTAATGAATTAAAGTAATGATAGTATAATACGTAGGTATTATACGAAGTAATGAATACGAGTATGATATGAGGTGTTATACGAGTATGAATGAAGCATAGTATGTTGTATATGAATAAGTATACGTGTGGGAATATAAGATGAATACGCAAATTATACGTTATAAGGCTTTAAGTTAAATGAATTTAATTTATAGGATTGTGTAGAACATTGTAAAGTCCAATGAGAATTGATAAGTCCCAAGTGTAGAAATGGGAATTAATGTGTAAGCCCAATGCAAGCTAATGGTAAAGCCCAAAGAATTGTTAATGCAAGCCCAAGTATAAGTTAAGCTAAAAGTCCAAAGTATGAACTTATGGGTTATTGGATGGTTTAAACCCATGGGTGATCTAATGTAATGAGCAAGTAATTAATGTGATAAGCAAGTAAAGTGCTTATGTGTGGTGAACAAGTAAAATTTATGATCAACAAGCAAAGGATAAGCAAGGTGATTAACAAGTAAACTTAAAGGCTAAGTTATGTGATTAACAAGTATACTTAATTGTTAAGTATATGTGATGCCCAAGTATTGGATAGATGTTGTTATGGCAAAGCAAAGAGTGTGGTGGCCAAGTTAACTTAGTACTTAAGCTAGGAATGTTAAGGAAGTGATTAAGGAGGTGGGATTGGCTTTGGACTAAAATGCACTCACTTTGGTTTTCCTATAAATAGAGAGCTCTCAATTCATTTGATGGTTTGATTAAAATTTCTCCCAACTCCTCTCAAGTTAAGCAACTTATTGGTTAGAGAGAATAGCACTTATAAGTTAAACATCCATTATGAGATTTTCAAGAAGCAAGAAGGAGATTAAAGCTTAGTCAAGTGATATTCAAGGGTAAGAAATTAAACCATGAATCTCTTTCTCTTCCATTGGTAGGGAGATGGGTAGTGGTAGAACATGTATGCTAAGGAATGATAGGAATAAGTAATCAAAGAGCTTAAGTCTTAATAAGCCGTATAGGTCTTGAATAAGCTATTCGTAATCAAATAAGTTATGAAACAAGGAAGAAATTGTAGGAACTTGTTTTATGTTGAAATAATAAGGTGGTATGATAATAATAAAAAGGATGATGGTTAAAAGATTTAAGTTATGATAAGTCATGCAAAGTGAATTCATAAGTAGTTTATACTTTTACAAGTTAAAGACTAATGAAGAACAAGTAATAACTTATTATGTCAATAAGTTAATGAATTATGTATGTCAATATGTTATATGATGGATTGATTCCAATTAAAATGATGAACAAATCATAAGAAATTAAGTTAAGGCAAAATTAACGAGTTTGGACGATAATCGTCGAATTAGTGAAATTCTCGTAATGGAAGTCAAATTTTGATATTGAGCTTGGAAATATTGGTTTTCAATGGAGATAAGTCTTATTTGGCATTTTAGAGTTGCACACTCGAGAATGACTGAATTCCGACATAGAACGAAGAAACTATCGTTTTCGTTAAAATGGACTAATAGGTGAATTTTTAGCAAAAGAAGTCAAATAAATAAAATTCTTACATGAATGGGTAGATATGTAATTTATGAACTGTAGGCTTTTGAATGAGCCAATTCGGACTTATAACGAAGAAGTTATAAGTCCAGGAGTTTCGTAAAATTTTCAAATTTTGCAAACTATTTGAGGCTTGAGTTGAAATGCATTGGCCAACCCAAAGCCAAATGGGTGGCGCTTGACGATGTAAATAATGATTGTCGGGGCATACTACTAACTCGCGCCGTGGCACGAGATGAATATCTAAGTGTGGCGCCGTGGCGCCAGTCCCAGAGTTTTGACAGATAAAAATGTTTACAAGTATAGAATGAAAGATAACTCATTAGTAATGAACTAAGGTGTTAATATAACATTGTTAAAACATTGTTAGACACTTAATATATGATGATTAAAGGTTAATAATCAATAAAGATGAACGTAATGTGTTAAGCCGGCTATAGAAATTTGTTGACCAAGTTGATTATGAATCCAATGATTTTTAATAACAATATGGGTTATGTAATTACTTAATGAACATGATAAGACCTTTCCTAAATCACTATTATAGTGATGACTTTAGGAATTTAATGTTGTTTAATAAGTAGTTAAATGATGAATGGAAAGTATAATGAACGTGAACCGTATTCAATAATGATAAGGCCTATAATGTTAAGAGTTACAACTAAAAGTTGTTAATGTAAACGGAATGCAATAAAGTGTACTTAACAAATGACTATCGAGTTTCGATTAATAACCTAAGAATGTTAATGAACCGTGAGGAAGGATGATTAACTCGAAACGAGTTGTATTAATGAAGTAAATCTACATAAGACATAGAAAAGAAAGAAGTTGGTAAGAATAATGTAAAATATAATGGCAAGACGGAACCAATAGTAACAAATCTAATATATGATTAGATTGAGAAGAAGGGTAAGATTCATTTGGAACCATGTATGTTCATCCATGACCTAGTGTGGTATATTATGTGATTATGTATTGTAGAGACCGTAAAGACTGAAAGGAAAAGTTATTATACTGTAGCAGACGCTGAAGGCAAGTTTTTCTTAAAATGCTTGTCTAACCTTCGTGTTCGCCAAGTTTTCTATGATTAATGTTATGAGAGGCATGAACTATTTTTACTATAGGGTCGATGCCAGTTTTAACTCGGCTAGACTAATCTTGAAGATTGACTGATTTATTTATAAGTCTTTCAATATAGAATTGCTAACGCTATCCTATGCCAATTGTTTGGTACGGATTCAAGGTAAGCTTGAGTATGAATAAACAAATGTATTTTTCATCTATTATTCGATGGGCACACGAGGTTGCCAAAACTTAAACGTACATACATTTAATAGGATGTAATGTTGATCAACATAGAGTACTTTGGTGATCACCCAGAAGTACTCGTAAGATATATTGGACTTACGGACTTAGTGCCGGGTTGTCCTTTTCAAAGAAATTATGCACTGCTCATGGTTTTGATCCAAAATTGATGTTTTACTGAATATTATCATTGTAAAATGTTTTGAAGGAAAAGAAATGCTATTTTAAATTATTTATAGTACTTCATAACTATTATCCAGTTATTGAAGATATACGATTCCTATGTTTCAAGCATGTTGTTTAAAAGAAATTGTTGTACTTGCTGAGCTTGTTATGCTCACTCTTGCTTGAACCATATGGATGCAGCTAAGACCGAACGAACCGAGGGATCTGACAAGGATAAAGGCAAGACGAAGATGAACGATTAGTTTACCTTGTAATAAACTAGTAAATTGTATATATCATAGTATGATGAACAAAGAATGTAATAGTTTTAGAACCTGGGAACAGGATGTAATATTATTAATGTAATAAGAATGTCGTTGATACACACATTTTGATGTCGTTTCAATAGAATGAATGTACAGTTATGAGTACCGTGTAGCACCATCTGTCGGGTTGGAAGATACCCAGATTTGGGGGAGTCACAAGACCGAACTAGTTAGACTTGATAAGTGTTTATATAGGTTATAAACACTGATGTGGCTATGTGGTAATGTGTCTAGGAGAAGTTTAACTGTAGAATACAGTGATGCATGTTGTGAATTATTTTGCTAATTGTGAGACCGATATTATTGGTTATAGGTCTTTCGAAAGTACATAGGTTTATTGTGTAGCTGTAATCAGCGGAAGAGGCATGTTTCCTAACTCAACCTTAAGTTAATATTGTTTAATTATTATGGTGGTTAATTATTGTTAATTATGCCACGTCCAAGAATTTATTGTTGATTATTCGCAGTTAGTGCATGTTTAATAATTCAAATTGAATTACTGATTCCAAAAATATATATTCGTAGAATTACTGTTGTTGGATATTAATATCTGTAGAAGCTAATATTGACAGTACAGATAATTCCTGTTTACTGTTGAATTTATGTTAAGAAATGTCTTAGCTAATTATTCTGGCTAGACGAACATTTGTTAGAACTTTATAGGTTCGAGAAGAGAAGAGAACATAATTTAATTATTATTGATAGATCAATGCCAGTTGTATCGGCTAGATTGAAAAAGAAAACTTGATATGTCTGAGAAGAAAAGAAAAGAGACGTGATTAGATATTAAAATCATTGAATTTCATTGTTAAATCAAATCTTGATTTTGAGAGTAAGAAGAACAACCTTTTATATAAAGGGAACATTATTGATTGTATATTCGATCATCGTGCGACTTAACTATTATGCATAATATAGGGTACAAGGAGTTGGCCGGCTCTAAGTACTTGTAGAGGGGTATGATTTAATCTTTATGGTTATCTGATACACCTGAGTATATATCAAAGTAAATATTTGATAGATACCCGAGAAGAGAAGTTCAAGATCCAATGGATCGCTCAGCATAAATCTTGAAAACATATCATTTTGCTATTTTGTAGAATTAATTCCTGATTATTCATTTGAATATTATAGAAAACCTTGAAAGCGTTATACTCTTTCATTATCAGATTATTGTTGCGTAGAATGTGAGAAGGCTTGTTATTTATTCCTATACCTTTATCGTATGTCTTAACTTGCGGGGCAAACTTGTTACTCACCCTTGCTAAATAAAACTTTTCAGCTAAGGAAGAAGTTGCAGAAGGTGCTGTGAAGAAGAATAAAGGCAAAGGCATCGCGATAAATTAGTTATATTGAACATTATTATAATTATGTTGTATTGTAAACCCTTTTTGTTTATCTGAAGGGTAATGTTGTAATGTTAAGGTTAGAGAACCTAGGACTAATGTAATAACAACATATGTTAATGTGTTATGTATTACTATTTCTATACGAATGTGTAGTTATATGAGACCCCAAATTTTATTAAATGAAAGTATTCAATTTTCTTATAATTATTCTATTTAGTAAATGGATAAATTGATAAAAGGTTAAAGTTAAGGGTGATATGTGAAAATTTTTCAAAGTAAACAAGTTATCATACAACAATCGGTGATAAAAGTATAGTAATATGCGTGGTTGCATAGTAGCACACGGTATTGATTATTGATGCTTCCGTGAGAAGTCAGTCAGTTATACTAAATTATTACTACAGTAATTGTTGCATCATATCTCTCATATTATTGATTCATTTATTGTCACAGTATCATCTGTATAATATGTTATATTATTAAATCAGTAATTGAGACGACAAAGTTATTCATATTATTATTTGCAATATTGACAATGTCTAGAAGTTCTGTCAAGGAGAGGTTAGATAATCTAATTGCGCGCCAATAGGGAGAAATCATTATTAGAAAGCCCCCTCTTTCCTGGGAACAACCTGGTTGTTAAATATTGAGAGTTATAATATTAATGATGAATAAGTTTGTGTTGATTAAAGATGAAATTGATAGTTCCATTGTGTGGGAATTATTAGTGTTAGTGGAAATCGACATTTATTTCGACAATAATTGATGTCTGGAGGTTATACTGACCAATCGGGTAATTCACTGGATAAATGAGCAATTAATTGCTATTAATTCACATGCTTATAACTATGTGTTCACATGTGTGTAATATTGATTCACATGATTTACTATTAGGGGAGTTGGTGCAAGATTGATAATACTTGCATGATTAAGTTAAAAATTGAGGTATAGTTGAAGGTATTATACTGTTAAAAATTGAGGTATAGTTGAAGGTATTATACTATAATTCATATTTTTACATGATTATAACTATTGAGTCACATGATTGAACTATTGATTCACATTATTTACTATTAGGGGAGGTGGTACAAGTTTGATAATACTTGCAGGAATAAATTAAAAATGAAGAAAAAGAGGGAGGTATTATACTGTAATATTCTGAGCCCCAAAACGTGCAATTATCGAAACTATATTTTCCTATAAATGGAAACTCATTCCTTCATTATTTTTCACCAATTCACTGAAGATATAGAGCAATTATTATAGAGAGAAATTATAGAGAGAAAGAAGAAGAGAAGTCTGCTACCTCACTATTCTAGTATCCAGTTTTCTTCTAAGGTAAGAGGTATTATTTCTTTCGTATTCATGAAGAGAGCTTCTATTATTCCATTCTTTATTATTATGTTGGAATAACCTATCTATGCGAAGTACCGCATACATGGTGAAATTCTTCTGTTATTCCATTTTTTATTATTATGTTGGAATAACCTGTCTATGCGAAGTAACGCATACATGGTGAAATTATTCTGTTATTCCATTCTTTATTATTCTGTTGGAATATCATGTTTGTACGGATTACGCATGACCTGGTTCCATTCTTTATTATTCTATTGGAATATCACATGCGTGCATTATACGCATGATTGGTTCCATTTTTATTATTACATTGGAATATCACATGCGCATACATATTACGCATTTGACTGGTTCCATTATTTATTATTCATTGGAATAATGCATGCATCTGATCTATCGCATGCTTGATGAATTCTTCTATTATTCTATTTTTTATTATTCTGTTAGAATAACCTGTCTATGTGGATTACTGCATGCATGGTGAATGATCCTTCGTATTCATTCTTTATTATATTGTGGAAATGATCTGTCTACGTGGATTACCTCATGGCGGGTGAAAATTCATTTGCAGTTTCATATATTCTATTATACTCGTATGAGATATCATTTCTTTTGTACTCATCATGGAATATCATTTTCTTTGGTATTTTTTTTACGAGTTACTATTCACCCAGTGACTATTCACTCTAGTATTATTCACTCCGGTATTTGGGGCATTTTTCGTGTCGGAGTACTATTCACCCAAATTACTATTCACCCGAATATTATTCACTCGGGTATTTGGGGTACTTTTCACGCCAGGGTACTATTCACGAGGTACTATTCCCGAAGTACTATTCATGGGATACTATTTACCCGAAAAATATATTTCTTTTTTGTCCAAATTATTTTTGGTACATAAATATTATTCTTGAATTTTACACCACAAAGCAGTATCATGTTGACGAATTGGAAGTATTGATTTCTAGATAAATTAAATTATAAATCTTTAAAATTTATCATTGAACTTTTTTTATTGAATTATTATGTCATTGTCATCATCCTCATGCTTATATTGTGATTAAAGTCATCTTTGGCTTATGTGCATAGATGGACTTGTTATGATTATGACCAGGGATTATTCAGTATAATCATAACCGTAATGTAATGAATGATGTGGTAAAAGTCCTCATTGGCTTGTAGTTCATTGATGGATAGTTGTTGGTATGATTATGACCAGGGATTATTCGGTATAATAATGATCATTGATGATTACATGAATATTCTTGGCCCGTAGTGCAGGGATGATTCGATGATGTGGTTTATTTATTAAGGTCGAGTCTCAACGATAAAGTTGATGAAAAACTTTTCAAATCGTAGAAGGTAGTAGATTTTATGCTCTACTTGACTCTTCTAATGGATTGCTTATTTCGCTGCAGTTGTTGATCTAAAACTTGTTGTCTATTGTATTATATCAGTTGTTATACTGTTGAAGGCTAAGGATAATTTATTCTGCATTATCTTAGTCATAATATTTCTTACTGGGCTAGTTGAGCTCACCATTTCTTTCACTGTTCTCTTCAGGAAATGAGAATATAGTTGTGACGAGTCGGGGAATGAAGTGATGGTCCAGGATATATGGCTTTAGTAGTCCTCATTATTCTGTGAAATAGTGTGATAATTATTGTAATGAGGACTTCATTGAGTGTGGATATTGTCTAGATGACAATATTCGTTTTAAAAACTCCGCTATGTTTTGTCATATTTTTACACGACAATTGTATTATTAAGTTGTATTTGGATTATGTACCATGTATCTGGAGACTCAGAATGGGTGATGTATACCTATTTTGGGGGCGTCACAAGTTAGATAGTATTTTATTGTAGATCGTGAACACCAAACTCAAGGGTCAGGTAACCCAGATTTTGGGGTGTCACATGAACAACTAGACGCCTCCATTTTTGGGCATACTCTCTGAAAGACTCATTGTCTTATTTCTTGACCTTGGTAATTTGGTACTGGTCTGGAGCCATCTGAAATAGAAAACTATACTGACTGAAAAAAGCACGAGCTAACTTCTCTCAGCTATGAATCTTGGAGTTGTCTAATCTGGTGTACCATGCTTTAGCTTCTCCAGTCAGACTTTTCTGAAATAACTGCATTATGAGCTTTTCATCCTTGACATAAGGTCCGAGCTCTCCAATGAATAAGGGTGAGCTTAAGATCCTGATCGTGTGTGTGTATATATATATATATATAAGTATATATAAAAAAGAAATAAAAGCCACGGACCGACGGTCCGGGCATACGCACACGACACGACTCTCAACGTGAATAACTGTGTGTGAATGAAACTGAAGAAAGGCTTTAAGAAGTCTGAGATGTCTTACAATGGGCGGCTAAGAAGACTTCAGATATCTTTAAATGAATGAATACTTAGTTTCCACCGATAAATTATAGCAAAACACAAGCTCACAGGTGTTTTGAAAGAGAAAGCACTTAGTTTTAAGTGTGTTCAAAGCAAAATGAACAGGGCTTCATCGCCTTTTCTCTCTTGAAAATGGTCACCCTAAGCACTCAATTTAGATATAGGGGGAACTGCAAGTGTACACGAGACACCCATGAGTCCAGCCTTACTGATTACGGGGTGCCTCGAACTCAAGTGGGGGCATACAATCGTCAAATACATGCACTCGTGCAATGCATTGTCCGCTCGAACCTTCATAACTTTCAATCCGAGCATCCGATTGAGGTGTATAATACCTTTCAGAATATTGTTGTCGAGAGCTGCACAATGAAATAGGATAAGAGGTTGTATAAAGCTGTGAAGATGGGTCCGTGACCAAATCTTCAGGTCTTCAAATAATATCTGGTGTATTGTCTTGCGTAGTAGTCACTCGGGATTTGAGTTATGGTTCTTGTAGGACACTTCTGTGTAGAATGTGGGTTGAAATGTTCTTAAGATGGCATGAATGTGGGATCGAGGTGGCAAAATATTGATTTTTCCCCTCACCGGGGTTATCTCCAGTTCTGGGCTGATTTAGCAGTCGTTGCTCAGGGTTATCTGTGAGATTGGGCTGATGTAGGTACTGAATGTCCTCAGGGTTGTTTTGAGGTGTGCCTGACCTCTCAGGGTTATCTCTGGGGTTGGGACAAAGTGCCTCAGATTTATCTCCAAGGTTGAAGTTGACTTCTGGGGATTAAAATGATCTTTTCTGGGGTTATCTTCGGAACTACAACTGTATTCCTCAGGGTTGTCTACAGGCCTGGAACTGAGTATCTCGGGGTTGTCTCTGAGATGGAAAAACTGAGTATCCTAGCGTTGTCTTTGGGATTTAGCTGATTTGACCTCCATGGTTATCTCTAGAAGACGATTATGCCCTCCTGCGATGTTAGTAACACGAATGCAGAAATTTCGAGTGTCTACAAGCGCCAATTACGAGAAACTATTTTTCCAGTTCGTGAATTATGCAGTTTTTCTCTAAAAATATGATTTTATACCAATAATTATGCCCAAAAAATTATTCTAAACACATATCAACATACATATCGAATCTGAACAATTAATAACTCACATAAAGGTTTGGTTCTGATGCCACTGTTAGGTTTGTAAGATTCATGTACAAAGCATTAAAGTAAAGCGGAAGCGTAAAAATCAGAGTTTTAAAATTTTACAATTATTAATTAAACGAATATATGACGAACAAGAATTATACCTTTGAAGATTCAAGTTTCCTCAGGTACAAGTTCACCTCCAAATCTTTTTCGCATTCATTCATTCATTTGATCAGCGTTAGCCATCCAAGTGTTTGTGTATAGAGGTGATCCACCAAGGAAGAAAAAGTATTAAAGAAGATGTGTGTTTGGCAAAACCCTAGTTTTTCTATCTCTATAGAAAAAGTGTACTCTCCTAACTCTTGGAGTTGTTTGTGAAAAACATCAACAACCCTCACTGTGACGCCCCCAAAAATAGGTATACATCACCCATCTTGAGTCGCCAGATACATGGTACAAAATACAAATAAAAACGTAATTATACAACCGTCGTGTAATATACAACAATACATAAACTGAGAGTTTTAACAAGAATATTGTCATCTAGACAATATCCACACTCAAAGGAGTGCTCATTACATTTATTGCCACACTATTTAACAGAATAGTGAGGACTACTAATGCTATCATCTTGACCATCACTTCGTTCCCCGACTCATCCCAGTTATATTCTCATTTCTTGAAGAGAACAGTGAAAGAAAGGGTGAGCTCAACTAGCCCAGTAAGAAATATTATGATTAAGATAATACAAAATAAATTATCATTAGTATTCAACAATGTTAAACTGATAAAATACAATAGACATCAAGTTTAACTGGAGCGGAATAAACAATCCATTAGAAGAGTCAAGTAGAGCATGATATCTAATAACTACTATGATTTAAAATGTTATCATCAATTTTTATTGCTGAGACTCAGCTTAATAAATAAACCACATCATCGAATCATCCTTGCACTACGGGCCAAGGATATTCATTAAATCATCAATAGTCATGACTATACCTGTATAATCCTTGGTCATAATCATACCAAATCTATCTCTGCACGTAAGCCAAAGATATACAACAATAAAACCAATAATCAACAATCCATCTTTGCACGTAAGCCAAAGATATACAATTCAATAATCAAAAGTTCAACTTTGCACGTAAGCCAAAGATAACTTTTCATCACCATATAAGCATGAGGATGATGACAATGATATAAACATTAATCAAACGAAAACAAGGATAATTATTAAAGACTTTAAATTTATCCAGATATTATCAACCACTCATAATCTAATATTATTAATATCATAACAGTATTTTAATCACTTCTTAAACTAATAAACAATTTATTTCAATTGTTTACACTTTACCAAATAATGCATTTAATCATTCAAAAATGCCATACTCATAAGATTTCATCACCAATGATCAAATCCCTTATAAAAAAATTTGCATATACCTTATATAGGATTTCCAAGCCATAAAATCCTATTTTCCAACTTTGTTACTTCACATAACATATTTAACTCATATGTTTGTAACTAAACCATTTTCATGAAAAATACTAAATCAGTCCCAAAAATAATTCTTTTCTGGAGTTTAGCAGAAGATAGTCCCATAATGAACATATATTTTTCTAGGAATTTTTAAAATTCATTTACTATTTTTCAAAAATTAATTTTTAATTAATTCCTCAAGAAATTAGCTACCTGAAGTTTAACTCCAGAAATTCCCAAATCTTGGCAGAATCTTACACATGCTAACGTGATCATCCAGTTTAAATTTCATGGTCATTGGAGTTATAGAACTCCGGTTATAGCATTTTTTGTCGGAAAAACCTAAATATTGAAATGGTCATAACTTGCTCATTTTAAATCGGAATGAGCTCATTTTTGGACAGGAGGTACCTTATACCATATACTTTCATGTCCCAAAAGGCCAGAATTTTTCTTAGAAATTAAGTGACCGAAATAGTCCCTTCAAAAATCTAGACAATAGCTATTTTCCATTTTTCAGTTTTTCGTGTTTTGCTAAAATCAGTCCACATGAAAATATACAACACCTTTTCCAGTAATTCCACTTGTATAAGTTAGGAAACTCATAGATCTAACTCTAGAACTTGATCACACTCAAAAATTCGAAATATAATCGGAGATATGGTCAGTTGAATTTCATGTTCCATTTTCACCAAAATCTGATTTTCAGCCCTTTGTGATTTCTAAAACAATTTCATGTTTTCACATAATAACCAACATAACTCATCATGACAATGACATAATAATTCAATAAAAAAAGTTCAAGAATAAATTTTAAAGATTTATAAGTTAATTTATCCTGAACTCAATAATGTCCAAATTGTCAACATGATACTTCTTTGTAGAGTAAAATTTAAGAATGCTCAGAAGAATATTTCCATGATAAGATACTGGATGAAGCGCAAATATCAAGGATATTCCACTAATTTCATGGAGCATAGAAGCTAAAACTTTAACCAACTGAGTATAAGAGAATATATGAAACTGCAAATGTATTTTCGTCTGCCATACGGTAATCCACGTATACAGATCATTTCCACAAGTTAATAAGGAATGAATACAAAGGATCATTCACCATGCATGTGGTAATCCACATAGACATGTTATTCCAACAGAATAATAAAGAATGGAATAACAGAAGGATTCACCATGCGTGCGATAGACTACACAGACAGGTTATTCCCAACAGAATAATAAATAATTGAACCAGGTTCGGTGTAAAACGCACAAACAGGATATTCTGACAGAATAATAAATAATGGAACCAGGTCTGGCGTAAACGCACAAACAGGATATTCCGACAGAATAATAAAGAACAGAATAATAAATAATGGAACCAAGTCAGACGAAATTTGCACCGACAGGATATTCTGACATAATAATAAAGAATGAAATAATAGAAGAATTTCACCATGTATGCGGTACTTCCCATAAACATGTTATTCCACCATAATAATAAAGAATGGAATAACAGAAGAATTTCACCATATATGCGGTACTTCGCATAAACAGGTTATTCCAACATAATAATAAGGAATGGAATAATAGAAGAATTTCACCTTGTATACAGTACTTCGCATATACAGGTTATTCCAACATAATAATAAAGAATGGAATAACAGAAGAATTTCACCATGTATGCGGTACTTCGCATAATAGGTTATTCCATCAGAATAATAAAGAATGGAATAACAGAAGTTCTCTTCATGAATAAGAAAGAAATAATACCCCTTACGAGTACAACAAATAATATCCCTTACCTTAGAAGAAACTAGATATTGGAATAGAAAGGTAGCTGACTTCTCTTCTTCTTTCTTTCTATAATTTCTCTCTCGAGTGTTTCAGTGAATTCGTAAGAAATAATGAAGGAATGAGCTTCTATTTATAGGAGAATGGACTGATAGTTACTAATTCATGAACGGTCCAGATTGATTTACTCTTAAACGGACGGTCCATATTAAAACTTAAAGCAATGGTCCATACCGATTCACTAATAAAACTTTAAACCAGCGGTCCATACTGATTCACTATTAAAACTTTAAACCAACGGTCCATACTGATTCACTATTAAAACTTTAAACCAGCGATCCATATTGATTCACTATTATAATTTCAACCAACGGTCTGAAAAATTAGCACATCTCCTCATGGAATAATATTGTACTCCAAAATGATTTGGACCGAAAAGAAATATATTTTGTTCGGGTGAATAGTATCCCATGAATAATAACTCGTGAATAGTAACTCATGAATAATAACTCCGACACAAAAAGTGTCCCGAATACCCGATTGAATAATATAACCTCCAGACATCAATTATTATCGAAATAAATGTCGACTTCCACTAACACTAATAATTCCAACACAATAGAACTATCAATTTCATCTTTAATCAACATGAGCTTATTCATCATTAATATTATAACTCACAATATTTAACAACCAGGTCATTCCCAAGAAAGAGGGGGCTTTCCAGTAAGGATTTCTCCCTATTGGTGCGTAATTAGGTGACCAAACCTCTCCTTGACAGAACTTCTAGACATTGTAAATATTGCAATTTAATAATATGAACAACTTTGTCGTCTCAATTATTGATTTAATAATATAACATATTGTGCAGATGATACTGTGACAATAATCAAATCAATATTATGAGAGATATGATGCAGCAATTACAAAAACAATAATTGAGTATAACTGAGTGACTTCTCACGTAAGCATCAATAATCAATACCGTGTGCTACTATCCAACCATGCGTATTACTGTACTTTTACTACCGAGGACATCAACTATCCCTTCATCACAACTGTCCACAAAGACTTGACCCTAGGCAATTGGAGCCGCACTTCTTGCATCTGCCCTAAACGGTTAAAAGGACAGAAAGTCTATATGCCCTAATATGTTGATATTATTAATTGATTACTTTTGTTGCACAGTACTAGTAGTTACTTTTCTCATGCTTTTACTAATGCTTTTTATGATCAAACAATCTCATATATTAAGTGAAAGCATTTTGTTTTTATGACTTTCTGAGTTGGGTTTATCTAGCCTTGCTAATGAAATGCCAAATCTCCATAATGACTACAACTTTGATGTAGAGTTGGACTATGACTTGATGGTGATTGTGAAAGAAGAGGTAGAAGACTATGAGGTCCTTGGGGAGATTAAAGAATGGGTCGAAGAAAAACTTAAATTAAACCTTGATTAAACCACCTTTGTCGATATCGGTGCCTCAAAAAACCCTAAAGAAATCAAAATAGGCATGGTCACATGAGAACATGATCAGTTTGTCTACTGATATTGTCATTCATCGCCTACCCCAAGCCAAAGAAAACACCTGATTGCTCTACTAACCTAGTTCCAGGATGTGTTTACATGGTCACATGAGGACATGATCAGTTTGTCTACTGATATTGTCATTCATCGCCTACCCATTAAAGAACGATTCAAGCTAGTCAAGCAAAAGCTTAAGCGACTAAAACTTGAGTGGAGTCTAAAAGTCAAAGAAGAAATTATTAAAATATTCAAAGCCGGCATCATCATGGTATCAACCTACACTGAGTGGTTGTCCAATATAGTTCTTGTGCCTAAGCATAGAGGGAAGGTACGAGTATGCGTGGATTGTAGGTATTTGAATAAAACTTGTCTCTAAGACAATTTCCCAGTACCTTTTACCCACATACTAATAGACAACACAACTCAGTATAGCATATATTCTTTTGTTGGCTGCTTTGCTGGGTACCATCAGATCATGGTTGCTGAAGAGGACAGGTAGAAAATAACCTTCATCACTCCCTAAGGAACCTTCTATTACAGACATTTATCTTTTGTCCTTGTCAATGTTGGTGCCACCTATCAGCGAGCCGTGATGGCCCTTTTCCATGATTTAATGCACAAAGAAATAAAGGTCTATGTGAATGACATCATCATTAAGTCATAGAAGGAGGATGACAATATCGATCATCTCAAAAAACTTTTCAACCAATTACGCAAATACAACTTGAAGCTGAATACAACCAAGTGTGCCTTCGGTGTCAAATCAAACATGTTGTTGGGATTTCCAGTAATCCACGGAGGCATTGAACTAAATCCCAACAAAATTGAGGCAATCACTGAGATGCCCGTGCAATGAACAGAAAAGGAAATACAAGGATTTCTGTGGAGAAACAATTTCATCAGCAGATTCATCTCTCAACTCACAGCAACGTGTGAGCCCATGTTTAAGTTGTTAAGGAAAAATTTCTCCATGAAGTGGGATGAAGAGTGTCAAAAAGCCTTATTTCCATCAAAAATCAATTGGTCAAAGCTCCCATCTTGGTACCTCAAAGGAACAATGTTCCCATGTTTATGTTCATGTTATTCAATGACAATGCTATGGGATGTATGTTGGGACAAAAAGATGATAGGGGCAAAGAAATAACTATCTATTATCTTAGCAAATAATTTAGCAATGACGAGCAAAAGTATACTTTGATTAAAAAGATATGTTATGTATTAGCATGGGCCGCCATGAGGTTACAACATTATCTTCATGGGCACACAACATATCTTATATCCCGTATTGATCCTTTGAAGTACGTATTCAATAAACCCTTATTAAATTGTCGATTATCCAAATGGAAGTTGATCCTCCAACAATTCTACATCATCTACGTGACTCAAAAGTCCATAAAAGGTAAAGGAATTGCTGATCAATTGGCCGAAGCACCATTGAGGAATTTTGAACCTTTAGAAACATATTTCCCAGATGAAGGAGTAATGAAAATTAAACAAATCCATTAAGAAAATACAGGTTGATCTTAAAAATTGTATTTTAAGGGAGCCGTAAACATGGAAGGTGTCGGAGCAGGGGTAGTTCTTGTATCTATTATGGGAGAACAGCATCCCGTGGCTATCAAGTTGTAGTTTATCAACACTAACAACACAACTGAGTATGAAGGCTGTATAATGGGATTGAAACTGGCCCAATCTATGGATGTTAAACGGTTAGCTATCTTTGGGGATTCTGAACTGGTCATCAAGCAAATCATTAGGGCATATCACACCAAAGAATTGCATTTGATGCCTTACAATCGACAAGTTATCAAGATGGCTATGGAATTCGAAGAAATATCCTTCATCCACATCGTTCGAAACATGAATGATTTTATGAACGCACTAGCAACCTTGGCTTCCTTAATCTATATATCAGAAAGGGGAGACATCCTAAATATCAAATTTACAAGGCAAAAGGCATCAACCTATGGAAATTATATTGGAGAAGTATAAGATGAATTGTCTCCCATCAAATAGCCCTGGTATCCTGACATCAGAGAATATCTTTGAGATGGATCTACGCCCGCTACTGCAAGTCAAGCTGAAAGAAAGAGGATCCATAAAATGGCCATGAAATTCTACCTAAGCAGAGACACACTTTACAAAAGAGATGCGGGAATTGGCCTTCCAAGATGCCTAGACAAAGACTAAGCCTAGAGACTCATGGATGAAGTCTATGGTATAGTATGTGGTCCATACATGAGTAGTCCTTTGCTTGCCAAGAAGATATTAAGAATGGGACATTATTAGATTTCTCTTAAAGTTGACTGTGATTATCACGTCATGAGATGCTATCAATGTCAAGTTCATGGAAATGCCATCCACGCTCTCCCAAATGAACTCCACAATATGAGTTCACCATAGCCATTTTCAACGTGGGGGATAGACGTGATTGAGCCAATGGAACCCAAAGCCAACAATGATTATCAGTTTATCTTCACCATGACTGATTACTTCACCAAATGGGTAGAAGCTACCGCTTTTCCCAAAGTTACCAAAGAGGTAATCCTTGGTTTCATTAGAAACAATATCATCATTCGATATGGACAACCAGATAATGGAGGAATTATACACTAAATTCCACATCAAACATCTTAACTCCATCATTTAACATCCCAAGATGAATGGTGTTATTGCAGCAACCAATAAGAACATCAAGAAGATTATACAAAAGATGTCCACCAATCACAAGGGATGGACTAACTTGTTGCCTCTTGCTAGCCTACAGAACATCAATGTGTACTTCTACTGAGGCTACCCCCTACTCATTGGTCTATGGCATGGTCCCCATAGAAGTACAAATAGAATCATTAGGAGTGTTGATAGATGCTCAAATGGAGGAAGACCGGTGGTTGCGAGACCGGTACCACCAGCTATCTCTGATATATGAGAAGAGGGTTGCAACCTTCTTTCATGGTTAATTATATTAGCAGAGGATTGCTCAGTCATACAAAAAGAAAGATTGGCTTCGTCAATTCAAAAAAAAATGAATTGTCATTAAAGAAAGTCCTTGGTAATCAAGATCAATGTAAAGGAAAATTTGGCCTGAATTAGGAAGGCGCTCTTTTCATTGTCAAGGAAGTGTTGACAAGAAGAGCCCTCAGACTGCAAGAAATGGACAACGAAGAATTTCCCCAGCCTATCAATTTAGACACAAAAAAAAGGTATTATGTATGGAATCACTTGTAAGCCAACATCTTAGTTCTAAAAAAATTCAAATCATATCGAATCAATCAAGTCAATTCAGGTTTTCAAGTCGAGGTTGAACTACGAAAGACCTGATATCCCCTCATCAATGGGAGTATGTAGGAAGCCATCTATGGTGCGGTTAAACCAGACAAAAAGTCAAAAAACCCCTTAAATAAAACAAAAACCCCAAAAACTGAAATAAAAACTTCTCAAACCATTCAGCTCAACCTAGAGTTGGAACAATGTAAGACATTATCTCTCATCCAAGGGAGTACATAGGCAGCCATCTATGGTGTGGTCGAACCCTCAAAGAGGAAAGCCAAACCCTTTGCTTAAACCTTAACTACATCAAAAGACCAGTCCCAAGACACCAAAAAGTTGGTACTCCAGAAAAACCGAATTATCAACGACCCATTATAAAAGATCCTAAGACATCTCAATGTCAATCCATCAAGGAGAATTTTGGGACACATCAAGATAGCAATTCGTGTATAAAATAACGACTATCAAGCAAGTGAAAAGACATATCTAAAAGGGAAGTGAATCAAAATATATTCCCTTGCCATATAATGTTGTGTGATATATACAATGTATCTTGTGCATGACAAAAATGGCTAACCTAGTCTATACAGGAAAATGAAAGCTAGTCCATAAAGCCTTAGATAAATGGGCCAACAAGTCCAACACGGCATCCCTCTCAAAAGATTGAGTCCAATCTATAAGATTCGGTCCTAGGGTATCTATGTGAGCGAGAAGGTCCACGACAATTTGCATAGTGCTACCATGATCATCTATGAATGCATTCATATCTAAACAATGCTAGCCGTGTGGGATCTAAGTGCAATACGATCAGCAGTGGAAGCGTCTCAGGTAGCTCGAGCCTCATCTCGCTCAACAAAGGCTTCTGAGCCGCTTGAGCCTAATCTCTCTCAAATGTCATCAGATGTAACCTCTACTTGAAATACTCCACAAAAGTTTGAGTCGTAGTAGTGGGAATGCTAGGACAATCATCGACCAGAGCTGCAGTCAAACTAGTAAATAGCTCATCCTTGGTAGGAGAATCAGGGTCCTCCATACGCTCCCCATCATTAGAATCAATACTCGGCTTTGAGTTAACTACCATAGCTGACGCAATATCTGCCTCTAGCCATGCAAAATACTAATCAATTCAGGTCATCTGTTGACAAAAGTTAAGCTAACAGCCATGACCCAATGCCCCGTCAAAGGGGTGAATATCATTAAACTGATCAAACTATCCCATTACAGTTTGTGGATGATACGAGGTCACCCCTCTCAAACCAGCCATGGGTAGATAGTCTATGCCAACTGCATGAGTAATAAAACTATAAGGAGAGCTGAGTCCTAAACAAGGAAATATAACAAATGGATCCTCAATCCCTGTCAAAAATTCTAACCAGGATGTTGCATAAGACATAGCTTACTCTTGAGTTAAGTAGTACCCATGATGTCTAAAGGTGCCAATCGTTCTAAAATGTGTCATACACCACACATACAATAAGACAGTACTGCCTCTGAAAAACCCCACAGGATGGGTGTGGCAAAATGTGGCCGACCTCAAGGTCTCCACCAATATCATGGGCAAGATGTTGCAACCCTCCCTGAGAGCACAGACTACCGTAATCAGGCCAGTAACCAGATGGTCCATATATAGCAGTATGTACAAATAAGACACGACGCACATGAATAGAGTATCTACGTGGGCAATGTGATGCCCCAAAATTCAGACCACATTTGTCTCAAATTTGGTTTTCACGTGCTAACTCTAATAACAAATCAAAACCACACACAATGGAATGATAGAATAAATTACATTTTTATAACATAATTATTCTTGTCCCAAAGTCTCACAACTGTTACTAATATAATACAACTTAAATTAAAAATTGCTTAATATAAATAAGTTCTTCTACAACAAAAAATAGTTCATTCCTAGTATTATGGAACTAACAACTCTAAAGCCTTCTCTTTACCCTTGTCCTTGCTAGAGGGTTCACCACGTTCTTCCTTAATTGAAAGTTTTAAGAAAAGCAAGGATGAGCACAAAGTTTACCCAACAAATAATATAGTAATAAAGGTGCTCAAAATAGTTTTAGCTTTTCAAGGGTACTATAATAATGATAGTTCAAGGGTAGCAAGAAATATCAATGGTTCTTAACAATAATCTCTACGAACAGAAAGATATTAATAAGATTCAATGCTTAATCAGTTCAAGATTTTCAAAGTAATGAATACTGAGCAGTCACTAAGGACTATGAACTTCTCCTAGAATTAATAGTAATAAACTGATAATTCTATAAAATAAGTACAACGGGTGATCAGCCTAAAGTAACCTATGTCATGCATAACATTTAATCATTCAAATGTGCGCACGTCAGTTTCCTGACAATATATATAATTCCCCTACCAAGAGGGTTATTCATCTTAGTTGTAAGAGTCCGCACCAAGTTAATTTAGTTTTGATAGCTTTCGATCATATGTCAATAATCTAGCCGAATGAATGGCTTAGACAACTTTCTTTTAAAGTATATACATGAACAACTATCGTTCGAATCAAGGTGTTGACGTTGGGATTTTTATTGTCCCTTTGCTGTTCTTGTCTTTTGGTGTTCTCATGTTAGGTGAGATTTCTTTGAAAAAACTAGTTATGAAAAGGTCCGACATGTATATGTCGACGATTGGACTGTAAGAGTCGCCAGTTGGTATTTTGAAATGGTTGCACTAACTCAACCGAGAAAAGGTTTACACATTGACCCAGTGAAGTGACACTATTTAACAGGTCTATGAAATCGAGATTCATTAGGGTCCGGGGGCTTGATTATGCGGAGGGAAGGTGTTAGGAACCCCCCGACATCCGTGTTACCACGGTGACAACCACTTTTTAATTAAACTGTTATATAAATGTGTGTGTGTATGTATAAATCTGAAATTATTTGGAAGTAGTGATATGTCTCGTTTGCACCTATATACAAAAGGTTTGAATTTGTGTAAAAAATCAGTTTTAACAAGATATAGCAATGATGTTTTGTAAAAGAGGTTTTCAAACCCTTATGCTCAATAGTAATTGAGGCCTTTGATACTTCCATTTTATTATATATTCGGCTTGATTGCTTTTATTTTTGAGATGCGAGGCATCCTCGAGAAAATAAGGTATATAGTAGTGTCGAACTCCTTGTGGGCATGAGAGTCATCAAAGGAAATTCGAACACCGTAAATAATGTACTAGCTGATTATAGCCAAAAATGTCCATCACGGGAACTGAATCTGTGATCACATGATTCCTAGGCTCACATGATGTAGCAGTTTGTATGAAAGCTAAAATTCAGATAAGGCACACTTAGAAGGGGGGTTGAATAAGTTTGGGAGCAATCAATGAACAGTTTTTTACCTTTAAATCAAACTACTAAATTCAGTCTATTATTTTGATAAATGCAGCTTGCTAAATGAATATGGCATACCGAATCCCCTTTTTGTTTAAGAACATATTCTGGTGAATTTATAAATCAAAGAGAATACTTGGTGTTTGTCACGCCCCCAAATCCAGTCTATCTTCACACCCAGATTCCGCGCGTCATGAGTACATCATTATTCAAAACATACATATCATTATATACTGAAATATAATAACAAACATTCTTAATTCCCAGGTTCTAAAACCTTATAACCCCTTTCATTACAAATAATGATAAATACATTATTCTTTACATCTTACAAGAGTGACTTTCATTTGCCACCAAGGATATATAACTGTTTATTAAACTAATCTATAGTTCAGTTAAACTATTCTACATTATAAGTCTTCACTTGATCTTCATGCTCATCCATAAACTGAATGGCACTTCCCCTGGACACCGGTCAGCTTGATCATTACGGGATCCTTAAGTTCTTCCAACATACTACGCTGAAAATGTTTTTCATTTAAATCAAGTATGAACATTTAATTGCTCAGCAAGTCATAACAGATGAACAAACAACTTTAAGAATTCAAACATTCTTTTATAACTTCAATAACCGAACAAAGGTTATGAAGTAGCTTGAATAATAGGAATAATCCTGATTCCTATCATTTTAAAACATTAGTCACATTCACTTTGGAATACTTTCAATCTTCTACCTTTTGCATTCACATCCTGTCTGGCTAGAATCTTTAACACAAACTTAACAATAACGGTTCATGTATAAACAGAATATTCTCATATTGAATAGTTCAATCATAGAACAATTCATCTTATAAAAACACTGAAGTGTTCACATTATGGCACAAGGCCTCATACATTTTACCACCTTGTACAAATATCGCACATTAGCACATAGACAAAATATCTCAAGTTCAACATCTGAGAAGTTTAAGAAACTAGCATTCATTTAGAATATGAACGAAGTTTGGAAACTTGCCTTACGCACAACTGGAACTTAGAGTTTACGCTGAACTGCTCATTCTAATTCCGATATAACACATACATAAATTAGTCATATACTTGACTTACACATTGGTTTACTTAACTTTACTTCTTAGGGTTCGCGTTCTTGCAAACTAAATTTACGCGACTAACTTTCTTTACCGGTTTACGGCTTCATGACATACGGAGATGTCTTACTCAAAATATTCATCATCTTTGATGATTTGGATTCTTATCTTTTATTATAACTTCTCTAGGACTCAGCACACATCGCTTCTCTGCTAGTAGTCCATATGGTACTTTGAGTGGTTTCCCACAAACAACCAACAAACAAGCTCCCGTCTCATCTACACTTCCATCACAATTAGTTAGATTAGTTGCTAGTTTCATATATACCTTCGCTCTCTGAAGGAATTGTTTAGCCCAGCTCCCATAAGTCAACCATCAAAGGTTACGATTGTACCACAACCTAACATATCTTAACTTGTCCGAACCATTAAACTATAATGTTTGTTAAGTCAATTTCTTATTCTTTATAACTTTTTGGCAACTAAATTCCATACCTCATGATTTATTCTTTATCGTCTAAGTCATACAGTCTTTTGTATACTCAGAACGATCGTTCAAGTTAATCATTAACTCGGCTTCTTTGCGTTAAATCTCATTATCTCTAATTCAGTTCTTCACCATTTATGGGTTAATCATTGGTGTTCATTATCTTGCGATCAAACCATACACGGGGTGTAGGTTTTATCCGCATAATATTTGTGTACACTCAACCTTCACATCGATCAAAGTTTTTAGCGCTTACATTTCATTCTAACGTTCTCATCCGACTAACATTCGACTTTCATTAACCTTATTACCATTCTCTACGGCTTTCTTGATAAATTATATCTTACTTACTATCTTTCGTTATCCATTACATGAACCCCACATTCATTATTCTTTCTTAATGTCGAAGCAATACGATTCGCTGTATGCTTAGACTGATCGTTCATCGCAACAATGTTGTGTTCAGAGCGTCTATACGCTTTACACATATCTTTCATCATTACAACATAACGTCGAAATGTTATTCATTACACTCGTCACTCAACGTCTAAGGAATCAAAATCAAAGCAATCCCCCACGTTCGTTTATCGTGACTACGGTTCCCGGATATCGGTTACGTAACCTGCGTCTATATTCTTTATTGTTTAATCTCGTTTAAACTTTCCATTCAACCTTTACAAAAGGTTTAAATCACTTTGTTAACTATTACATTAGTTGAACATTGTGTTCTTTATCATCCCTTACGTTTCCCCCAAGAGTTGAGCAGTTAAAAGCTCTTCTCTTGCTTTTTTCCTAAACCGGCGCTGCGGCGCCACTCTCCCTTCTATCTCTCATGCCGCAACGTGAGTCTCCAGTGCATCGGCTCCCGCCTAGTGCTTCAAACACCACCTTATATAGTATGGGCTGAAATAGCGGCCAAGCCGTAATTTTTGAATTTTTTTTCTAAGTGTTAAATTATTTTGAGACGCTTACTTCCCACTTCCATAACTTATTCATTATAACTCGGAACAAGGTCATTCCAAAGCCATTCTCTTCCTTATCTTACATACTTCAATACCCCTCAGACAGAACTTTGTTATGAATCTATTAACTTGCCATTCGATTGACTTAATCTTTGTATTTCGTTCATTTTATGTTTTCAACGTTCTTCGTTCATTCGCCCGTAATTCGGTCATCCGAACTCGGAACTCATCCGTTCTTGAGTCCATGACTCACATTTTCTACGTTCTCTTACATTCTTATAAAACCCTACACATTCTGGTTCATTTACCAACTTTCTAATTCTTGTTCGTCTTTTACAAATTTTTCTGCCATAACTTCATTATAGCCAAGTTTTAATCCGTTCTTCATGAATATTTCTACCGTTCCAAACCAAGCGGTAAGCATCTAACTTATACGCGATGGTTTTAAACTTGTCCATCAACAACAATTACACTATGGTTGTTTTAAATTTTACCATCAATAACGTTCTTCGTGTTCTTCGTGTTCTTCGCTCGTTCTTCATTTTTAATCGATATTTTGATTACTATTTCACTTTTTCTTGGAATTTGATGTTATAGAACACCATTCCTTACTTATTTCACTGAATAATTCATATGATACATTCAGATCGCTCAAATTCATTACGAATCATATACTTCCTTAAGAAATTTTTAACAAAAACTTCAAATTCGTATTTCTTCTTTTCTCAATGATTTCAACCATATGAAATCATTCCTAATATCATTTACTTCTTATTCTCGTTAAGCTATGTTTTTGAACATATATAACTTAAAGAAAATATAACTTAGAAGTTAGGTTTTAATACCTTTCCGCTTTAATTTTATTACTTTAGACAAAGTCGGAGATTCGCTAGCTTTTCTATTTCACGATCCACTCCGATCTGAGCCTTCATGCTCAATCTCTTCCTTCTTCTTCTTCTCCAAGAACTCAAACTCTCTCTCTCTCTCTCTTCCAAAGTGTTGGTTTATTTTAAAAAAAATTAACTAACAATTTCCTTTTATAGATTTTCAAAACTATGGGAAAATAGTCATTTCGCCCCTAGATTTACTATTTCCACCTCCTCAATACACCTCCTTACTATTCACGAAACTTCCCTTGGAAGTTTCATGGTTCTGTCTTTCGGGTTTTGTCCTACAGTTTTACAAATTGCGATTCTCGAAATCCAAATATTTTTGGATATTTCATTTTTCCTTTACCGATTAACTTTTACATATTCTTCGGATCTCTGAAAAAATAAAAAACACTTTTTGGTGTCAAGCGTTTTCCTTCACATTTTCCCCTAACGTAGCTAAACGAATGAAAAGTACATAATAGTACTTTTCGTCATTTTTATTTCGTTCGATTTCTGCACGTTTTTTGAGAAAAACTTTTACTGACTTAATTAACTTTTCATGATATATTATCGTCAAATCTTTTGGCGAAATGTCATTTTGACATACCGAACTCTTGAACAGGCTTAGGTTATTCAAACCCTAATCATTAGGGTTTCATCGGGTGAATAATGCCTATTTCGTCTTTTTCCACAAAAATATTTTTGTTCCCAAATTTTTTTTATTTTCATCTTGAAAATTCTTACTCGTTCAATCTAGCTCGTAGCCAGAATCCTCCCGATTTATAATTATCATATGTTCTAGAACGATTAATAAACACATAACACATAATATTATTAATAAAAATTCATTTTATTAATAACTAATTCTTTAAACTTCAATTCTGGACAAACCGATTTTCCTAGTTGTCACATCCTTCCTCCCTTATAAAAATTCCATCTTCGGAATTTCTTAAAGCCATATCCATTCCCAGGTCACACATTCACCCCTTCTTCACAGAATTTCATCCTCGAAATTTTAGCCTACCCTTCTTCTCAACTTCTCATCAAAGAAGTTCTTATCTTTCAAACATTCTCTCACCTTCATAACTTATCAAGAATTATGAAGTAGAATGAACAACGAGGAATATAAGAATTCATTTAAAACATTTCATACTTTTGCTGAGGGGTCAAATTGACCATGAACACTTACTAAGTTTAACAACATGACGTTGTATCCTTTATTCCACGGTCAGTTTACAATCAGCAAGAAGATAAACTACCTCTTTCATACGTAGGCAATCAACCCATTGTATAACCCCGTTTCTAGGTGTGTTCACCTTAGACTTAATCATTAGATTCCGCACCAAAATAATTGTGTTTGGCACACTTCTTTAAAGAAAGCTCGGTTTTCTTTTAAACATGACATACCATTCATCTTAGCCAAATAAAGTAGCTTAGACCATACCAATAAATTGGATATCAACTTGAAACATTCGTCTAGTCAACTCAATTGACATTGACTACTTCTTTAAATTCTTTTTCGCAATACATCAAAACGTTTTATGACGTTATGATACCGTACTTTTCATAGTACGTTGAGGATTTTGTCAGTTTATGACTTCGTCAATATACATCATACCATAGCGGATTGTTGATCCTAAGATCACATCCAACACTAGGTTCAATTGCCTTAATAAGTCCATCCTTTTACCATCCTTGCATCGAATGCACGGATGATATAAAATTCATTTTGATATTTTAAATCAATTTATGTCTAGTCGAAACAATTAGTATAGACATATCAAGAATAGTTCTTTTTAAATCTATTGGTTCCAAAAATTGAACCAATTCTTTCTTTTTAAAACGCACACATAAGCACGATTTCAATAAATTTCAAAATCTAGCATAGCTAGATGACTTGGAATATCCTATTGCCCATCTTCCTTCATTGTCTTACTTGCGACAATACTTAATCTTCTCTAGCACGTTTAATGCTAAGCCTACTGAAAATAACTTGCCTTCAGTATAAACATCCTTATACCTTAGTACAGTCCATCAACTTACCACACATTATGAGTTCAGGAACTTTCCACAATAATATGAGTTTAAGAACTATCCTGCATGCACCATAAAGCGCCCATTTGCTGAGAAGTTCAAAAACATACCATATCATTATGAGTCACAAACTTACCATAAGTATGAGTTTTAAGAACTCGCACCAACCTTATCGTTCTCTACCTATCAAGTATATACATGAGAAAAGATTCACCTTCTCGTCATATACATCTTGATAGTGCAACCAATTCCAATGATTATCACTGTAATAAGTTAAGCATTTGTTACAACAAGCACAAACCTCTACCCATAACAAAGGTTCATACAACTCAACTATCACATGAGTGCTCAATTGAAATTTTATAACTTCTAAATTTCTCTTTACTTAATACAAATTTTCTTTAATTCGTATGATATCCTTCACAACTCAATCTGAGTTCTTATTCCCGTACTACTTCGTAGTACCATTCAATCATAGAATTAGTTATAAATCATTCATCGTTTAACAGTTCATCTATGACGCCCCCAAATTCAGGTACTTGAAACATGAATTCAGTGCTTCACGATACCATTTCTTTGAGCGGAATAATAATAATAATGTCATAAATATCAAACTTAATTTACATATCAGAGTTTTCTAAATCCCAGGTACGGGACCTTAAAACATTTCATTACATGATAGATAATAAATAACATCATCTTATTTAAGTCTAGCTATTACATTAGATAACACAAACTTATTCTGACAGCTTTTCTTTCCCTTTATTCCTAGCAGAGCCCTCTGGCTGGTCATACTTAACTGAAAACATTTAATTTAAGCAAGGATAAGCATTTGAGTGCCCAGTAAGTAATAACAATTATAAATATTAGTTGAAAGGATTAAATGTCTTCTTTGTACTACCCTTCTACAACAAATTAAAAGTTATCAAGTAATCCGAACCGATAATAATAACATAACAACTCTTTATCAAATTTTTGAAACTACGTACTGACTAAAAATAGGGTTAAGGTGACATATTATAAACATTGTTCTCAAATTTCGAATAGGTTTAGCAAAACATCATCCACAAACCATCATAACTTACAGGCACGGAGGTGATCAGCCCGTTATGCCCTGTATTAATCAATACTACATACAAGAATGATATTATCGTTCACTCTATCCACCTTAGGCGCATAAAAGTTTTCCCTTGATCGGGATGTTCATACTTAGTCTGGAATCCGAACCAAAATAATTTGATTGGATACAGAAAAGGTTTTATCATATTCAACAACATTTCTAAATTTCTGTCTAGTTGGTCAAATAGCTTAGAGCGACTCTTTGTTATCATATACATACTAGGGTCCATATATATATATATATATATATATATATATATATATATATATATATATATATATATATATATCAACATGTGATTAAATATAATGATTATCCAAGTGGGGACACTTGAATAACCATGTTTAGACATTAACCAACATAATATATATATCGAATTACAATATAGTACCATGTTGATAATCAATGATCGGATATAACATTTATAACAATAGGTTTAATAATCTGATACAATAATAATATAATTTTGAAACTTTCTTACTCATGTCCATTGCATAAAGAAAATACAAAGGTAGGATACTTGCTCAATAATAATTGGAGTAAGTATAGGAAACTTGCCTGGTCTGCTGCTTAAACAACTTAGTTCTATCCTTATTTCAACGACCTATCATTTATAAGATTATCTTATTGACTAGAATAACATATCATAACACATTATACTATTTTTTACAGTTAATACATAATCTAATCACATTGTCACATAGTTATATCAGTCATTAAGACACAAACAAACACTTATACAGTCAAACTATATTGGTTCGAATCAAATTCGATAGCATTTTGGTGTACCGACGGCTTTATCAAAAAATTATCGAGTTTAAAACTCTAATCTGTATCTTAAATATTATTCTAGATACTTTAAATATCAACCATAGGACTTATAATAATTTTTAATTAATCATTATAATTTATCTTGATTTTTCAAACTCTGGAATCATTGTTAAATGATTTAAATATTAAATAATTCTATTATCATTAATATTTAAATAATATCCATACATTAATGAAACTTTTATAATTACTCAAAATATTTTTAAAGTATTAATATTACCCTTAAATGATTTTTAAAACATTAAAAATCATTTTTAAACAATTACCATTAATATTTAAATATTAAGGTATTATTTATCAAAATATTAAAAGGTATTAATTATAACTTAAAATATTTTTAATTCATTTATATCCTTTTAAATGATTTTTAAATTAATAAATCCATTTTTAAACTATTTATTTAATATAATTATTAAATAAATCTAATATTATTAATATTATTTAATTTTCATCACAAAATATTAAAAATAACTTAAAATATTTTACGATAACATAATATAATTTTAAATGATTTTTCAAGTATTAAAATCATTTTAAGTAATTTATTTAATAATATAATTAAAAAAATTAAAAACCATTAATACTCTAAAAATAATAAATATTAATGAAATATATTCAAATTAATTAAAAACCTATTTTAGACTTTAAAATAATTTTTAATAATTTATTTAGTATTTTTAATAATTAAAAACTAATTTTCTATAATTATTTAATAAAAATATAATTTTTATTAATAATCTGTCGCTAAAGACCTCCTATAGTGACAGAACCGTCGCTTTAGGTGTTCTTCGTGTTCTTCATGCAACCCAGAAATTCAAGTGCAGTTATCGAGTGGGTGGGTTTGACCAAGTGTATCTGACAGATCATATAGTCTCTGGGTGTAATATGACTTCGAACTTGTAGTATTAATGTAGTGCTACAAGTATCAATAAAAATCATCATCAAGAAAACATAACAAAAATGAGATCTGATCACCGAAAGTAGCTGTCAGAGGCTATTCTTCATTTCTGGGTTGCCCAGAAATGAAGAACAGTTCGAGCATGCATCTTTGGGCTTCCACAACTTGCAATCCTTTTAATGTTTTTGTGATCTATAAGCTTCAGTGTGTAGCCAACATGTAGGACAAGAGATCTATTACTTAACATCATTATAACAACAACAAATCAAGTAGATAATGTCCGGTCAAACCTTGTCAGACAACACATTCAAATGTTTTCTGGGTTACCCATAAAACAAAAAATGTGTTCGACTTGGTTGGTTTAACCGGCTGCTAAATCCCACATGTTTATCATTTAGGTGATATAAAGGCATGAACATGTAGTACATATACCAAACTAGAACTTAGATATAACAACAATATCATTACAACAAAACACAGACAGATCCAAGGTCAACAAAAGCTTGTCAAACGCTAGTTCACTGTTTCTGGGTTGCCCAGAAATGGTCTGGTCATGTGGTCAGTCAACGACCTTTGACCAATAATATCATGCAATCTAGACCAGATCTAAGCCTGATTCTTGATCCAGATAAAAAACCAACTACCAGACTACATATTTAAACCTTTAAACAACAAAACTAAGGTCAGACAAGAATCTAAAGGCACTGACATTCATTATCAGACCACCAAGCAAAATTTTTCTAGATTTTGTAAAATGCTAGATCTGAGCCTATAGATATTATGGATCTAACATCTATCAACCCAAATAATCACTATACACTATATATAACATGTTTTAACAATAAATCATAACATCTAACAATCAAATCAAGATCAGATTATAGCTAGGGTTTTTATACCTTTAAATGAGCAAATATGATTCTACGTGTGAGACCCCGAAATTTATAAAATGAAAGTACTCAATTTTCTTATAATTATTATTTTATTAAGTAAATGGCTAAATTTATAAAGGGTTAAAGTTAAGGGTGATATTTGAAAATTTTGCAAAGTAAGCAAGTTGATATAAAATATTCGTTGTGTCGGGGAATATTCGATTAGTCGGGGAATATCCGTACAACGGTACAATCATTGGTGGACCCCACAATGGAATTATTGTCGGATTGAGAAAGCGTCAAAAATATTTTTATGAAAATAACGGCAGAAGTTTTACCGTTAAAACTGTTGAACTACTCGGTAGTAAAAGTACAGTAATATGCATGGTTACATAGTAGCACACGGTATTGATTATTGATGCTTATGTGAGAAGTCACTCATTTTTGTTCAATTATTGCTACAGTAATTGTTGCATAGTATCTCACGTTATTTGATTCAATTATTATTCGATATTTTATATATTATTAAATCAATAATTGAGATATCGAAGTTATTAATATTATTATTTGCAATATTAGCGATGTCTAGAAGTTACGCGAGGAGAGGTTTGGTCACCTAATCAAGGCGCCATGATAGAAAAAATCCTTATTGGAAAGCCCCCTCTTTCCTGGGAACGACCTGGTCAATTAGTATTGTGAATTATAATAAAGGTGATAAGTTTTGTTTAATTATTATTTTAAATGTAATAAAGAAGAAAACGTTTTATATAAAACAAAATACTTTTATAAATTATTCATTTTATTAGACTATAAATAGAATATATAATATTCTATTATGCATAGTATTTGCATAAGTGCTACGCATAGTGTTTCAGATAGTAAAATCTTTTTATATAAAATAAAATACTTTTATAAAGTTATTCGTTTTATTAGACTATAAATAGAATATATAATATTCTATTATGCGTAATAGTTCGATATAGTGCTCGCATAGTATTTGCATATTAAGTTATTCGTTTTATTAGACTATAAATAGAATATATAATATTCTATTATGCATAGTGTTTGCATAGTGCTTGCATAGTGCTTGTATAGTAAAATCTTTTTATATAAAAAATGAATACTTTTATAAACTTATTCGTTTTATTAAATTATAAATAGAATATATTATATTTTATTTAAAATATTTTGTTTTATTAGAATATTTTATTAATATTGCATAGTAAATTAATATGGACCGTCTAGTTTTAAAAGTAAATCAATCTAGACCAGATTCATGAATTAGTTACTATTCAGTCCCATTCTCCTATAAATGAAGCTCATTCCTTCATTATTTCTTACGAATTCAATTGAAACTCTCAGAGAGAAACTATAGAGAGAAAGAAAAAAAATATTCTGCTACTTCACTAATCCTATATCCAGTTTCTTCTAAGGTAATGGATATTATTTGTTGTATTCATAAGGGATGTTCTTTTCGTATTGTAAGGGATATTATTTTTTATACTTGTAAGGGGTATTATTTCTTTCGTATTCATGAATAAAACTTATGTTATTATATTCTTCATTATTTTGTTGGAATAACCTGTATACGTGGACTACCCTATACTTGGTGAAATTCTTCTGTTATTCCATTCCTTATTAATCTATTGGAATAACCTTTATATGAGAAGTACCACATACACGGTGAAATTCTTCTATTATTCCATTCTTTATTATTCTGTTGGAATATCCTGTCTGTGCGTATTACGCATGACCTAGTTCCATTATTTATTATTACATTGGAATAACTTTTATGCATGTGATCTATCGCATGCATGGGTGAATTTGTTGTTATTACATTGGAATATGTCATTTGTGTGTGTTTACGCATGACCTGGTTCCATTATTTATTATTCATTGGAATATCGCCTCGTATGCATTACGCATGACCTAATTCCATTATTTATTATTACATTGCGAATAATAAGGTTCATCATGCGATCTATCGCATGCATGGTGAATTCTTTTGTTATTCCATTCTTTATTATTCTGTTGGAATAACCTGTCTATGTGGATTACCGCATGCATGGTGAATGATCCTTCGTATTCATATGAATAGTATTTTCATTCAAAAGGGGTTTCTGCCAGGGGCAATTTCGTAATTTTTTTTACCCTCAAAAATTCAGGAAAAAATTGAAATGATAATTTGATGAGTTTTCTAGATTGTGTTCAAAAATAACGATTTTTGTATGTATAGATTAGGAGTTATGAATTTTATAAGAAAAGACTATTTTAAAAGTAAACCCTTATAACTCCTTGTGGTTAACTCCAAAATTGGTGAAATTTTTATTGGGACTACATGTATATAACATGAGTATATCCTGTAAATTTTGGAATTTTTGGACAAAAGTACAATTTATGATAAATGTCTAAATATTTGGCAGTTTTAGCCATATGAAAATAGTAAATGAATTTTAAAAATTTTGAGGAAAATATATGTTCAATATGGGACTATATTCTGCTAAATCCTAGAAAAGAAATATTTTTCGGACCGATTTGGTATTTTTCATGACAATGAACTAGTCATGAGTAAATGAATTAAATATGTTATGTGAAGTAATAAAATTGGAAAATGAGATTTTATGGCTTGGGAATCCTTAATAGGGTATATGAAGATTTTTTATGATGGATTTGATCATTGATGATAAAATCTTATGAGTATGGCATTTTTGAATGACTAAATGCATTATTTGATAAAGTGTAAACAATTGAAATAAATTGTTTATAAGTTTAAGAAAAGATTAAAATATTGTTATAATATTAATGATATTAGATTATGAGGTTATTAAGTGATTGATAACATTTGGTTATTATTGAACGCTGGATAAATTGTATTATAAATGTTTAATATTTATCCTTTATCTCATTTGATTGATTCTTTATATATCATTGTCATTATCCTCATGTTTATATTATGTTGAAAGTCATCTGTGGCCTGTAGTGCATAGATGGATTTGGTATGATTATGACCAGGGATTATTCGGTATAATCATGAACGTAATGTTACAAATGATGTGGAAAAAGTCTTCATTGGCCCGTAGTGCATTGATGGACAGTTTTTGGTATGATTATGGCTATGAATTCTCTTCGGCCAATGGTGTAAAGATGAATTGTTTTATGGCATGATCATGATCGTTGACGAAAACACGGTTATCTTTGGCCCGCAGTGCATAGATAATTCATGGTTGTGATGTTAATGAATATCTTTGGCCTGTAGTGCAGGGATAATTCGATGATGTAGATTATTTATTAAGCTGAGTCTCAACGATAAAATACTGATAATAAACATTTTAAATTCATAAAAGATAGTAGATATCATGCTCTACTTGACTTTTCTAGAATACTGTTATATGTATTTGGCTTGTAGTGCAAAGATGAATTGTTAATAAATATCTTTGGCCGTAGTGCAACGATGAATTTATTAGTATGATTATGAGCAGAAATTGTGATTTGGTATAACCATGATTTTTGATGTTTTAGGTGAAGATAGGTGATGAAAATAATCTTTGTCCTAGATGCGAAGAGGAATTTAGAATCACAATTATAATTATGAGTTATTCTTATGATTGTGGACATGAATTGTTGATTGATGTTACAGGGATAAAACATTATCGGTGGACTTTTAATATAGATAAGATAATAGATCTGATGGTCTATTTGACTCTTCTAATGGATTGCTCGTTCCGCTGCAACTATGGTTGAAAAGTTTTATCATATACCATATGTTGTAAATCTCTGATTTATTACTGATGAAGGCTATTGATGATGTAAATTATCTTTAGTCATGATATTCTTTACTAGGCTAGTTGTGCTCACCCTTTTGCTTCACAATTCCTTTCAAGTAATAAGAGTTGTAGCTGGGTCAAACGGGATAAACAGGGGAATAGAATGGTGGTCTATAGCTGTTGAGGTTCTCCCTAAATAGTATGAAAATAATTTTATTGAGAACTTTAGATAAGTGTGTCGTATTGTATACGTCAATTGATATTTAATTTTGGTGAACCAAATAGGGTGAGGTGAACCCAAATTTGGAAGGGTGTTTTACCACTATTATACAAGATGTCTAATGACATACAACCTCATGTTATCATAAGAAAGGGTTGTGCACATCCACTTGCTGAGTATATCTACGAGCACTACCTATATGATCTTAGAGTTTATTTGAAATATAATTTTCACTTGGAGACAGTGGACATAGTTATATGTCAAGAGAAGACTCACAATTGGAAAGAAGATGATAGTAATCTTCTCGTTTTTCTTTGGGGTCTATTGGGTCAACTAAGGATAATTACGTGGACATATGATATCTATCATAACCTGCACATGGCCTCCCGTATGCTGAAGGTTTCCTTGAGCACTTCCCAAAGATTTTATTTTCTAAAACAGTTTTTGGCTATAATTTTATGTAAAGTACTATTGTAAGGTTGTGGTCGAGGCACCATGAGAGTTACATACATTTGTATTAAAACTCACAGTTTAACTGTGGTCGTATTCTGTACGAGAGTTCAACAGTTGTATAAATAAAGTTTGTATTTGATTTTTATAGTGTGATATCTGGCAACTCAGAATGGGTCGTGTGGACTATTTTGGGGGCGTCACACTAGGCTTCTGAATTTGAGGTGGTTGTTCGTGGGGCTGGTCTTTGGGACTGATCTAGCAAAAAATTTCGGATATTTGAAGTTGAGAGAGTCTTGGTTGAGTGTTGGTGTATAAATGAGCAAGTTAGTAACCTTTCTCTCTCTTTGATCTTATATAATATGGTGTAATGCTTATGGTTGATCACGTCTATCAAATTTTTATTGATTAAAGGCTATTACTAGACCACATGGCTAGCTAGAGTTGGTCACCAACTAAAGTTATGACAAGTTTTACAAGTTATCTATTAAATAATGCAAGAAGGATAATTTGGTCATTTGGTTTTTACTTTTAGCTGCAAAGTTGTCAATTCCTTTCTAACCCTTAGGGTTTGACTCTTAGGGTTTAACCCTAAGGATTCCTAAAATCATTATCTAGGTTTGTGTAATAAGGAAAAAATGGGAATCTTAGTTTCTAGATATGTGAATTAGGGTTCCCTAATTGAATTAGGTTTCCTAATCACTTTAGACTTGTAAAGTAGACTTTATAATGTACTAATCACCATAAGCTTGCTAAATTAGTAATTAGGATTTATAACTTAGTAATTAGGGTTTTGATCTAGTAATTAGGGTTTTTAAATATTAATTAGGGTTTACCTAATTAACATTAAACATAATAGTGGTCGTTAATTACCTAACACATAACTTAACAAACCTTACAGTCATAGTTGACTTCTGTACTATAGTTTATCAAGAATGCTAGGATTTTGTATTATTTTACTATAAATGTTCCACACATTAACATTACACACATATTAGACATGTTTATATTTCTTTGAAATATATAAAATATTATATTATTATTTTCATCCCTTATTCAAAATCCAAACATAGGGTTTTGAATTCATATGTGATATAACCTTCAAAGATACCATTATTAATTAAGTTAAAATAATTAACTTAATTGATATAATAAATACATAACATAATATCCATATCATATATAAAATAATCTTATTTTCATAGAAAATAAATAATAAATATTTTTATTACAACATAATTTTATTATAAGAATATAATCTATAATGATCAATAGTCTTCAAAAAATTAGTTACATCTAATAAATTATTTTATTTATCGATATATACATATACTTTACTTTGCACATATTCCCACCCTTATTTATATAAAAAAAAAATTATTCGCAAAATTTTTATTGAAAATATTGGGTTATTACATCATCTGTTACTACAGTTTACTATGATCACGTGGTGATCTTCTTATCCTTCTCTCTACGATTATAGTCTTAGGTACTCATACCTAAGATTTATAACCTATCAGCTCTTATACCAACTTGTCACGCCCCGAAATCCATTCTATCTTCACACCCAGATTCTGTGCGTCACGAGTACATCATTCTTCCAAACATACATATAATTATATACTGAAATATAACAACATACATTCTTAATTCCCAGGTTCTAAAACCTTATAACCCCTTTCAATACAAATAATGATAAATACATTTTTCTTTACATCTTACAAGAGTGACTTTCATCCGCCACCAAGGATACATAATTGTTCATTAAACTAATCTATAGTTCAATTAAACTATTCTACATTACAAGTCTTCACTTGATCTTCACGCTCATCCATAAACTGAATGGCACTTCCCTGGACACCGGTCAGCTTGATCTTTACGGGATCCTTAAGTTCTTCCAACATACTACGCTAAAAATGTTTTTCATTTAAAGCAAGTGTGAGCATTCAATTGCTCAGTAAGTCATAACAGTTGAACGAACAACTTTAAGAATTCAAACATTCTTTTAGAACTTCGATAACCGAACAAAGGTTATGAAGCGACTTGAATAATTGGAATAATCTTGATTCCTATCATTTTAAAATATTAGTCACATTCACTTTGGAATACTTTCAATCTTCTACCTTTTTCATACACATCCTGTCTGGCTAGAATCTTTAGCACAGACTTAACAATAACGGTTCATGTATAAACGTAACATTCTCATATTGAACAGTTCAATCATAGAACAGTTCATCTCATAGAAACACCGAAGTGTTCATATTATGGCACAAGGCCTCATATGTTCTACCAACTTTTACAAATATCGCACATTTGCACATAGACAGAACTTCTCAAGTTCAACATCTGAAAAGTTTAAGAAACTAGCATTTATTTAGAATATTAATGAAGTTAGAAAACTTGCCTTACGCACAGCTACAACTTAGTGTTTTACGCTGAACTGCTCATTCCAATTCCTATATAACACATACACCAATTAGTCATATACTTGACTTACGCATTAGTTACTTAACATTACTTCTTAGGGTTCGCGTTCTTGCAAACTAAATTTACGTGACTAACTTTCTTTATCGGTTTATGGCTTCATGACATACAGAGATGTCTTACTCAAAACATTTATCATCTTTGATTATTTGCATTCTTATCTTTTCTTATAACTTCTCTAGGACTCAGCACACATCGCTTCTCTGCTAGTAGTACATATGGTACTCTGAGTGGTTTCCCACAAATAACCAACAAATAAGTTCTCGTCTCATCTACACTTTCATCACAATGAGTTAGATCGGTTGCCAGTTTCGTATATACCTTCGCTCTCTGAAGGAATTGTTTAGCTCTACTCCCATAAGTCAACCATCAAAGGTTACGATTGTAGCACAACCTAACTTATCTTAACTTATCCGAACCATTAAACTATAGCATTCGTTAAGTCAATTTCTTATTCCTTATGACTTTTTGGAAACTAAATGCCAGACCTCGGGATTGTGACGCCCCCAAATCCGGGTACTTTTTAGCTCAAATCTGGTACATCATTTCTATAACTATTGCGGAAGATATAAACATAAATTTTTTATACATTAAACTTTTACACGTCATTCCCAAGGTCTATAACCTTAACTAAAAATATACCTTCAATATCTAAAAAGGTTTACAATGTTATTTTTGTTAGAAACTTTAATAAATCTAACTGCACCATAATTTAATCTTGCACTTTGTCTTTGCTTCTGTCTTTACTCGAGCTTTCATCTTAATCTAAATTTTTTTATCACGATATAGCAAGCATGAGCAACAAGTTTTCCCAGCAAGTTTAAATTTAATTGAGGATATATCATGATTGAAAAGAATGAATAAGCTTTCAAGTTTACAACAATGTAATAATTATAAAATAACATGAATCAAGTGTCAATAATTGAGTGATTGAATCAATAATGTTTGAAGGTCAACAATGACCCTGAACAATTTAACTGAACCTTATGGTAATGAAGGTGATCAACCTTTCATACCTGATGAACATATACAACATGCACTAATTGCGAATCAATAATCAGTATAGATGTGAATAATCAACAATAACCATTCACTAACATGCTTTGTAATATAACTCGAGTTTGAGTTAAGGAAACTTTCCTGCGTAGTCGATTACCGCTACACAATTTAATTTATTCTCTTTATTGAAAAGATCTATCAGGTATAAGATTGATCTTTATTAGCATATAATACCTTATTCCATAATACTATCTAACACTTTATCACATATTAGATAATCTTACTGTAACGATCGAGAAATTTATAATTTAATTTATATATTTATAGAATTAAATAAATATTTTAAATAATTTATTTATTGAGGAAATAAATAATGGATGAATTGTGGTGAATTAATTTAGTAACTAAATTAATTAATGTTAATTGAGTTGAATAATTATAATTTTATTTGAAGGATTTAATTTAAGAAAATAAATAAATTAAATCAATTACTTAATATTTAAGAAGATAATTAAATTAAATGAATTGTTTAATTTAATGGAAATAAACAAATTAAATAAATTGATGTTTCTAATTTATTAGTTAAATTAGATATATAATTATTTATTAATTATAAGGTATAATGATAATAAGAACTTTATTATTATTATAAGCTAAAACCAAAGTTATTTAATTAACTAAATTAATGGTGTGACAGGAGAACTATAAAATATAAATAATATAAAAAAAATAATCTAGTTGGAGGAAATTTTGGTTAGCCAAACAAGGCCTTGTGTCCTTTGGCATTATTCAACTGACGCCTTTTGTTATTTTCTAACTGATAGAGAACGTGCCATATCAGTTTATTATACACATCTTATTTTTCCTCCTAAGGCTACTGTCAGTGAAAAGAGAAACATAATGAAGAGCAGAGAGTTTGTGAGGAAAGGGGAAAAACACAGAGAGTTGCTAAGGGATTGAGAGCTTTGCAGTGGAAGGGAAAGGAATTGAAGCCATTCTATAACAATTGCTTCAATAATCAAGGATTGAGGTATAATTCATTCTTAAATTTCCAAATTGTAGTTTTTATTTAAGTTCTCTGTAAATTGATTTTGTGAAGTTGTTGTTCAAACGTTGATTATAGGATGTAGGTTATGTTGTAGAATCTGTTAATTATCATATTTGAGGGTTGTTTGAGTGTCAAATTCGTGAGAAATTGGTGTGTAGAAAGAAAATGAATATCAGTGTTCATATTTGAAAAAAATGGTCTTAGAAAGTACTAAATTTCTTGTCCAATATATGATGTAATCTGTAATTTGTTGGTGGATTGTGATAATATGTTAAGAAACGAAAACAACGAAGTTTAAATCACGTCAAACAATTACGAAACAAATTCGTGGTGATCGAATTCGTTAAAAGTATAAAAATGAGGAAATTTGGGAAAAATATAGTTTTGATTCTTCAAAATGATGTTTATATAATGTTTTGTATATAGAATGGTGTTTAGCCTGTATAACTATAATATGCCAAAGTGTTAGATGTTGAAGTGTGGTGAAAGTCTATAAAATTAGGATTTTTGGCCAAAGTAGATTCTATTTTCGAGGGTTCGCAAAATCGAGTCTCAAGTGCATCATGGGTAAGGTGCGTCTGGCTGGCGCAGCAGCAAGCATGAGATTTGGGCACGGAGCATCATCGTAGCGTGAAGTCTCATGATGCGAGTGTCATGCGAAACGAACTTGGGTTAGTTTAGCATGCATGTTAAGGATATTAAAACATAAAGTGGACTACAATAACAGATTGTAAGGTGTTGTAATGCAAAGTGTAAAAGAGTTTTAGGTGATTGTTAATTGAGTTATATAATGAAATTAAAAGAGATGTTTTCAAAAGTTAGAAATGAACAAGTAAGTTATGTTGGCTCGTAATGCGATTTCAGATTCGTTAAGTATGTTAACCTAAATGGTTAGGTGCTAGGGTAGGGTTATGACCTAAATGACGGTTTGATACCCATAGTGTTAATATTCATACAACTAATTGTTGATGCGATTGTAATGATATGTGTAGGGTAATTGGAGTTTATTTTACACTTGTGTAGCTTACAAACAAGGAAAGTTCTCTAACTTTACTTTTATAATTGTGCAAGCTCGTAAACCTTAACTCTTTACATTGAGAAAGCTTTCTAATTTCATTCTTTTCATATTGAATGCATGTTCCCATTCCTAAAACGTTATTGTACAAGTTCCTAAAATTCTTGTAAGGTTGAACAAGCCTAGTTTATCTTGAGTATGTTGTGCAAGCTCTTGTAACCTAATTCGTTACATCGAGCGAGCTTTATTTTCGTTAATATTATTCGAAGCATATATTGTTCTAATACATTGATTCCTATAACATTGTTCTAACTCCTTTGAATATAACCCTTTGCATGTATATCATGTTATTCAGTTATATATATTGTTGATATCCGATCTTTGACTTTAATAGCCTTGTTCAGTTATACATTCTCGTATTAAACCTTTATTGATGGAAGTTGAATAGTGTTCTAAAATTATAGAGACACTGATAAGTTAGTTCTGAGCTAAACTTTCGTTATTATGGAAATCCTAAATTCAAGCTAAGTCGAACAACCCTAATATAGGGGACTTTTGTACGTGTAACGTTTAGATGTTTGTGCACAATACATGGTACAAAGGGCTGATCCCCCTAAGTACGTTAAGAAGGGTTTGTATAGTCTAAATGACTATTCAGGTTGAGGTAATAATACCTATATACCGGAGACATAGATCGTGGTCTTAAGACCCTCAGATAATGATTTTGAACTTGTTTTCTATATTTGATTCGTAGTGAATGTTCATTATTGTTCATCATTCATTGTTCACTCTCATGTTATTATCATTATTACTCTCTACATCAGTGAGCAATTGTTTGCTCACTCTTGCATTTAACACTACAGCTAAAGTTGAGAAAGTCGACGAGCCGTCTACTAGCAAAGGAAAGGGCAAGATGTCTAAATGTTGAAAACTTATGACAATTTTATTTTAATGAATTATGTTAAAGACTTGTTTTAATATGTGATGTATTCCACAAACTTATATAATAATTTTAAGGTTAGATTACCTGGGATTGTTTTGAAAGGATGTAACCCTTTAATGGGGAAGATTATTGTTTAAGTTATTTAAATTATGTCTTTATCCTTTGATTATGGGTAGATAGATGTAATAGTTTTTGATAAGTGAGCACCAAATCCTATGGGAGTGAAGTACCTGGATTTGGGGGTGTCACAGGTTGGTATCAAAGCTTTAGGTTATGAACCTTAGGTGGGGAAACGTTAGGAAGTAACCCTTAAGGAGACAGAGAATATAGAGGTGTTCAACTCATTTTGAGTTTTAAGAAATGGAGTAAGGTATCCATTTAAGCTAAAGAATAAAAGACATTATGTAATAACCCAATATTTTCAATAAGAAATTTTGGGATTTAATTTTTTTTATATATAAAGGTTTTCCATTTGCAAAGTAAAGTATATATATCTATATTAAAAATAAAATTATTTATTAGATGTAAATAATTTCTTTTTAGACTTATTGATCATTATAGAATATATTCTTATAATAAATTAATTTTGTAATAAAAATATTTATTGTTTATTTTCCATAAAAATATGATTATGGTATATATGATATGATTATTAGGATATGTATTTTATTATATTGGTTAGGATAATTATTTTAACTTAATTAAAGATGGTATGTATGAAGGTTATGTCAAATATGAATTCAAAACCCTAAGTCTAGATTTTGAATAAGGAATGAGAATAATAATATAATATTATTTATATTTCAGTAATATAAGTATGCCTGATATGTGTGTAATGTTAATTTGTAGATCAGTTATAATAAAACAGTACAAACCCTAGCATTGCTGATAAACTATAGTACAGAGTCAAATATGACTTTAATGTTTGTTAAGTTAGGTGTTATGTAATTAATGACTTTTATATATTAATGTTAATTAGGTAAACCCTAATTGATATTTAGAAACCCTAATTGCTAAGTTATAAACCCTAAGTATTAATTTAGCAAGGTTAATAGTAATTAATATTATATAATGGCTAATTTACACAACCTAGGTGATTAGGAAACCTAGTGTAATTAGGGAACCCTAATCAATAATTTTAAAAACTAAGATTTCCATATTTGCCTTTAATACACAATTTTAGATTTAGAGCTTATGAAACCCTAGGGTTAAACCCTAAGGGTCAAACCTTAAGGGTTAAAACCTAATAGGTATGAGAAGTTACCAAGCTGCCATGCACTTTATAAGTCAAATGACCAAATTGCCCTTTTTATTATTTTAATAAGGTGGAGTGTAGATCTAACCCTAGTAGGGAGTTGGTAACCAACTCTAGCTAGCCATGTGGTCTAGAAATAAGCTTTAATCATTCAATCTCAGCCATCTTGCATCACAAGTACACTAGATTCAAGTATTATATATAGATTAGGAGAGAGAAGTTGCATAAATTAGCTCATTTGATCACAACACTCAACCAAAACCCTCTCAACTGCAAACATACAAAATTTTCTTGCTAGACCAGTCACTAATCAAGCCCCACTAACACTTGTAGCAGATCAGAAGCATTAGATCAAGATTTGGTGCATAGAAAGGTATAAAACCCTAAACCTAGAAATCCTTATGATTCATGTTAATCTTTGTCTTTAGATGTTTAAAGTTGTGTAATAGGATGTTATTGAGTGATCTGGGTTGTTATAACTCAGATCCATAACACTTAGATGCTCGAATTTGATGTTTTTAGAAATCTGGAAAAAGTTCAAAAAGTGGCCTGACAGTCATATGTCAGAGGCCCTAGATCGTTCTCTATTTATGATATTTTTTATTTTATGTTATAAATGTGTTCTATGCCATGTTGTCTATGATCTGGAACTGGAAACAGGGTCAGATCATGTCTAATTTGCAAGTTATAGGTGGTCAAACATGGTTGACCAACAATGAGAGACTATTTCTGGAAAACCCAGATTTCCAAGCAGTTGTCTGACAAGGTTTTTCAGGCCATAGATCTTGCTGTGTGTAGTATATTAGCCAAGTTGTTGTTTGTTTGTTGTAGTCGAGTATGTAGACTACATATTAAAGTCATTAGATCACTTAGATCATAACTGGAATGGAAGAAAATCTCGGTCAAAGTAGCTTTGACCAACTGTTTTGGGTAACTTTTTGGAAAACCCATAAAGTTAAAGAGAAAGTTTTCTAACATGGTTTGACCATGCCAGATCTTGTTCATGTTTTGATGTTATGATGTTATGATGTTATCTACTTGTAGAATGACATATAGACTACATATATGAGTCATTAGATCACATAAACAAGTCATGAAAAATATTAATTATTTAATATTATTGATATTAAATTTATTTAATTATTATATTAAATAAATAGTTTTAAAATGGTTTTATTGATTTAAAAATCATTTAAAAGAATGTAAATGAATTAAAAATATTTTAAGTTATACTTAATGACTTTTAATATTTTGAGGGATAATAGATTAATATTTTAATATTAATGGTAATTATTTAAAATGATTTTAATTATTTTAAAAATCATTTAAGGTTATTATTAGTACTTTAATAATATTCTGAGTTATTATAACTAACTTTAATATTTTGGCGATGGTTTCATTAATAGTTTAATATTATTTAAATATTAATGATAATAGAATTATTTGATGTTTACATCATTTTATAATGATTAGGTGTTTGAAAAATTCATGATAAATTATAATAATTATTTGAAAATTGTTATAAGGCTATGAAAAATAATATGACTGATACTTAGGTTGTTCAGAATAATATTAAGGTGAATAGAGTTTTAAACTCGATAAGTATTGACATATCTGTGTAGTCGATACAATCGACATGTCTTTGAAATTGATACGGACTTAGATAGTTTGACTGTATATGCGTTATTTGTGATTTAATAACTGTGAAACATGTGTGACAATGTAATTAGATTATGTGTTGACTGCAATAAGCAGTATTATGTGTTATGATATGTGATTCTAATCGATAGATTGATCTTATTAATGATAGGTTTCGGTATAAAACATAAAACTAAGTTACGTATTGTAAGCAGCAGACCAAGCAAGTATCCTACCTTTGCATTTTCTTTATGCAATGGACATGAGTAAGAAGTTTCAGAATTATATTATTATTATACTAGATTAATAACCTTATTGTGATATATTCTATATCCGATCATTGTTTATCAACATGTTAGTATATGATAATTCAGAGATATATTATGTTCGTTAATTTATAAACATAGTTATACAAGTGTCCCCACTTGGATAGTCATTGTATTTAATCACATGTTGATATATATATATATATATATATATATATATACCCATTGATACAAGTATGTATGCATGAAGTAAGAGTCGTCTAAGCTATTTGTTCAGCTAGACACAGATTTAGAAATATCATTAAATATGATAAAACCTTTTTGTATCCAATCAAATTGTTTTGGTTCGGATTCTAGACTAAGTATGAACATCTCGAATATGGGAAAACTTTTATGCGCCCAAGGCGGATAGAGTGAACGATGATATCGTTCTTGCATGTAGTTTTGATCAATACAGGGCACATTGGGCTGATCACCCTCGTGTCCGTAAGTTATGACGGTTTACAGGTGATGTTCTGTTAAATCTTTTTGAAAATTGAGAATAATGTTCATAGTATGTCACCTTAACCCTATTTATAGTCAGTACGTAGTTTCAAAAATTTGATAGAGAGTTGTTATGTTATTATTATCGGTCCAGATTACTTCACAACTTTTGATTTGTTACAGAAGGGAAGTACAAAGAAAAGATTTAATCCTTTCAGCTAATATTTATAATTGTTATTACTTGTTGGGCACTCAAATGCTCATCCTTGCTTAATTTAAATGTTTTCAGTTAAGTATGATCGACCAGAGGGCTCTGCTAAGAACAAAAGAAAAGGAAAGCTACTTGAATAAGTTTGAGTTATCTTATGTAGTAGTTAGACTTAAATAAGATGATTATATTTATTATCTATCATGCAATGAAATGTTTTAAGGTCGCGTACCTGGGATTAGACTCTGATATATATATTAAATTTGATATTTATGATAATATTATTATTTCCACTTATAGAAATGGTATCGTAATGCACTGAGTTCGGGTTTCAAGTATCTGAATTTTGGGGTGTTACACATTATGCGCTATGTGTTAATAACTTATGTGCTTGCGAGTATCGAAAATTGTTAAGTAAAACTTAAAATATTTTATTGTCAAGATGTCTAACGAAAGAGGATCCAGTCCAGCTAGAGAGGTGATACCTCAGATACTTAGAGATGATAAGCCCCAAGATATTCACCTAGTGCGGGAACAGTTGATCCAGGACGATGAGCCTGTGACTGATCTCGATGAGGATAGTTCTGAGGAGGTAGAAGAGGATGATGAGGAAGAGGACCCTGAGGAGTTTCCACCAAACTCCATATCAGTTGAGTTGTATGATGCTATGTATGACCGTAACATAGAGTTACAGGACGAAGTTGAGGAGCTAAAGGAGATGGTTGAGATGCATCATGCTTCGATGGAACAGAAGGATGCAGAGATTCAAGAACTCGACTCAAAACTTGGAAACACGGAGTGGGACCAGGTTCATACCAAGGATTAGCATGAAGACCTGTTGGCGGTGAATGAAAAGATGAAGACTAACATCGAGAAATTGACAGATGACTTCAAAGAGGAATCAGCTAAGCGTGCAAGAGCAGAGGATGCATGGATGAAGGTGACTCAACGTGTAGACCGTGCTGAGGCTAAGGTCCAAGTGAAGAAAGCCAAGATGAAGGAGATGGATTATGCTTTTAATTCGGCGATTGATAGGGCCCAGGATCGAGACTACTATTACCCACCTCAGTTTGAGAATTCGTCGTGGTTCATGATGGATCGCAGAACAACGTATCATATTATGGAGGAGGAACGTAGAGAAGCTTTATAACGTCTTAATATGTCTAGATAGAATAGGAGTGATAATAATATATGGTTAATTATGTGAATAAATAAATTGTGAATCCCTTATTTTAAGATGAATAAAGTTATAGTATGAGTATATAATTCTGAAACTTGTTTAGTTCAGGAAAGTGAATGTTAATAGCAGCTATGCTATCTTTAACATGTTTTAAAAACGTTATGAATAAATAAAATATCAAAGTTTATTTGAAATGTTATGTGTTATAGCTTTAGTCTTGAAATGTTTAAGTTAAACTTCAAATACCCAAGAAGTTGAGTAATGAACTAATTAAGCGTATATCTTAATAGAAGATGCCTCCTAGAAGAAGACAACCACGTCAACAAGTACATCCAGAGGGGTCTACTAATAATAACAACGAGGCCAATGTTAATCCGGTTCAGCAGTTGGTAGCTCTGTTGACGGGTGCACTTACGAATCAACCGCAAGCTCAAGTCAGGACTTTCAAGGAATTTAAAGCGGTTGGACTGCCAGAATTTCAAGGGTTTATGAATCCAGTGGAAGCCCAAACCTGGATCATGGAAATGGAGAAGGTGTTCGATGTTGCTAGAGTTAACGAGGATCAAAAAACCGCGTTCGCAATGTTCATGCTGAAGTCTGAAGCTAACTACTGGTGGCAAGCAAACAAGGTTCATGGAGGACAAGGAGTGCTAACATGCGATAGATTTAAGGAAATGTTTTTCGAAATGTATTTTCAAGCGAGTTCTCGGAATCAGCTAGAAGTGCAATTTCTGGAGCTAAAGCAAGGAACAATGACGGTGCCAGAATATGCTGCAAAGTTTAACGAGTTGGCAAGGTTTGCCACTTATCAAGTTAATACTGACGAGCGTAAATTGAGAAGGTTCGAACAAGGATTGAAGCCCTGGCTTTACAACAAGGTTTCAATGTTCCAGCTGAACACGTCTGTAGCTGTACTGGAGAAGGCAATTATCGCGGAAGGTGGAAGCGATGCCTTGACCAAGTAAAATCCAGAATAAAAGAATAGGAAGAATGAGAATGAAAATAAGGCTGGTGGTAGTACTGTTGGAAGTAATAATCAGAAGAGGAAATGGAGTGAGAATTCAACTGCGGGAGGATAACAAAGAAATTAGTAGAAGGAAAAGTTTGAAACTTGTGCAACATGCGGGAAGAACCATACTGGGGTATGTTTGAAGGGAAAGAGGGTGTGTTTCAACTGTGGTCAGGAGGGACACATTGCACCGAAATGTTTTAGTTCGAAGAAAGGAGCATTTTTTACCTGCGGTTCAAAGGATCACATAGCTCTTGATTTCCCTAAAAAGCCAGCGGGAAGTGCAAGTGGTGGAAAAGGAAACAACAACGGTGGTGGTGCATTAACTATCACTAGACCAGCACAGTCAAGCCGATCTACTGCAAGGACTTTTAATATGGACCGCATGGGGATGTTTATACGATCTAAGGATGTGGTGTCAGGTATCATTCTGATTAATGGTATTAATGCTTATGTACTATTTGATTCGGGTGCTACTTGTTCATTTATATCTGATGAATTTGCTCAAAACTTAGATTTTCCCCAAGAAGAATTAGAATTTCCCTTAAGTATAGAGATTGTGAATAGGGAAGTGATTCCTATTAAATTCATATATTGGAATTGTAGAGTGGATATAAAAGGTCATGTGATGATGGTAGATGTGATACCAATTAGACTTGGTGAATTCGATGTTATACTGGGAATGGATTGGTTATTCAATTACGGAGCAGTAATTGATTGCCAAAGGAAATGTGTTAACCTTATGACTCCATCAAAGGTTTTGTTCTTTGGCAGTAAGTTACCTCGACAAACAAGTTGTCTGATGGTGATGCAAGCCAAGAAGTTATTGAGATAAGGATGTGTAGGATATTTAGCCTGCATAGTTGATACACAGAAGAAGAGTGCGAAATTAGAAGAAATACCAATCATAAGAGATTCTGTAGACATATTTCCAGACGATTTTCTAGGTCTTCCACCGGATCGACAAATCAAGTTCATGATTGATTTACTACCCGGAATGGCCTCGATATCTAAGGCACCATACAGAATTGCCCCGGTAGAGATGAACGAGTTGATGGTGCAATTGCAAGAATTGCTCGACAAGAAGTATATTGAGCCGAGTGTGTCGCCATGGGGAGCACCAGTGTTGTTTGTGAAGAAGAAAGACGGATCGATGCGACTCTACATTGATTACAAAGAATTGAATAAGGTCATGATTAAAAATAAGTATCCATTACATAGAATCGATGACTTGTTCGATCAGTTGAAGGGAGCGAGATATTTCTCGAAGATAGTTTTGAGAAGTGGTTATCATCAGCTAAAGGTGAGGTCGGAGGATGTACCAAAAATAGCGTTCAGGACTCGATATGGTCATTACGAGTTTCTAGTTATGTCTTTTGGTTTAACCAACGCACCTACAAAGTTTATAGATTTGATGAATAGGGTGTTTAAACCATTATTAGAAAATTTGTGGTGGTGTTTATTGATGATATATTGGTATACTCCAAAACCAAAGAAGAGCATGTGGAACACTTAAGATTTACGTTGGAGATGTTGAGAAAAGAGAAGTTGTACGCTAAGTTCTCAAAATGTGAATTTTGGCTGGAACGTGTACAGTTTCTCGGACACGTTATTGATAAAGATGAAATTTCGGTGGATCCATCAAAAGTGGAAGCTATAATAAACTAGGATCAGCCAAAGACACCGTCAGAAGTAAGGAGTTTCTTAGGATTGGCAGGTTACTATAGGCGCTTTATTCAAGACTTTCCAAGATCGCGACTCCGTTAACGAATCGAACCAGTAAGATGGTTAAGTTTGTTTGGACAAAGAAGTGTGAAGAAAGTTTTCGAGAGTTAAAGAAGAGGTTGAGCTCTGCACCTGTGTTGTCATTGCTTGATGATATAGGAAATTTTGTGGTATATAGTGACGCATCTCATAAAGGACTAGGCTGTGTGCTTATGCAGAATGGCAGAGTTATTGCGTATGAATCATGTCAGTTGAAATATTACGAGAAAGGGTATCTGACTCATGACTTAAAGTTGGCGGCGGTGGTATTTGCCCTAAAAATTTGAAGACATTATTTTTATGGAGAGAGGTGTGAGAAATATACCGACCATAAAAATCTGAAGTATATCTTTACACAAAAAGACTTGAACATGCGACAAAGAATATGGTTGGAGTTGATCAAAGATTATAACTGCAAGATTTTCTATCATCCAGGAAAGGCGAATGTAGTTGCTGATGCCTTGAGTAGGAAGGGACGAGAGAAGTTAATGATGTAAACTGCTTAAGAGAAGCTAGTGCCGGAAATGGCTAAGATGGAGTTGGAAATTAAATATCCGACAGAATTCGATGAAAAGTTGTTCCAGATGGGAAATCGTTCAACGTTGGTTGATAAGGTGAAAAATGCGCAACTTCAAGATGAAGACTGCGAAAAGATAAAACAGAAGGTATCAGAAGGTGAGGAAAACCAATTCAAAATCGATTCGGAAGGGTTACTTTGATTCGAAGGGAGGATTTGGGTTCCACAAGTACCAGTAGTTAAAGAAGAAATTTCAAATGAAGCCCATAACTCAAGATATTCGATTCATTCTAGGAGTACAAAGATGTACCGGGATCTTAGACATCATTTTTGGTGGCCGAATATGAAGAAGGATGTAGCTGAATGCGTGGTAAAATGTTTAACGTCTCAGAAAGTCAAAGCTGAACATCAAAGGCAAAACGAATTATTACAATTGTTGGAGATACCAAAATGGAAGTGGGAGCATATCACAATGGATTTTGTGGTAGGTCTTCCAACGACACAACAACGTTACAATGCAATTTGGGTGATTATCGATCGATTAACGAAGTCGGCACACTTTTTGTCAATCAAGATTCGATTTACTGTAGATCGGTTAGCAAAGTTATACGTGAAGGGAATTGTGTCCAGACACGGTGTACCAGTGTCCATTGTATCAAACAAAGATCTGTGTTTCACATCTAATTTCTGGAAACGACTACAAGAGTGCTAGTGGACACAGCTGAGAATGAGCACAGCATACCATCCTCAAACCAACGGACAGAGTGAGAGAACCATTCAAACACTAGAAGATATGCTCACAGCGTGTATCATGGATTTCAAGGGAAATTGGGGTGATCATCTACCATTGGTGGAAGTTTCTTATAATAATAGTTATCATGCGAGTATTGGCATGCCACCTTACGAAGCGTTATACGATAGGAAGTGCAGAACTCCGTTGTGTTGGGGCAAGGTAGGTGAACATCAGCTATTGGGTCCAGAATTGGTATAACAAACTGTCGAGATCATCAAGATTATTCGAACAAGATTAACAGCTGCACAAGATAGATAGAAGAAATATGCCAATCAACATCGACAAAATAGAGAATTCAATGTTAGTAGTTATGTTTTCCTGAAAGTGTCTCCCTAGAAGGGAAAAATTTGGTTTGGTAAAAAGGGGAAATTGAGCCTTAGATTTATAGGACCTTTCGAAGTACTTCGACGAGTTGGTGAAGTAGCATACGAGGTAGCTTTACCTCCGAATTTGGAATATATTCATAATGTTTTCTATGCATCAGTATTGAAGCCATATCAGCCTGATTATAAGCATGTTATCGAATATGAGCCCTTACAGTTTGAGAAAGATTTGTCATATAAAGAAGTTCCTATTCAAATTGTTTGATGAAAAGAGCAAAATCATCGAGGAATAAGGTGATACCTTCTGTTAAGGTAATCTGGAGGAACCACAATGCTGAGGAAGCTACGTGGGAACTTGAAAGTGTTATGATGAAGAATTATCCTTAGTTGTTTACTTGATTTTGTATAGTGATTCCGGGGACAGAATCTTGTTAAGGAGGGAAGAATGTAATGAATAAATTTTTCGAGTTGTGATTCTGGAGACATAATCCTTTTGAGGAGGGAAGGGTGTAACGATCGAGAAATTTATAATTTAATTTAAATATTTATTGAATTAAATAAATATTTTAAATAATTTATTTATTGAGGAAATAAATAATGGATGAATTGTGGTGAATTAATTTAGTAACTAAATTAATTAATATTAATTGAGTTGAATAATGATAATTTTATTTGAATGATTTAATTTAAGAAAATAATTAAATTAAATCAATTGCTTAATATTTAAGAAGATAATTAAATTAAATGAATTGTTTTATTTATTGAAAATAAACAAATTAAATAAAGTGATGTTTATAATTTATTAGTTAAATTAGATATATTATTATTTATTAATTATAAGGTATAATGATAATAAGAATTTTATTATTATTATAAGCTAAAACCAAAGTTATTTAATTAACTAAATTAATGGTGTGACATGAAAACTATATAATATAAATAATATAAAAAAATAATCTAGTTGGGGGAAATTCTGGTTAGCCAAACAAGGCCTTGTGGCCTTTGGCATTATTCAGCTGATGCCTTTTGTTATTTTCTAACTGCTAGAGAACGTGCCAGATTAGTTTATTATATGCATCTTATTTTTCCTCCTAAGGCTATAGTCAATGAAAAGAGAGACATAGTGAAGAGCAAAGAGTTTGTGAGGAAAGGGGAAAAACACAGAGAGTTGCTAAGGGATTGAGAGATTTTCTGTGGAAGGGAAAGGAATTGAAGCCATTATATAACAATTGCTTCAATAATCAAGGATTAAGGTATAATTCATTCTTAAATTTCCAAGTTGTAGTTTTTATTTAGGTTCTCTGTAAATTGATTTTGTGAAGTTGTTGTTCAAACGTTGATTGTAGGATGTAGGTTATGTTGTAGAATCTATTAATTATCATATTTGAGGGTTGGTTGAGTGTCAAATTCGTGAGAAATTGGTGTGTAGAAACAAAATGAATATCAGTGTTCATATTTGAAAAAAATGGTCTTAGAAAGTACCAAATTTCTTGTCCAATATGTGATGTAATTTGTAATTTGTTTGTGGATTGTGATAATATGGTAAGAAACAAAAACAACGAGGTTTAAGTCACGTCAAATGATTATGAAACGTATTTATGGTGATCAAATTCATTAAAAGTATAAAAATGAGGAAATTTGGGAAAAATATAGTTTTGAATCTTCAAAATGATGTTTATATAATGTTTAGTATATAGAATTGTGTTTAGCATGTATAACTATAATATGTCAAAGTGTTAGATGTTGAAGTGTGGTGAAATTCTGAAAAATTATGATTTTTAGCCAAAGCAGAGTCTGTTTTCGAGGTTTTACAAAACTGAGTCTTGTGCAGATCGCTTCGTATGCTACTACTGATGCTTATGATTTATCGCCATAGCGTATCATTTGGGCGCGACATCCCAGTATATTACTCGCGTAGCCGCGTGAGTAGCCAGTCACAGACAGTGAAGTCTGCTTAATTGCAGGTCATGCGTAACGGACTTGGGTTAGTTTAGCATGCATGTTAAAGATATTAAAATATAAAGTGGACTACAATAAGAGATTGTAAGGTGTTGTAATACAAAGTGTAAAAGAGTTTTAGGTGATTGTTAATTGAGTTATAGAATGAAATTAAAAGAGATGTTTTCAAAAGTTAGAAATGAACGAGTAAGTTATGTTGTCTCGTAATGCAATTTCAGATTCGTTAAATATGTTAACCTAAATGGTTAGGTGCTAGGTTAGGGTTATGACCTAAATGATGGTTTGATACCCATAGTGTTAATATTCATACAACTAATTGTTGTTGCGATTATAATGATATGTGTAGGGTAATTGGAGATTATTTTACACTTGTGTAGCTTACAAGCAAAGCAAGTTCTCTAACTTTACTTTTATAATTATGCAAGTTCCGAAACCTTAACTCTTTACATTGAACAAGCTTTTTAATTTCATTCTTTTCATATTGAATGCATGTTCCCATTCCTAAAGCGTTATTGTACAAGTTCCTAAAATTCTTGTAAGGTTGAACAAGCCTAGTTTATCTTGAGTATGTTTTTCAAGCTCTTGTAACCTAATTCGTTACATCGAGCGAGCTTTATTTTCCTTAATATTATTCGAAACATATATTGTCATAATACATTGATTCATAGAAGTTTGTTCTAACTCCTTTTAATATAGCACTTTGCATTTATATCATGTTATTTAGTTATATATATTGTGTATATCCGATCTTTGACTTTAATAGCCTTATTCAGTTATACATTCTTGTATTAAACCTTTATTGATGGAAGTTGAATAGTTTTCTAAAATTCTAGAGACACTGATAACTTAGTTCTGAGCTAAACTTTCATTAGTACGGAAATCCTAAATTCAAGTTGAGACGAACAACCCTAATATAGGGGACTTTTGTACGTGTAACGTTTAGATGTTTGTGCACAATACATAGTACAAAGGGTTGATCCCCCTAAGTACGTTAAGAAAGGTCTATATAATCTAAATGACTGTTAAGGTTGAGGTAATAATACCTATATACCGGAGACATAGTTCGTTGTCTTAAGACCCTTAGATAATGATTTTGAACTTGTTTTCTATATTTTATTCGTAGATCAAGTTCATTATTGTTCAACATTCGTTGTTCACTCTCATGTTGTTATCATTATTACTATCTATATGAGTGAGCAATTGTTTGCTCACTCTTGCATTTAACACTGCACCTAAAGTTGAGAAAGTCGACGAGCCGTCTACTAGCAAAGGAAAGGGCGAGATGTCTAAATGTTGACGACTTATGAGAATTTTATTTTAATGAATTATGTTAAAGACTTGTTTTAATATTTGATATATTCCGCAAACTTATGTAATAATTTTAAGGTTAGATTACCTGAGATTGTTTTGAAAGGATGTAACCCTTTAATGGGGAAGATTATTGTTTAAGTTATTTGAATTATGTCTTTATCATTTGATTATTGGTAGATAGATGTAATAGTTTTTGATAAGTGAGCACCAAATCCTGTGGGAATGAAGTACCTGGATTTGGGAGTGTCATAATTACCATCATATTCATTTACTTATTTATAATCTCATCATCTTATATTAATTTGTCTAACCTTCACAAAGTTAAGTATTAGACATTACACCTTAGTCTTAGTATTATCATTATACTTTTTATAATCTTTTCATCACGTATAACTTATACTTATAAGTTTTCCCTTTATATGTTATCTCAATAAGCTAGATAACCTTTCAGTAAACTGAAATATCATTTCAGTAAATCAGGTTACATTTCAGCATCCTTAAATTACTATTTCAGCAGACCACAAAATATTTTAGTAGAGTAAAACCATTTCAGTAATCCAAAATCAAATTCAACACCCTGAATTCTCATTTTAGTCTATTACAAGAATAACATAGTTCATTGAATACCAAATTCAACAATTATATTGAAAAATAACATAAATATCTTATTTTAATCTCACGTCGAATATTATTAATTATGTAATAATATTTTACGCTAAGGTTATTAACATTTTAATAACATTCCGATCAAATACTACTAATAATATCTCAATCCAATATTATTAGTCATATAAAAATAATTTAAGTCACTAATCACATTATTAAACAATTTAGTTCAATTGTTTTCCTTTCCTTAATTAACTCATTAAACATTCTAAAATGCCATAAACATCATAGTTCCATATTGAACATATAATTTTCTCGGAATTTTTAAAATCCATTTACTATATTTAAATAGTCCATAATAGCCAAATATTCTCAAATTTTTCATAAATCGAGATTAACTACAAAAATTCTGAAATTTTTATAGTATGTTCCTGTTATACACATGTACTTCCAGTAAATATTTTGTAATTTTTGGACTTATACACAAGGAGTTATTTTGGTGGCTTCATAAAAATAGCCCTTCACGGTAAAATCCATAACTCTCAAACCGTATGGCCACAAAAAAAGTGGATGAAAATGCCCCCGCTTCTGACTAGTCAAGAACATTTTTAATTTTTGTTAGAAAAATGGGACTGTTTTGGCTTAATCAGTCACTATGACTTGTAAACTCTTCCTTTTTGAGTGATACCACTTGGGTTAACTAGTAAACACATATATCTAGCACCCCTCTTTAACGGATCATAAAAAGGAGTTATAGATTTAAAACGGTGGATTTTCAAAGTACATAGAAATTTTGGTTTTCTAAACTAGAAAATTTATTTTTTTATTTTCCTTTTGATTCCAACCAAATTAACACCCAATATGGGTAGATCCATACTTGAATTCATATAAATCACATAGATTAAAGGGTTTTATACATCCATATTATAAACCCCTTTCATCAAATCCCTAAAAAAAATTAGAGGAAAGTTTAGGAAAAATAATTTTATACCTTTCTTCCTTTTCTTCTTCTTCATCATGGAGAATTTTTCTCTCTCCTTCCTTCTTCCATGGCTTTCCGCTCCTCTTCTCTCTCTCTCCCTCTCGATTTTCCCTTTCACGGTTCTCTCTCTCTCTCTTTTGTTAGCTAATAAGGAATGGGATGAAAAAGAATAAAGAAAGAGAATATGCTTCCTTTATTAAATATAGATATAAGATAAATATCTCTCTTCCTCTCCTTTTTCACCTTTAAAATTACCGACCATGTGGCCTCTTAGCTTCCACATATTTTTTTAATTACTTTATTAAATGCCCAAAATGCCCTTCTCCAATTTGAGCCTAAAACTTATTTCTTTTGGGCTTACAATTAATCCTTTGGGCTATGTCATATTAACATTGTCCAATCATATCCATCTTATCTCACCCTAAATATTGATTTAGGGTATCCATTCCAAATATTTAGAATTTAAATCATCACTCGTGTACATTAAATTTTATAACCCAATTAAACTCGTTTCAATTAAATTATAAAATTAATAACTTGAGATAATAAAAATATCTTTTAAATTAATATAATTTTTTTTTTATTATTATTATCCTCTCACATGTTCCTTAATAATTGGGCTTGCAATTAAATGTTTAATGGACTTGAACTTTTATTATCATGTTTACTTACAAAATTAAACTTGATTTCCCCATTAATTGAATTAGGCCATTATTATATTTATCTTATACATGACATATTGGGATAATTTAATAAACTAATTGCCCTTGAATTAATTTTATCTACAAGTCACAAACTAAAAATATAATTGGGCTTGTTTAAATAATATAACTTCCTTAGTCCATTAAATTTTAATTCACTTGAATTCTAAATAAATTATTGGGCTATGATATTATTATAGTCAAATACTTCTAATTCTTTTTTATCCAAATCATTTAATTAGGGTTTTTCTTTCTCACACTTGAAAATAAATTCCTTACTTATGCCTTTTTAATTTCAAAACTCAATTAGACTTGGTTATAAAATTAATTATTTGAGATATATAAAATAAATCTCTTAATGTTAGTATATATATTTATATACTAATATTCTCCCATATTATAACCTTTTATGTTATTTAATTATCACACCTAATATATATATTAAGTTATATAACTTAATTATTATTTCACTTTTACATACAAAATAAATGTATACACATTATATAATGTAGATTTATCTAATCACACACATAATTCACATAATCATAACATATTGCTCTTCTCACACTAATTTTGACTTTTCTCTATAAAAAGTCAACTATTGACGTTGACCAAAAGTCAACCTTTACACATTTTGCGTTTACTGACCATTATAACTAAACTTGACGTTCTGGACGCAACCGAGCAATTCGTGCTTCAAAATTCTATCTCTAACTCAAATTTTGAGTTTTAAATTACTCCTTTCTTATTGTTAATCGTATTAACTAATGACTTTATCCTTATTCAAATTCTTATTTGCCAGTCAAGGCCAACGTTCAAGCTATATTAATTACTAACATAGTTTTATCTTGATCCTTATATCATTAACTTAATTCATCATTCCTCTTGCTAAAATATATATAGCACCTTACTAAGTATATATATTTCTATACATATACTCATCTTCGTTTAACCTCATAGCATCTCTTCATGTGAAATCTTATCTCCTTAATAAAATTTCCATATGTAATTATATGACATTTCTTAGACTATTCAATTCACATCGAATTTACAGGTATCGTAATACCTTATTCTTGATATTCCTTCAAGTACATATTAATTCATTTCTAGGATTTTGGAATTTTGTTACCCATATTTCTTTATTCTCATTCAATTAAGAAACCATATAGGTTCTTCTTAAAAAATTTAAATAAATCCTCAAATTCTCTTCTAGGTTTTATTCTTTAACCTTTATTCTAATCATTCAAGATTTTATAATTTTCGGGTTGTCACAAGGATTTTTTCTTTATCGTCTAAGTCATACAGTCTTTTGTAAACTTAGAATGATCCTTCAAGTTAATCATTAACTCGGCTTCTTTACGTTAAACGTCATTATCTCTAAATCAGTTCTTCACCATTCATAGTTTAATCATTGGTCTTCATTATCTTATAGTCCAACCATACATGGGGTGTAGGTTCTATCTGCTTAGTATTTGCGTACACTCAACCTTCACAACGATTAAAGTGTTTAACGCTTACATTTTATTCTAACGTTCTCATCCGATTAACATTTAGATTTCATTAATCTTATTACCGTTCGCTATGGCTTTCTCGATAAATTCTATCTTACTTACTATCTTTCGTTATCCATTACATGAACCCCACGTTCATTATTCTTTCTTAATGTTGAAGCAATACGATTTGATGTATGCTAAGACCGATCGTTTATCGCAACAACGTTGTGTTCACAACGTCTATACGCTTTACACTTATCTCTCATCATTAAACATAACATCAAAATGTTATTCATTACCCTCGTCACTCAACGTCTAAGTAATCACAATCATAGCAATCCCCCATGTTCATTTATCGCGACTACGGTCCCCGGATATCGGTTCCCTAACCCGCATATACATTCTTTATCGTTTAATCTCGTTTATTTATTCCGTTCAACCTTTACTAAAGGTTTAAATCACTTGATTAAGTGTTACATTAGTTGAACATTATGTTCTTTATGTTCCTTTACATTTCCCCAAAGAGTTGAGCACTTAAAAGCTCTTCTCTGGCTTTTTCCCTACAACCGTGACTGCATACCACAATCCTTCTATCTCTCAAGGCACGTTCATGGCAGTGGTAAAAGCTATAATTCTTGAAATTTTTTTCTAAGTGTTAACTTGTTCTAAGACGCTTACTTCCCGCTTCCATAACTTATTAATTATAACTCAGAATGAAGTTGTTCCAAAGTCATTCTCTTCCTTATCTTACGTACTTTAATACCCCTCAGACAGAACTTCATTCTTAATCTGTTAATGTGCCATTCGATTGGCTTAGTCTTCGTTCTTTATTCATTTTATTTTTTTAACATTCTTCGTTCATTCAACTGTAATTCAGTCATCCGAACTCGGAACTCGTCTGTTCTTAAGTTCATAACTCATGTTTTCTATGTTCTCTTACATTCTTATGAAACCCTACACGTTCAGATTCATTTACTAACTTTCTAATTCTCGTTCGTCTTTTACGAAATTTTTCGCCATAACTTCGTTATAGCCAAGTTTTAATCCGTTCTTCATAAACGTTTCTACTGTTCTTAACCAAGCAATAAGCATCTAACTTATACGCGATGGTTTTAAACTTGTCCATCAACAACAATTATACTACGATGGTTTTAAATTTGTCTATCAATAACGTTCTTCGTGTTCTTCTCGTGTTCTTCATGTTCTTCGCTTGTTCTTCATTTTTAATCGATATTTTGATTACGATTTCACTTTTTCTTGGAATTTGATGTTATAGAACACCATTCCTTACTTATTTCACCGAATCATTCATATGATACATTTAGATTGCTCAAATTTATTACGAATGTTATACTTCCTTAAGAAATTTTTAACATAAACTTCAAATTCTTATTTCTTCTTTTTTCAATGATTTCAACCATATAAATCATTGCTAACATCATTTACTTCTTATTCTCATTAAGCTATGTTTTTGAACATATACAACATAAGGAAAATCTAACTTAGAAGTTAGGTTTTAATACCTTTCCGCTTTAATTTTCTTCCTTTAGACAAAGTTGATGATTCGCTAGCTTTTCTATTTCACGATCCACTCCGATCCAAGCCTTCATGCTCAATCTCTTCCATCTTCTTCTTCTTCTTCTTCTTCTTCTTCTTCTTCTTCTACTTCTTCTTCTTCTTCTTCTTCTTCTTCTTCTTCTCCAAGCTCCAAACTCTCTCTATCTTCCAAAGTCTTGGTTGATTTTGAAAAAAATCAACTAACACTTTCCTTTTATAGATTTTCAAAGCTAGGGGCAAAATAGTCATTTTGCCCCTGGATTTACTATTTCCACCTCCACAATACACCTCCTTACTATTCACGAAACTAACCTTGAAAGTTTCGTGGTTCCATCTTGCGGGTTTCATCCGACAGTTTTAAAAACTGTGATTCTCAGAATCTAAATATTTTTAGATATTTCGTTTTTCCTTTACCAATTAACTTTTACGTATTCTTCGGATCTCTGAAAAACTGAAAAACACTTTTGGTGTTAAGCGTTTTCCTTCACGTTTTCCCATAATATAGCTAAACAAATGAAAAGTACATAACAATACTTATCGTCATTTTTATTTCGTCTGATTTCTGCACGTTTTTCGAGAAAAACTTTTATCGGCTTACTTAACTTTTCACGATATATTATCGTCAAATCTTTCGACGAAATGTCATTTCGACATACCGAACTCTCGGAAAGGCTCAGGTTATTCAAACCCTAACCCTTATAGTTTCGTTAGGTGAATAGTGCCTATTTCGTCTTTTTCTCCAAAAATATTTTTTTCCCAATTTTTTTTTATTTTCGTCTTCAAAATTCATACTCGTTCAATCTAGCTCGTAGCAAGAATCCTCACGGTTTATAATCATCCTAGGTTCTAGAATGATTTATAAACACATATCACATAATATTATTAATAAAAATTTATTTTAAAAATAACTAATTCTTTAAACTTAAATTCTGGAAAAATTAATTTTCTTGGTTGTCACAATGTTAATAAATTATCTCAAGATTATGCAATTATTTAAATTTTAATTATTATGAAAATTTACTATTAAAGTAAAGCAAGCATTAAAATGAACACCAAGATTTTTACGTGGTTCAGCTATTACCCTCTATAATAATAGCCTAAACCACGTCCAATACCAACTAGTATTGGAGACTCACTTTTATTTCTTTAAATTGACCCTTGTTACAAAATAGATTCTATCAATTTTGAATTACTATGACACCCCCAAATCCGGTACTTCCATTTCCATAGGATTTGGTGTTCACTATACAAATATCATCTATCTATCTACCCATAAATAAATGCAAATCATGCAATAGATAGAATAATAAATAAATATCCCCATTATGGGGTTACATCAACTGCAAAATAAATAAGATCCCAGATTGCTCTAACCTTAAAACATCTGTGCGAAATCACAAATAAATAATAAGTCTTAAGTAACATCAAGTCTAAATATCATTACATAACCACATAAATAATCAGTCTTCATTACTAGCTAATCTTGCCTTGCTTTTTTACTAGTAAGTGGAAGGCTTATTCGCTTTTTGTTCTTAACTGCAATGTTATTATTACGCAAGAGCGAGCACGATTGCCCTCAAGTATAACAATATAACAATTGAATAATAACATGCGAATGAATTAACAACTTCTGATATAAAAGTTCAACTTTTGAATCAAGAATGAATAACAAGAATCAAAAGAAATTCTGAGGGTCATAAGACTTTGAACTATGTCCTAGGTTGTCAAGTGTTTATTCTTGAAACCTTTAACAGTCATAAGACTATGGACTCTTCTTCTCGTACTTAGGGGGATCAGCCCTTAGTACCATACTGTGCACAATATCTTAACGCTAACACATAAGTAATCCCCTTTACATGGTTGTTCATCTTAGTTTGACATTCGAGTCCGCACCAAAGGAAGTTTGGTTTGGATAAATCATCAAGGGTTCTGAAATTTAGAACGCTCATCAACTATGGACTAGTCGAATCATTATGGGTTCGCTAGTCTAACAAGGTTTAACAATAACTGATAATTTAATTTGAATAACAATCTCAAGAGGTATACAATAGAATAAGTATTGTATAATAGCGTCATGCTTGAAAGATTTATAACAAAACAGACTTGGTCAATAATAATGAGAACTTACTCAATGTAGAAAGGTGAATTAATCAACTTATATAACGATAACAAGTAGAGTTAGGAAACTTGCCCCGTGCGTAGATTACACGTTAATTAAACGCGTTCCTTGACTTAAATCCTACATATCATTTACGTCCACAATACCAGTCAATTATAACGTACTAAACATCATATGCTTATTCTTTGTCTAACTCAAATTCATAACTATACTTAGTCAATTACTACACTTATTATCAAAATTAAGATTTCACGAAAAATAAGATAACTATGCATTTATTCATTCAATTCACACGTAATTGTGTTATGGACATGTTAAAAATTTATTTTAACACCTCATTAAATGTCTAACAAGTTCTTATATTCATTAGACTAAGTTGCCATCACATTTTTATACTTGAACTCTTTAAAAAAACATTTTCTGGACATTCTACTAAGTGGGGCTACCACAAGCACCACATTATATCTTTGGTCTTCAAGGCCGCACGCGGTTGGCGCTATTCTGACGTAGGAGTCTCTGCATGGCACTTGAGTTGGCGACACTCCAGTTTTTGATTTCCAGTTCGCGAAGAACACAGAATCAGGCGAAATAAACACTATATGGTCATTAAATTCACCAAATTAAACATACCCACATGTTAGAATTCGTACACAGTCATTACCCAACAGTTATAGAGTAATTTTAACCCATTAAAACACATAATTATAGAATTAAAATATGCAAATTGTATTGTTCTTGATGTTCTTGAAGGTTTTGAACATAAATCCTAAAATTCAACGCCACGGATTCTTTATAAGACCAAATCCAACCATTCAAGTTTCGTTTTGTTCGTTTTAGCATGTGTAATCATATACAACTGGAAATTTTACAGAACAATTTATGTTTGACATATTAAAATCACGTATAAGGCCATATGGCCATATAACATACTTTGTAACTTCTGAAGCCATAATCATACATTATAATATTATGAAATTGATGTTATGGAAATATACAATATATATATAAACACATTATAAGAACATCTTTACACATATATACCCATAACCCTTACAATTTCCAATTATAGAGACTTTACAGAATGTATGCAAGCCATTTTTATAAAAACTAAATGACGTACAAAAAGGAATTGGGTTAAAGAGATTACCCAAGCATAGAGTGACCAAAGAGATGAAACATTTCTCAATTAATCACACCACTCACAATTCTCTCAAAATTCTTAAATTCTCTCTGTGATTTCCTTGTTAGACTTAGAACAGAATGAAGAAAAGAAAAAGACATATGATATTAAAGGAGAAGAATTGATGCGCGTTATGGAGGTCAGTTACCCATCATGGGTAACTGCTCCCAACCTCCCTTAGTGCCATGTTTGGCTAGCTAGAATAGATTTCAAAAACCATTTAATTTAATAAAACTTTATCATATAGTTTAAATAATGTCACACTCCTTTATAAAATAAATCCAATATCTTATTTAATTTATTTAAATAAAATATAATAACTTCTCATTAATTCACATAGTCACATAATTAAATTTCTCATTTATTAATAATATTAAATTATTAAATCTGTAATTAATAATTAAATTAATTAAAATATGAATAGGCTTATTAAATGTTTCTTTTAATACAATAAGCTCACATAATTACATATATCGAATAATAAAATTCTCCACATTAATTTAATAAATATAACACATATAATTAAATGAATCTACCACATCTTCATCAATTAATTATTTAATCTAATAATTAATTCATCGAAAAAATATTTATTCAATCCAATAAATATTAAAAATTAAATTACAAAATCTCGGTTGTCGCATATTTCCCCTCTTAAAAGGATTCTGTCCTCAGAATCACAACTCAACAATTCATCCCGTTATATTCTCCCCCCCTTACAAAGATTATGTCCCCAGAATCGCTTACACAAAATTAAGTAAATAAATGAGGATAATTCTTCATCATATTCTCTTCGAGTTCCCACGTAACTTCTTAAGCATTGTGGTTCCTCCAAATTACCTTAACAAAAGGTATGACTTTATTTCTCAGAACTTGTTCTTTTTCGGTCGACAATTTAAACTGGAATTTCTTTGTAAGATAAGTCTTTGTCGAAATTTAGGGGTTCATATTCAATTACGTGCTTGTAATTGGGTTTGTAGGGTCGTAGAACGGAGATATGGAAAATGTTATGGACATTCTCTAGAGCTGGAGGTAAGGCAACCTCATCAGCAACTTCTCCGACCCTTCGTAGAACTTCAAAGGGTCCAATGAATCTTGGGCTTAATTTCCCTTTCTTTCCGAATCTTATCTTTCCCTTCCAGGGAGAGACCTTTAAAAACACATAACTACCCGGCTCGAACTCAACATTTTTATGGTGTGGATCGGCGTATTTTTCCATTCATCTTGAGTCTTTGTCATTCTTGTTCGGATCACTTTGACTATTTTCTTTGTTTGTTATACCAATTTCGGGCCTAGTAATTGTCTTTCGCCAACTTCATCCCAAAGATAGCGGAGTTTCGCATTTTCGTCAGATAACGCTTCATAAGGTGGCATGCCAATACTAGCGTGGTAACTGTTGTTGTAGCCAAACTCTACGAGCGGTAGATGTTCATCCCAATTTCCTTTGAAGTCCATTACACAAGCTCTTAACATATCTTCCAATGTTTGAATTGTTCTTTCACTTTGTCCATCTGTCTGAGGGTGATATGTCGTGCTCATTCGGAACTGTGTACCCATGCATTCTTGTAGACGTTTCTAGAAGTTCGACGTAAAGCGCGGATCTCTATCAGAAATAATTGACACCGGAACTCCGTGCCTCGAAACAATCTCTTTTACAAATAACCTTGCCAACTGATCTAAGTTGAATCTGATTTTGATTGGAAGGAAATGTGCGGATTTTATCAATTGGTCAACAATAACCCATACTGTGTTGTAGCCTTTCTGAGTTGTCGGTAGGCCAACCAAGAAATCCATCGTAATATGTTCCCATTTCCATTTTGGAATCTCTAAAGGTTGTAGTAACCCACTCGGCCTCTGATGTTTTGCTTTCACTTTCTGACATGTCAGGCATTTGGCAACACATTCTGCAACCTCTCGTTTCAAATTTGGCCACCAAAAATGTTGTCGAAGATCTTGATACATCTTGGTGCTACCAGGGTGAATCGAATATCTTGAGTTGTGAGCCTCGCTCAAAATTTCTTCCTTAATCTTAGTTACTGGCGGTACCCAAATTATATTCTCAAATCTCAGTATTCCTTCCTTATCCATTTTGAATCTTGATTCGGTTCCTTCGGATATCTTCTTTTTCACCGATTGCCATTCGTCATCATGAAGTTGAGCCTCCTTTACCTTGTATAGTAGAGTTGTACCAGATTGCAACTGAAATAGCTTCTCATCGACCTTCATAGGACACTTTACTTCTAATTCCAGCTTCTCCATTTCTGAAATTAACTCCTCCTGTACGATCAACAACATCAGTTTCTCCCGACCCTTTCTACTTATGGCGTTAGCCACCACATTTGCCTTACCCGGATGGTATAGAATCTCACAATCGTAGTCCTTAATTAACTCTAACCACCTTCTTTGGTGCATATTCAAGTCTTTCTGTGTAAAAATATATTTCAGACTCTTGTGGTCTGTATATATTTCACAGTTCTCCCCGTAGAGATAGTGCCTCCAGATTTTCAAAGCAAAAACCACTGCAGCTAACTTCAAGTCATGGGTCGGATATCCCTTCTCGTAATCTTTCAGTTGTCGTGACGCATATGCAATGACACTACCGTTTTGCATAAGCACACAGCCAAGTCTTTTATGCGATGCATCACTATAAACCACAAAATTTCCTGTATCATCTGGAAGAGATAACACAGGTGTTGTACTCAACCTCATCTTTAATTCTTGAAAGCTTTCCTCACACTTCTCTGTCCAAACAAATTTCACGGACTTTCTAGTCAAATTCGTCAACGGAGTCGCGATCTTGGAAAAATCCTGAATGAATCTTCTGTAATAACCTGCCAATCCAAGAAAACTTCTTACTTCCGACGGCGTCTTTGGTTAATCCCAGTTAATCACAGCTTCGACTTTGGAGGGATCCACCAAAATTTTGTCCATATCAATCACATGTCCGAGAAATTGTACCCTTTCAATCTAGAATTTACATTTCAAAAATTTAGCGTACAACTTCTCTCTTCTCAACGTCTCTAATATCACCCTCAAATGTTCTTCATGTTCTTCAATAGTTTTCGAATATACCAAAATGTCATCTATAAATACCACTACGAATTTGTCCAAAAACGTTTTGAACACTCCATTCATTAAGCCCATAAATGCTGCAGGAGCATTTGTTAGACCAAATGACATTACCAGAAATTCATAGTGACTGTATCGTGTTCTGAATGTTGTCTTCGGCACATCCTCTGTTCTCACCTTCAGTTGATGATAACCACTTCTCAAATCTATCTTTGAAAAGTATCTTGCTCCCTTTAACTAATTGAACAAGTCATCAATTCGTGGTAATGGATATCTATTCTTAATCGTGACCTTATTCAGTTCTCTGTAATCTATGCAGAGTCGCATTGTTCCATCCTTCTTCTTCATAAATAAAACTGGCGCTCCCCAGTGATACGCTTGGTTGGATGTACTTTTTGTCAAGTAATTCTTATACTTGAACCATCAGTTCTTTCATCTCTACCGGTGCCATACGGTACGGTGCCTTAGATATTAGAGACGTTCCTGGAGCCAAATCAATTACAAATTCAACTGCTCTATCTGGAGGAAGTCCTGGCAAATCATCCGAAAATACGTCTGCAAAATCTCTCACTACTGGTATCTCATCTATTTTCGAATTCTCTTTACGACTATCGACTATGTAAGCTAGATATCCTACACAACCTTGCCTTAACAACCTCCTAGCCTGCATCATCATCAGACAACTCGCTTGTCTAGGTGACTTGCTACCATAAAACACAACCTTTGACGGAGTCATAAGGTTAATACGCTTCTTTTGGTAGTCAATTACCGCCCCATAATTGGATAGCCAGTCCATTCCCAAAATAACGTCGAATTATCCAACTCGAATAGGGATAAGATCTACGTTCATGATATTACCTTTAATATCCACTCTACAGTTCTTATGTACATACTTAACATGGATTATTTCTCTATTCGCAATTTCTATGTTCATAGGGTATTCTAACTCATCCTTAGGCAGTTCTAAGTTCTTAGCAAAGTCATCGGATACAAATGAGCAAGTTATACTTGAATCAAATAATACATAAGCATTAACTTTATTGATTGGAATGATACCTGACACCACATCGCGAGACCAGACCGCATCCTCAGATCATCATGTTGAATGTTATGCCTGGATTTATCGATTGGTTGCAGTTGGTCCTGCGATAGTCAGAGTGCTTCCACTGATATTTCTTCTATTTCCTCCTGAACCCATCCCTCCAGATCCCTTCTTAAGACAATCCATTGCAAGATGATCCTTTGAGCCACAAGTGAAGCAGGCACCCTTCTTTGGGTTAGGACAGTTAGGTGTTATGTGGCCTTCCTGACCACAATTATAGCACACTCGTTTCCCTTTCAAGCAAACTTCCAAATGAGTTTTTCCACAGGTTGGGCATGCTTCGATCTTCTTCTTCTGCCCTCCTTGTTGACTTCCAGCTGATGAGTTATCAGACCACTTCCTCTTCTGATTATGGTTACCCCCAGTGCTACTCCCACCAGTCTTGTTATTACCTTCATTCTCACTCTTTTTCGTCTTCTGATCTTGATTATAATTCGTTACCGCAATGCTTCCACCCTCAACAAGTATGGCCTTCTCTAACACTCCAGCAAAAGTGTTCAATTGGAACATTGACACTTTGTTATATAACCAGGGCTTCAGTCCCTGCTCGAATCGTCTTGCCTTCCTCTCATCGGTATGCACTTGGTATGTGGCGAACCTAGCCAACTCATTGAACCTTGCCGCATAATCAGCTACTAACATACTCCCCTGTTTCAACTCTAGAAACTGAACCTCCATCTGATTTTGTAAACTGGTCAGAAAGTAAATCTGGAAAAACATCTCTTTGAACCTCTCCCAAGTTATTACACCTTCACCTCCCCGTACTTTGTTTGCCTGCCATCAATAACTGGCTTCAGACTTCAACATAAACATTGCATACGCGGTTTTCTGGTCTTCCCTTACTCTAGCGACATCGAACACCTTCTCCATCTCCATCACCCAGGTCTGAGCTTCGATTGGGTTTATGGAGTCCTTAAACTCTGGCGGTCCCACCGCCTTGAAGCCCTTTAATGAGTTGTTTGGTGGAGCTTGTGGTTGATTGTTAATTGCTACGGCTAGTAGGTTCACCAATTGATGAATAGGGTTAGCATTGGCGTCGTTGTTATTCATTGGTTCCTCTTGTGCTTGTTAACGATTTTATCTTCTTCTAGGTGGCATATTTCTGTTAAGAACATATGCTTATTAGGTCCTTATTCAATCTCTTAAACATTCAGGGCTTAACTAAAATATTTAATCATAATTCACTTAACACATCAATTCAAATAAACTCTGACATTTTCATTCAAATTCAAAAGTTTTAACATCATAAGATAGCATCACTGCTATTTACATCAACTATCCCGAGATAAAGAATCTATAGGATTTAAAACATCAAAATATTCCTTTGTTTATAACACATCGGAATTTACATCATTAACTACTAAATAGTTTTCACATAATTAAACTAATACTATCACTACCTATTAAAGGCATTTGGATAGCCTTGCCCACGTTCTCTTAATCATAATCGACATCATCCAATGATCATATATACGATGGTAGACCTTCAAACCGATATCGATGCTTGGATAACTCATAACTTGATCATGGGCCGTATCCATTGCATGGTGAAGTGTAGAGTATGTCTCCCCAAGCTTAGCCTTCTTTGCACGGCAATCCTCTTCTGCGAGATCAGCACGACGCGACTCTCTTACTCAGCCCTCCTCTGCTAAAGCAAATCTTTCTGAGCTCTCTTTCAGATCTTTCTTCAACTTCTCTATTTCTTCGGTCTTATCCTCAGTTTGACCCTTCTCATAAACCAAATCCCACTCCACGTTTCCCAAATGTGTGTGAAGAGTCACAATTTTCTCATCCTTCTGCTCGATGGTACTCTGCTGCATAACAGTCCTCTCCCTCAGCTCCTGAAAAGTGTCCTGCAACTCTATGTTATGATCATAAAGTGCATTATACATCTCAACATCAATGGAGTTCTGTGGGAACTCCTCTTCCTCCTCTTCCCCATCAGAATCCTCCTTTGGATCAGTCTCAGGCTCATACTCCCGACCAACAACAGTGATCAACGGAGATGGCTCTCTCTATACCAACTGTTCCCTGACGACATGAATGTCTCGGGGCTCCTCCTCTATAGGTACTCGGGGTTCCTCCTCCCCAGTTCGACTAGCTCCTCTAACATCCGACATCTTGACAACAAAATTTTAAGTTTTAGTTACTAATCCGTGCTAGTGAACACATAATTTAACACATAAGCACATAAAGTCTTTTATTATCTTCAATGAATTTAGAAATTCATTTCTTAGAACTTGATAAGAGTTTACCATCACTATGTTCCCCCACCTAAGGTTTATAACCTACATCTTTGATACCAACCTGTGACAACCCCAAATCCGGCACTTCCATTTCCACAGGATTTTGTGTTCACTATACAAACATCATCTATCTATCTACCCATAAATAAATGCAAACCATGCAATAGATAGAATAATAAATAAATCTCCCCATTATGGGGTTACATCAACTGCAAAATAAATAAGATCCCAGATTGCTCTAACCTTAAAACATCTGTGCGGAATCATAAACAAATAATTAGTCTAAAGTAACATCAAGTCTAAATATCATTACATAACCACATAAATAATTAGTCTTCATTACTAGCTAATCTTTCCCTTGCCTTTACTAATGGAATGCTCGTCTGCTCTTTCGTTCTTAATTGCAATGTTATTATTACGTAAGAGTGAGCACAAATGCCCACAAGTATAATAATATAACAATTGAATAATAACATGAGAATGAATTAACAACTTCTGATATAAAAGCTCAACTTTTGGAATCAAGAATGAATAATAAAAATCAAAAGAAATTCTGAGGGTCATATGACCTTGAACTATGTCCTAGGTTGTCAATTGTTTATTCTTGAAACATTTAACAATCATAAGACTATGGACTCTTCTTCTCGTACTTTGGGGGATCAGCCTTTAATACCATACTGTGCATAATATCTTAACTCTAGCGCATAAGTAATCCCCTTTACAGGGTTGTTCATCTCAGTTTGACATTCGAGTCCGCACCAAAGGAAGTTTGGTTTGGATAAATCATCAAGGGTTCTGAAATTTAGAATGCTCATCAACTATGGACTAGTCGAATCATTATGGGTTCGCTAGTCTAACAAGGTTTAACAATAACTGATAATTTAATTTGAATAACAATCTCAAGAGGTGTACAATAGAATAAGTATTGTATAACAACATCATGCTTGAAAGATTTATAACAAAACAGACTTGGTCAATAATAATGAGAACTTACTCAATGTAGAAAGGTGAATTAATCAACTTATATAATGATAACAAGTAGGGTTAGGAAACTTGCCTCGTGCGTAGATTACACGTTAATTAAACTCGTTCTTTGAATTAAATCCTACATATCATTTACATCCACAATACCAGTCAATTATAATGTACTAAACATCACAAGCTTATTCTTTGTCTAACTCAAATTCGTGACTATACTTAGTCAATTACTACACTTATTGTCAAAATTAAGATTTCACGAATAATAAGCTAACTATGCATTTATTCATTCAATTCACACGTAATTGTGTTATGGACATGTTAAGAATTTATTTTAACACCTCAAGAAATGTCTAACAAGTTCTTATGTTCATTAGACTAAGTTGATATCCTATTTCTATACTTAAACTCTTTAAAAAATATTTTCGGACATTCGCTAAGAAGTATAATTGGCTACATTGTCAGATTATCTCTTAGGTCTTGGCTATGGCTCATGGCAGAGGTCTCTTCTTGTTGCAATTGCGGTACTCTAATTGTACTTGAGTTGCGCCAAGTTGGGACACTCCTGTTTTTGATTTCCAGTTCATGAAGAACACAGAATCAGGCGAAATAAACACTATATGGTCATTAAATTCACCAAATTAAACATACCCACATGTTAGAATTCATACATAATCATTACCCAACAGTTATAGAGTGATTTTAACCCATTAAAACACTTAATTACAGAATTAAAATATGCAAATTGTACTGTTCTTGATGTTATTGAAGGGTTTGAACATAAATCCTAAAATTCAACGCCACGGATTCGTTATAAGACCAAATCCAACCATTCAAGTTTCGTTTTGTTCGTTTTAGCATACATAATCATATACAAGTGGAAATTTTATAGAACAATTTATGTTTGACATATTAAAATCACGTATAAGGCCATATGGCCATATAACATACTCTGTAACTTTTGAAGCCATAATCATACGTAATAATATTATGAAATTGATGATATAGAAACATAAAATATATATAAAAACACATTATAACAACATCTTTACACATATATACCCATAACCCTTACAATTTCCAACTACAGAGACTTACAGAATGTATGAAAGCCATTTTTATAAAAACTAAATGACGTAAAAAAGGAATTGGGTTGAAGAGATTACCCAAGCGAAGAGTGATCGAAGAGATGAAACCTTTCTCAATTAATCACACCACTCATAATTCTCTCAAAATTCTAAAAATCTCTTTGTGATTTCCTTGTTAGACTTAGAACAGAATGAAGAAAAGAAAAAGACATATGATAATAAAGGAGAAGAACTGACGCGCGTTATGGAGGTCAGTTACCCATCATGGGTAACTACTCCCAACCTCCCTTAGTGTTATGTTTCGCTAGCTAGAATAGATTTCAAAAACCATTTAATTTAATAAAACCTTATCATATTATTTAAATAATGTCACACTCCTTTATAAAATAAATCCAATATCTTATTTAATTTATTTAAATAAAATATAATAACTTCTCATTAATTCACATAGTCACATAATTAAGTTTCTCATTTATTAATAATATCAAATTATTAAATCTATAATTAATAATTAAATTAATTAAAATACCAATAGGCTTATTAAATGTTTCTTTTAACACAATAAGCTCACATAATTACATACATCGAATAATAAAATTCTCACAATAATTTAATAAATATAACACATATAATTAAATTAATCTACCATAACTTCATCAATTAATTATTTAATATAATAATTAATTCATCGAAAAAAATATTTATTCAATCTAATAAATATTAAAAATTAAATTACAAAATCTCGATTGTCACAATTACAATATTTCACTTGAGCACACTTACTCCTTGTGCACCAATGCACCCATTAAGCACCTATGCTTCCTTGAACCTGTTGTAAACAAACCTTAAACCACCTGAATTAAATTCCATTAGACAATACTTAGTCTAAAAAATATAAGATTACAAATATAGAGGTCTAATGATCGAAGCAAATAAACAATTTAACATTGCAAGGCCCAACTAATGAATGCAATGATCAAGTAGTAAAAGAAATATCACCAATATGAAGCTAACGAAAATAGCTGAGAAATAATCTGAATATTCATTTTACAACAGCTAAGAATTTGCACCAAGAGTAATAGAATAGATTTTCAAGTACATGAGTGCAAAGATTAATTCAAGTGTTGTGTATTTTTCACTGATATCAGTTCTCTTTTTATAGCCCAATTTATTACCGTTGCTTAATAAACAATTCCGTTATATATCATCAAAATTATATACGTTGCAAACAGAATTCAAAAAGATACGACGTTCCAATTTTATTTCCGTTGGAAAGTAATCATAAGGAAACCAGATATAGACTATTTTAAAGATAACCCACAAAGATAATAGGTTCCATTTAAATTTCATATAGTCCATATGAATAATACCTGTCGCCTCATAAATGATAAGAGATACTGCCTTTTCAAACTTAAAGGATAATGAAGTGTTAGTTATGTAAATAAGATGAAGTGTAAAGTGAACCAACTTTCCATGATAATGATTATCTTATATTTCCATGATTTATGCAATTAATCCACTGTATGATAGTAATTATATCTTTTGCCGCCACATGTAATACTCCAACTTATTATAAATGAAATTGAATTTCCTCTATTTATTACTTTGAAATAGTAAGGGTTGATTTGATTAATGTGGTTAGTTATGGGTAAAATGTGCAAATATCTTAAATAAGCAAGTGGTTATAAAATATTCATTGTTGTTAGGGAATATTCGTTTGGTCGTGGAATATTTTTCTTTGTCGGGAAATATTAAATGCTCATCCTTGCAACCTGTGTGGGCCCCATAAACTAAAAAGCGATTGGATGAAGAAGACGACAAGTATAAGTTTTTATAAATAATGGCCTAGTTATTACCGTTAACACTGTTGGAATACTCAATTGGTTAAAAATAATAATACTGTGATTGTTACACAAGTAGTACACAAGATACACCAATTATTGATTCTTACGTAAGAAGGCACTACTTAATAATTGTTACAGTAATTACTGTTCAATATTTTATTTTATTGATTCAATAATTGCTGTGTTGATATTTTATATTATTGTTGTTCAGTAATTGTCACTGCACAATATTTCCCATTATCAGATCAATAAATCATATTATTTGAATAATATTATTAGATAGCATTATTGACAATGTCTAGAAAGTTCTGTCGAGGAAAGGGGTTAGGTTATCTAATTGTGTGCCAGTAAGGAGAAATCCTTATCGAAAATCCTTATCGTAGTACATTACCTTCATAGCATCAAGCTATAATTATTCAAACATTACAAACCATCTTTCTCTTATAACTTAAACAGATGACGCCGTGATCTGATTTTATAATCATCTCCCTTAAAATTCTTTTCTTAACTCGTGATCGTTTTGTTTTACGATCCTCTTTCTTTCCTTTTTCATCATTTACGACATTATTTCTACTTTTAATATTACAGACTTTGTCTATTCGTCATTATTCATTATCTTGGCTATTGGAGCTAGGTAACTCCCATTTCTTATCTTTATATCTCTTCAAGATTCTTCTCTGAATTTTCTTGGTTATATAACAATTTCTCCTTTAAGAATTTCTAACTACATTTATATTGCTCAACATTTCATTCGAGTTCCACATTTTCATCATACGTATCCATTTTCTATACTTGGTACACACTAAGTCTCTAATAGTTTCAATATAGTACGTTGAGTGGTTTCCCCCAAACAACCAAGAAACTAGGTTCCGAGTAGCTAGTTCGTATATACCTCTACTCTATGAAGGAATCATTTAGCCCAGATACCATACATCAACTATTAAAGAGTACAACTGTACCATACTTAACTATAACTTTTTATTCTAAACTTCTTTATCATTCTCTTCTTAAAGACATTGTCTATTTATTATCACCTTACATCCTTATTATTGGAGTTGGGTAAACCCACATTCATATTTCTTATAACTCTACGAGATTCATCATTGAATCCTTTCACGCATGTTTTAATCCCTCCTTTATAAATTTCATAAATTACTTCTTATTGTTCAAACTCTATTTGAGCTTATTCTTTCATTATCTTCACCTTCCTTCTCTAAGGTTATATCCTAAGGTACTCCTACCTAAGGTTTATAACCTACAACTTTGATACCAACTGTAACGACCCCAAAATTCATACAATATAATTACCGACTTCAGTCGTTAATAACAAGTCTAACTTCTGATTTTACATCATTATTCAATGTTAAACTTAATAATATGCGGAATAATTTAAACTTTTCTATCTTCTTACTTTAATTCCCTGAATCAAAACCTTTATCATCTACATGTCTTTAAATTAATCTTATTTTGTGATTCACTTCATCACAGTTATTATATAAAAAATTTCATTTTAATCCGATAACCTTTACATATCAGATAACTCAAACTTTAACTTTACAACTAAACATAAAACTATACATCATAAAACATTTAGTACATCTCATGAGTCTTAATTATGGCTTAAAGAAATAACAACTTTAGCTAAAATATTAATCTTCGTGTATTATTTCTAATTCACGTCATTCAAGTAGCATATAGTGTTACCTTCAATTCTTAACCTGCAAAAATGGTTATTTGCAAGGTTGAGCTCGATAGCCCAGCAAAATCTAACAGTTTTCATGCATCACGTAGCACATAATAACATGCTCAACATATATCTCATAAACATTGGACTAACATAACATACATGCTATAGTTCATATAATAAGTATAAAGATTGAGTTCCTTACTCAATTAGCATGCTTTACTCAATCAACGTAGTCTTAAGTTGACTTTAACATTTCTTACATTCAACGTATATATAACACATCATGCTCTTTGCAATAAAGATTTAAAACAGTTAATCACCAAGTTCACATAGAAAATAGGAACTTGAAGACTTTCCTTGGTCGTTGTTTACCAATAATAGTTTAACAACTTACAACTATCTGCACTTCACGTGCCCTACACAATTATATAATCATTCACATTAACTATTAGTCATATAGCAATGCATAGTAGATGTAATGTAAACTTTACTCTACATCTCATAACCCTTCCTATTATCAATACACAATGTTCAATTTTATTGTGTTAACTTTCGACTTATATCTCACTATATTTCATATTCGAAGTTCGTTCAAGTTTTAAGTCTTGCTTTGACTACTTATTGGTTTTATATTAACCCTATTCAATATCTTATAATATTCATTTCATTTGATTTAAAACACTTTTTACGTTCATTAACACTTATCACGGCGTTTGACGTTTATTAAATCTACGCCCAATTTGTCTCTCTTGTGTGTGCTTAGTATACGTATACAACTTATCTAATATAACATTTATTAATGTTAAGCATCATTATACTTCATAATATTCATGTTCTATATCTTAGAACAACATCTTTTATCGTCAAGAGCACTACACTTGCATACGTGCATGCCCGACGCCCTTCGATTGCCTCTAAAAACACAACAGTCGTAAAGATGACCATTTTGACACCTGTTCCAGACCTCAAATTAAAAAACGTAAAGAATAAAATTTGTAGGTCTATTCGTTTTCATTCCGGATCATCTTGAATCACCTCAATCGGAGTTCGTATGAAAACATTATACCTATTTTACTAAAATAGGTTAAAATAGTCACACCTGACATATGGTAGCGATTGCGCCAATTAAAACTTTGGGCATAGCATGCAATTTGCACCCCAAATGACTTAGGGCATAGCGCAATTCATGCAGATGTAAAACAGGACACAAGCTCTTTGTTATCGCGATTTTTTTGACCCTTTTCTCCTACTAATCTTCATAACTTGAGTTATACACATCCAAATTAGTTCGTTTTTGATTCTATGGATTCGTAATTCATAGAACTACAACATACTAGAATTATAACAATTTATAAAAACATTAACCAACCTAAAATTTGACCCAAAAAACATGTTCGTACTCTATTTTCATGTTTTAACATCTCTAGCGAAATCGAACACCATGAATTTGTTTCTTAACCATTTCGATTCATTTAACTTTCGTTGTTTTCGTAATTCAACATACTAAAAACATATATCATCAATTTTAGATTATATCACGACTTCATCATAAATTTTGATTCCAAAACAAGCCTTAATGTATATATATCCATAAAACTCAATTTCTTCATTCTAAAACATGTTTCCATGGATTTGATTTCTGAAAATCATTTCTAGATAACAACTAAAAGATTATAAACATCTAACAACATATATATATATATATATATATATTTAGCAATTCCAACTAAATTTCCAAATTTAAAGGATAACTCAAGAACATCCAAACCAAGAAGAAACTAGGTTATTTACCTCTTAATTCTTGTTTAGCTTTGTTAGGAGATGTTAGAGAATTACTATTTCCTTCTTGTTTTCAGGAATTTCTCTTCCAATTGCCTCTCAATTCCTCTCTAGAGCTCTCTCTCCCTCTGTATTTTTCTCTTCTAGCTTTAGCCTTAGGATTATACGTATACACTAACTGATATAATACGTTAAAAAACCAAAAAGGCTTTATCAGTTATAATACGCCAAAGGCCACAAGGCCATGTTTGGCAATCCTCTTAAAATCTCATTTTAGTTTATTTTTATATTACTTATATAATATAGTCCTGTCACATTTATTAAATTTAAATCACAATCATTATTTAACCTTATAATATTTATTTAACCAATATAATTCTCAATATTTATTTAATAAATACTAATCTTCTACTTTAATTATCCCTTTAATTATATTATTCGTTTAATTCAATAATTTATAATTTAATTAGTCTCTAATTAAATTATCATCAATACACTTTAATAAAATTACTCCATAACAACATCCATGAATTTAATTTATTTAACAAATAAATCAACCAAACTATTTATTTATTTTACTAATCTTATTCAGATTAATTTTCTTTTCATAACAAATTCATTTAATTTCTTCAATAGTTAAATTAACTATTAAACCTCACTTTCCCAATATATGAATATATATTTCTCTTTACACCAGATCACATATTTCAAAATATATAGCACGTATATATACATACTCAAACTCAAAACATCTCATAATAAAAATTTTAATTATTAAATTCTTATTTTAATAACTTATAAAAATTTGGTTGTCACATGGCGACTCAGAATGGGTGATGTATACCTATTTTGGGGGCGTCACACCACAAGCTAAACAACTTTTATGTTTCCAACAAAAATGATGCACATGTATATAGTATTTACAGAATCAGGATCCTTATAAAATCTACTAACACATGACAATATAAATTAATTGATTTGGATAATAAAAACTCATGGAAGTATTAATTTATTAATCCGGACAAATAAGATAAGTATTATTTTACCATAACTTAAAGCATGCATGAATAGATAATAATGTTAATATGCACACATAAAATGTCCTAGAGCCTTGTATTGAAAAATGTAATATTCGCAAAGACCTTACATAATTTTCTTAGGACACAAATCTTCAAATCTTTCAACAATGATCCTTTCATCATCTTCCTGAAATTTCATAATAAACAAATTATTCCAAACTATCAAGTCATCATCAAAACAATAAGGTTAGAATATTAACAAGTCAACATTCTCCCCCTTTTTGATGATGATAACACCAAAATTATAAATAATTTCCATCATGCCTTTTGTTTAGGCATTATTTATCCTGCAAAATTGTTAGCTATAACAAATATTAGATAAAATAAAATTTAGCAACATAATATCTAATACTGGCTCCAGCCAAATCGTTTTAAACAACCCATCAAAAAATAGAATCTCAACAAACTTAAACAAATACTGGCTCCAGCCAAATCGTTTTTAAACAAAACCAACAAAATATCATCGAAATCCAAAATCAGCTAATACTTCTTCACATTAACCAACTTGCTTCTTCACCAGCAACTCATCTGTGTCTCCCCCTTTGTCATCACCAAAAGGTCATCAAATATCAATATCGTCAACGTGTATCATACGCAGAGGACGAGAAGTGAAATGGGGATGATGCAAAAGACGATGAAGTTTTTCTTCATAAGAAAATTCGTGAGCAAAATGAGGAGGACGAGGAATAAAGGTTGTATTGGTTAAAGGCAGGTCAAGAAAATCTCCAACATACCCGGCCATCCAATTACATCGAGGCCAATCCGGGATTGGAGAGTGCATCCTGTCAAAGTGTAGCTTCCTACCAACATCATTAATACGATGAGACATAAAATCATCAAATTCTCCAATTTGGTAACTCAACAACTTCAGTTCTTGACTTAATTGACAAGAATTTCTGTTGATCTTCTTGTGAAGAGATTCAACCATAGGCATTGTGTGACGCCCCCAAAATAGGTCCACACGACCCATTCTGAGTCACCAGATATCATACTATAAAAATCAAATACAAACTTCATTTATACAACCGCTTGAGCGGCGTATGAGAATCGACCCACAGTTAAACTGTGAGTTTTAATACAAATGTATGTAACTCTCATGGTGCCTCAACCACAACCTTACAATGGTACCTTAAAATCGTTGGGAAGTGCTCAAGGAATCCTTCGTATATGGGAGGCCATACGTCTAGGTTATGATAGATATCATATGTCCATAGAATTATCCTTAGTTGACCCAATAGACCCCAAAGAAAAATGAGAAGATTACTATCATGTTCTTTCCAATGGTGAGTCTTCTCTTGACATATAACTATCTCCACTGTCTGCAAATTGAAAATTATATTTCAACCAAACTCTAAGATCATATAGGTAGTGCTCGTAGATATACTCAACAAGTGGATGTGCACAACCCTGTCTTATGATAACACGAGGTTGTATGTCATTAGACATCTTGTATGATAGTGGCAAAACACCCTTCTAAAAGTTGGGTTCACCTCACCCTATTCGGTTCATCAAAATTAAATGTCAAATGACATATACAATATGACACACTTATCTAAAGTTCTCAATAAAATTATTACCATACTATTTAGGGAGAACCTCAATAGTTATAGACCACCGTTTTATTCCCCTGTTATCCCCGCTCGACCCGGCAACACTCTTATTACCTGAAAGGAATTATGAAGCAAAAGGGTGAGCACAACTAGCTTAGTAAAGAATATCATGACTAAAGATAATTAAATTATCAATAGCCTTCATTATTATACCGAATAATCCCTGGTCATAATCATACCAAGTCCATCTATGCACGTAAGCCAAAGATGACTTTCATCAAAATATAAGCATGAGGATGATGACAATGATATAAGAAATAATCAAACGAAATCAAGGATAAATATTAAAGACTTTAAATTTATCCAGAGTTTAAAAATATCCAAATTGTCAACATGATACTGCTTCGTAGAGTAAAATTCAAGAACAATATTCATGTACCAAAAATAATTTGGACAAAAAAGAAATATATTTTTTGGGTAAATAGTACCATGTGAATAGTACCATATGAATTGTACCCCGACATGAAAAGTACCCCAAATACCCGAGTGAATAATATTCAGGTGAATAGTAACTCGTGAATAGTACTCCGATCGACAAGAAAAGAGCCCTGAATACCCGAGTAAATAATACTAGAGTGAATAGTAATCGGGTGAATAGTAACCCATGAATAGTAACTCTTAAAAGAAAAATACCAAAGAAAATGATATTCTATGACGAGTACAAAAGAAATGATATCTCAGACGAGTATAATAGAATATATGAAAGTGCAAATGGATTTTCACCTGCCATGCGGTAATCCACGTAGACAGATCATTTCCACAATTTAATAAAGAATGAATACGAAGGATCATTCACCATGCACGCGGTAATCCACATAGACAGGTTATTCCAACAAAATAATAAAGAATGGAATAACAGAAGAATTCACCATGCATGCGGTAGTCCGCGTAGATTGGTTATTCCAACAGAATAATAAAGAATGGAACCAGGTCATGTGTAATCCGCACAGACAGGATATTCCAACAGAATAATAAAGAATGGAACCGGTAAGTATGTGTCCGCATGCAGACAGGATATTCCAACAGAATAATAAAGAACGGAACCAGGTCATGCGTAATCCACATAGATAGAATATTCCAACAGAATAATAAAGAATGGAATAACAACAGAATTCACCAGGCATGCGATAGATCGCACAGACATTTTATTCCATTAGAATAATAAATAATGGAATAACAGAAGAATTTCACCATATATGCGGTACTTCGCATAGAGAGGTTATTTGAACATAATAATAAAGAATGGAATAACAACCCTTACGAGTATTGAAAGAAAATAACTCTCTTCAAGAATACGAAAGAATAATACCCCTTACTATAATAATAATATCCCTTACCTTAGAAGAAAACTAGATACTGGAGTAGTGAGGTAGCAGACTTCTCTTCTTCTTTCTCTCTATAATTTCTCTCTATAATAATTGCTCTATAGCTTTAGTGAATTGGTGAAAATTAATGAAGGATTGAGCTTCTATTTATAGGAAAATATAGTTTCATTAATTGCACATTTTGGGGCTCAAAATATTACAGTATAATACCTTCATCTTTTCCTTCATTTCTAATTTAGTCATCCATGTATTATCAAACTTGCACCACCTCTCCTAATAGTAAATCATGTGAATTAATAGTTAATCATGTGACTCAATAGTTCTAAACATGTGATAATTTTAATTATAGTATAATACCTTCATCTATACCTTCATTTTTAACTTAGTCATGCAAGTATTATCAATCTTGCACCAACTCCCCTAATAGTAAATCATGTGAATCAATAGTACACACATGTGAACACATAGTTATAAGCATGTGAATTAATAACAATTAATTGCTCATTTATCCGCTTAATTACCCAATTGGTCAATATAACCTCCAGACATTAATTATTATCAAAATATATGTCGATTTCCACTAACACTAATAATTCCAACACAATGGAACTATCAATTTCATTTTTAATAAACATGAACTTATTCATCATTAATATTATAATTCACAATATTTAACACCCAGGTCGTTCCCAGGATAGAGGGGGATTTTCTATAAGGATTTATCCTTATTGGCGCGTAAATAGGTGGCCAAACCTCTCCTTGACAAAACTTCTAGACATTGTAAATATTGCAAATAATAATATGAATAAATTTGTCATCTCAATTATTGATTTAATAATATAACATATTATACAAATGATACTGTGACATTAATTAAACCAATAATATGAGAGATATGATGCAACAATTACTGTAGCAATAATTGAGTATAACTGAGTGACTTCTTACGTAAGCATCAATAATCAATATCGTGTGCTACTATGCAACCACGCATATTAATGTACTTTTACTACCGGGTAGTTCAACAGTTTTAACGGTAACACTTTCGCCGTTATTTTTATAAAAAGATAATTCTGTCATTTTCTTACTACGACAATACTTTCGTTGTGGGGTCCACCAATGATTATGTTGTCGTATGAATATTCCCTATGAAAATGAATATTCCCCAACCAATCGAATATTCTCCGATACAACGAATAACAACTTGCTTACTTTATAAAATTTTCAAATATCACCCTTAACTTTAACCCTTTCTCAATTTAACTATTTACTAAATAAAATAATAATTATAAAAAAATTGAATACTTTAATTTCATAATTTCAGGATCTCACAATCTCCCCTCCTTATAAAATTTTGCCCTCGAAATTTACGTACCTAGTAGTTCGAAGAGATGAGAATACCTTGTTTTCTTTTCAGATTGTACCTTCCCAGTTATTTCCTCTGTATCATGATTTTCCCATTGCTCATCTCCTATATTTCAGATATCATTCTAGAATATATCTTCAAAACAATGGTTAATTGACATATCACAATTTGTCAACTTATAAAGTAAAAATTTCAGCTTAGGTAAGTCACACACTAGCGAAGTATATTACTCATCCCTTCCTTCCTAGTCCTAGACTCACATCTCAGCCATGGATCATATACGAAAGCTTTAATACCAACCGTGACGCCCCCAAAATAGGTCCACACGACCTATTCTGAGTCGCCGGATATCATACTATAAAAATCAAATACAAACTTCATTTATACAACTGTTGAATTGTCGTACAGAATACGACCACAATTAAACTATGAGTTTTAATACAAATGTATGTAACTCTCATTGTGCCTTGACCACAACCTTACAATGGTACTTTACATAAAAGTACAGTAAAAAACTGTTTTAGAAATTAAAATCTTTGGGTAGTGCTCAAGGAAACCTTCGTACATGCGATGCCATGCGTCTAGGTTATGATAGATATCATATGTCCACAGAATTATCTTTGGTTGACCCAATAGCCCCCAAAGAAAAGCGAGAAGATTACTATCATGTTCTTTCCAATGATGAGTCTTCTCTTGACATATAACTATCTTCGCTGTCTACAATTGAAAATTATATTTCAACCAAACTCCAAAGATCATATAGGTAGTGCTCGTAAATATACTTAGCAAATGGATGTGCACAACCCTATCTTATGATAACATGAGGTTGTATGTCATTAGACATCTTGTATGATAGTGGCAAAACACCCTTCTAAAAGTTTGGTTCACCTCACCCTATTCGGTTCACTAAAATTAAATATCAAATGACGTATACAATATGACACACTTATCTAAGTTCTCAATAAAATTATTACCATACTATTTAGGGAGAACCTCAACAGCTATAGACCGCCGTTCTATTCCCCTGTTATCCCCGCTTGACTCGACAACACTCTTATTACCTGAAAGAAATTGTGAAGCAAAAGGGTGAGCACAACTAGCTTAGTAAAGAATATCACGACTAAAGATAATTAAATTATCAATAGCCTTCATCAGTAATAAATCAAAGATTTAGAATATATGGTAGATGATAAAACTTTTCAACCATAGTTGCAGCGGAACGAGCAATCCATTAGAAGAGTCAAATAGACCATCAGGTCTATTATGTTCTCCATGTTAAAAGTCCACCAATAATGTTTTATCCCTGTAACATCAATCAACAATTCATGTCCACAATCATGTGAATAACTCATAATCATAATTGTGATTCTAAATTCCTCTTCGCACCCAGGACGTAGATAATTTTCATCACCTATCTTTACCTGAAACATCAAAAATCATTGTTATACCAAATCACAATTCTTTCTCATAATCATACTAATAAATTCATCTTTGCACTACGGCCAAAGATATTCATTAACAATTCATCTTTTCACTACAGGCCAAAGACATACAACTATATTTTAGAAGAGTCAAGTAGAGCATGATAGCTACTATCTTTTATGAATTAAATGTATAATCAATATTTTATCGCTGAGACCCAGCTTAATAAATAATTCACATCATCAAATCATCCCTGCACTACAGCCAAGGATATTCATTAGTATTATAACCAAGAATTATCCATGCACTACGGGCCAAGGATATTCGTGTTTTCAACACTGGTCATGATTATATCGAATAATCCCTGTTTATAATCATACCAACAACTGTCCATCAATTAACTATCGGCCAATGAGGACTTTTACCACATCATTCGTTATATTACGGTCATGATTATACAGAATAATCCCTGGTCATAATCATACCATGTCCATCTATGCACGTAAGCCAAAGATGACTTTCATCACAATATAAGCATGAGGATAATGACAATGATATAAGCAATAATCAAACGAAATCAAGGATAAATATTAAAGACTTTAAATTTATCCAGAGTTTAAAAATATCCAAATTGTCAACATGATACTGCTTCGTAGAGTAAAATTCAAGAATAATATTCATGCACCAAAAATAATTTGGATAGAAAAGAAATATATTTTTTGGGTAAATAGTACTTATGAATAGTACCCTGTGAATAGTACTTTGGGAATAGTACCTCGTGATTAGTACCCCGACATGAAAAGTACCCCAAATACTCGAGTGAATAATATTCGGGTGAATAGTAATTTGGGTAAATAGTAACTCGTGAATTGTACTCAGACACGAAAAGTGCCCCAAATATCCGAGTGAATAATACTAGTGAATAGTAACTTGTAAAAGAAAAATACCAAAGAAAATGATATTCCATGACGAGTACAAAAGAAATGATATCTCATACGAGTATAATAGAATATACGAAACTGTAAATAGATTTTCACCCGCCATGCGGTAATCAACATAGACAGATCATTTCCACAATTTAATAAAGAATGAATACGAAGGATCATTCACCATGCACGCGATAATCCACATAGACAGGTTATTCCAACATAATAATAAAGAATGGAATAATATAATAATTCACCATGCATGCGGTAGTCCTCGTAGACAGGTTATTTCAACAGAATAATAAAGAATGGAACCAGATCATGCGTAATCTGTACAGACAGGATATTCCAACAGAATAATAAATAATGGAACTAGGTCATGCGTAATCCGCACAGACAGAATATTCCAACAAAATAATAAGGAACGGAACCAGGTCATGCGTAATCCGCACATACAGGATATTTCAACAGAATAATAAAGAATGGAATAACAACAGAATTCACCAGGCATGCGATAGACCACACAGACGGGTTATTCCAACAGAATAATAAAGAATAGAATAACAGAAGAATTTCACCATATATGCGGTACTTCCCATAGATAGGTAATTCCAATATAATACTAAAGAATGGAATAACAACCCTTACGAGTATTGAAATAAAATAACTCTCTTCATGAATACGAAAGAATAATACCCTTACTATAATAATAATATCCCTTACCTTAGAAGAAAATTGGATACTAAAATAGTGAGGTAACAGACTTCTCTTCTTCTTTCTCTCTATAATTTCTCTCTATAATAATTGCTCTATAGCTTTAGTGAATTGGTGGAAAATAATTAAGGAATGAGCTTCTATTTATAGGAAAATATAGTATCAGTAATTGCACATTTTGGGGCTCAAAATATTACAGTATAATACCTTCATCTTTTCCTTCATTTTTAATTTAGTCATCCAAGTATTATCAAACTTGTACCACCTCTCCTAATAGTAAATCATGTGAATCAATAGTAATCGGGTGACTCAATAGTTCTAAACATGTGAAAAATTTAATTATATTATAGAACCTTCATTTAAACCTCCATTTTTAACTTAGTCATGCAAGTATTATCAATCTTGCACCGACTCCCCTAATAGTAAGTTATGTGAATCAATAGTACACACATGTGAATACATAGTTATAAGAATGTGAATTAATAGCAATTAATTGCTCATTTATCCACTTAATTATCTGATTGGTCAATATAATCTCCAGACATCAATTATTATCAAAATAGATGTCCATTTCAACTAACACTAATAATCCCAACACAATGGAACTATCAATTTCATCTTTAATTAAAATGAACTTATTCATCATTAATATTATAATTCACAATATTTAACAACTAGGTCATTCCCAGGAAAGAGGGGGCTTTCCGATAAGGATTTCTTCTTATTGGCGCGCAATTAGGTGACCAAATCTCTCCTTGACAGAACGTTTAGACATTGTCAATATTACAAATAATAATATGAATAAATTTATCATCTCAATTATTGATTTAATAATATAACATATTATACAGATGATACTGTGACATTAATTGAATCAATAATATGAGAGATATGATGCAACAATTGCTGTAGTAATAATTGAGTATAACTGAGTGACTTCTTACGTACACATCAATAATCAATACCGTGTGCTACTATGAAACCACGCGTATTACTGTACTTTTACTACCGGGTAGTTCAACAGTTTTAACGGTAACACTTTCCCCGTTTTTTTTATAAAAAAATAATTTTGTCGATTTCTTACTACGACAATACTTCCGTTGTGGGGTCCACCAATGATTATGTTATCATATGAATATTCTCTATAAAAATGAATATTCCCCAACCAATCGAATATTCTCCGACACAACGAATAACAACTTGCTTACTTTGTAAAATTTTCAAATATTACCCCCTTAACTCTAACCCTTTCTCAATTTAACCATTTACTAAATAAAATAATAATTATAAGAATATTGAATATTTTCATTTCATAATTTCGGGATCTCACACATTGTGTGCAACTCAAATCCTTCTTGTAAATCGATAAACTCATCCTCTATTTGAGAAAAATATTTGTTCAAATCATTGGCCCGAATAGGCAGTTTTACTTTTTCTAAAACTAAAAGCCTTTTTTTAACATCAATAATATTAGAATGCATAAGCTCTTGATTTTTGAGAATTTGAGTTAACAAATCGACTACTCCTGAAGATGAGACTGATGAAGTAGGAAGTGTATAGGAAGTGGGATTATCATATGGTAAATCAAACGAGATAGAACTCTTTGGAGTAGGAATAGGATCAGGAACAATTCGAACAAACAAGCCATCAATACACGAGATATGAGATTGTTTTAAATTAGCAGAATCAATGAATTCATTGTGTGACACGACAATTTCATCATCAAGAAAGATTTTAAAATGCTAAAATATTTATGTCAAAAATAATCCATAGGGCAGAAACTTTTTAATTTACTGAATACAACTCAGCATGTGGGACAACATCATAAAAGAGTAATTAAAACTAACACCTTTTAAAATAATTTCAACAACCATAAGATCTTGGTAAGTAAAATCTCCTCCACCGCGTACTCATGGAAACAGATTGTAACGAAGCAGTTTGTGCAATATACATGCAAGTGGACACACATCAACAATTTTGGGGGTAAACAGAGTAGTCAAAGATGAATCATTCATCACAATGTGAAGTTGCTCAAGGGGAGGAAATGGTATATTAGCAGCACCTTTGAGAGTAAAAGGACAAGGACCCGAAAAAGGAATATAAAAAATACTTCCAAAATCAACAACCGTGAAAAATAGAGACTTTCCCTTCACAAAGGACGTGTAACAATCCCCATTACACTCTAAATTTGTGTAAAATTGTTGTACCAATCAAGGATACGCCCTAGTGGGGGGAAGAGCATAGCAGAAATACCACGAGAAGGGAAAAGTTTTTCTAAATAAGATTTTTTGAAATAAAATAGATCCATAATTTTCTCATAAACAAATTGTTTGGTAGCAATAGAAGTTTTAAAGCAGGCTTCAAAATTTAGACCCCGAAAGAAAATGTCTGGCAAATCTGAAGTAGTAGAGAAAGGGTTTACCAAATTAGATAGAGACTCTAATTTAGAGGAAGGAGGCTCTGAAGCAAGAGATTGTGGGGACTTCTTTAGGAAGGAAAAGCTGGAATCAGACCCATCAGAATCGTCAGAAGAAACATGGACAGATGTCTGGCAAGGTTGTCTCTTGGACTTTTTTGGTCATCTCACAGTATAAGAAGATCGCAGATGATTTCCTTCTTTGATGGTGATTCCGGATGATCGTTTGTTGGCGCAAAACTTCATTATTGTTGTGGAAATTAGAACGTTAAAGAATAATGGAGAAAGTTCTAAGTGTATGTCAAAAGAGGAGGTGCTCTGTGTTTAATAGGGAAGTGTTGGACACCGAACAGACTTCATTGAAAAGATAAACAACCCTCAGCTCTTGTCTTTTCAAATTTCAAATCCCATAATAATATCTACCATTAATTATGCCAAATATATATGTCTCCCTTAGTTTTCAGTTAAGAACAAATAACGTATATCAACATGACGCGTTTAAAATCATATCATGCAGATATATTGTATATTTGAAATATTTGATGCATGAAATATTTTAGTACGTAATTAATATTTATACTATGCACATTCCAAGTTCTCTCCTTAGCATGCAAAATCTTTCTTCACTTAAGGGTTTGATAAAATATCACTTAATTGTTTTTCTGTTGGAATAAAAATTAATTTAATTAATCCTTTCGAAACATTATCCCCTAAAAAATGATGCCTAACCTCTATATGTTTTCTGCGTGAATGCAAAACAGGATTCTATGATATGTCAATAATGCAAGAATTATCATAGTAAATAGGCACACTATCACATAAAACATCAAAGTCACATAAAGTTTGTTTTAACCATAAAATTTGAAAGCAGCAACTCCCTGCAACTAGATATTCACCCTCAGTGGTTGATAATGCAACTGTAGTTTGCTTTTTACTGTGCCACATAACAAGACTGTGACGTAAAAATGTTCAAGCTCCACTAGTACTTTTTTTATCAATTTGACATCCTGCATAGTCAGCATCTGAATAGCCCATTAGTTCAAAATGATTGCAAATTGGATAAAATAATACCAAATTAATTGAACCACTTAAATATTTAAAAAATCTTTTAACAGCTTGTAAGTGTGATTCTTTAGGTTTTGCTTAAAATCGTGCACATAAACAAACACTATACATAATATCTGGTCTAGATGCAGTTACATATAATAAACATCCAATCATACCTCGATATTTAATTACCTCCACATCTATACCTTTTTCATCAGACGTAAGCTTTATTGAAGTGCTCATCGGTGTAGCCTTTGAGTTTGATCCTTTAAAACCAAACCTTTTGAGTAGCTCTTTTGTATATTTGGTTTGATACATATATATACCTTGCTTTGTTTGCTTGATTTGGAGTCCCAAAAAGTAGTTAAGTTCTCCCATTAGACTCATATCGAACTCCTTGTGCATGCACTTAGAAAACCACTCACAAAGGAAATCATTAGTAGTACCAAAAATTATATCATCTACATATATTTGTACAATAATAATATCTTCATTTTCATGCCTTATAAATAATGTAGAATCAATTTTTCCTCTAATAAAACCATTTGAAAGTAAATACTTACTCAACCTTTCGTACCAAGCCCTTGGAGCCTGTTTTAGTCCATAGAGAGCTTTCTTTAGCTTATAGACATGGTTTGGATACATTTTATGTTCAAATCCAGGAGGCTATTTTACATATACCTCTTCATTGATGTATCCGTTGAGAAAGGCGTTCTTTACATCCATTTGATACAGTGTTAACTTCTTGTAACAAGCAAATGCTAACAAGGTGCAGATGGACTCTAGTCTAGCGACTGGGGTGTAAGTTTCTTCGTAGTCGATCCCTTCTTGTTGATTGTATACTTGAGCTACTAGCCTTATTTGTTACGAGTGATTGTTCCATGCTTATCAAGCTTATTCTTGAATATCGACTTTGTTCCAATGATAGAAACATCTTTAGGAGGGGGCATAAGTTCCCAGACTTGGTATCATTCAAATTGCTGAAGTTCTTCTTGCATTGCCATTAGCCAGCTTTCATCTAGGATAGCTTCCTTAGAATTCTTTGGCTCAACTTGTGATAGGAATGCAGAAAATACACATTAATTTTGCAATCCTCTCCTTGTAGTAATTTCTTTGTTTATATCTCCAATGATGTTTTCTGGTGGATGATTATTGAGATATCTCGTAGTCTTTGGCATTTTCACATCATTTATTTCTTCTTCTTGTTGAGGGATATCAAATTTAAGCTCTTGTGTTGTTCTTTGTTCCACTTCTTGCGAGCTTTCCAAATCAACTTGTTGGATTTGTCCATTCGGCTTACTGAATAGATTTTTCTGGTTTGCTGGATTCACAGAAATCTCCAAATTTCCTGCATCCTCATTCTTTCTTTTGGAAGATCATTGTGAGTTTCATTAAATGTAATATGAACAGACTCTTCAACACATAGCTTGGTAATATTAAATACACGATAAGCTTTACTATTTTGCGAATAACCAATTAAAATTCCTTCATAAGATTTAGCATCAAATTTTCCCAAGTTATCTCTAGTATTTAGTATAAAACATTTAGATCCAAAAATTTTGAAATATCCTATACTAGGAATCTTATTATTTAAAAGTTCATACGGAGTCTTCAAAATGATTAGACGAATACGTACTCTATTCAGAACATAGCAAGAGGTGTTTACAACTTCGGCCCAAAACTTTTTAGGAAGTTACTTTCTTGTAATAAAGTTCTAGCTATTTCTTGTAATGTTCTATTCTTTCTTTCTACTACACCATTTTTTTGAGGGGTTCTTGGGGCTGAAAATTCATGACTAATTCCTTTTTGATCACAAAATATTATAAAGTCTTTTTGAAATTCAGTACCATGATCACTTCTTATCTTTACAAGTTTGAGACTATATTTTGTTTCCAAGTTTCTTATTAATTTCTCGAATTCTTTAAATGCTTCATCTTTAGTTCTTAAAATTAATACCCAAGTATATGTAGAAAAATGATCTACTATTACAAATGCATAAAACTTACCATTTATACTAGTATGTCTTTCTAGTCCAAATAAATCAAGATGAAGTAATTGTAAAGGAGAAGAAGTTGATGCCATGTTCTTTGTTGTAAACGATGTTCTTACCTGTTTCCCAAGTTGACAAGGAACACATATTCCTTTCTTTTCATACTTTATCTTTGACAACCCTTTGACAAGATTCTTTGAGTATAATTTCATGATTAAATCCATGTGAACATGTCCCATCCTCTTATGCCACAAATTAGCCTCATCTTGTACAGATGCAAGACATAGTTTTTCATCATGTTGCTTAAAATCAATTGTATATATATTTCTTTCCCTTTGTGCAACTAGAGTAATATTGTTAGTACCATGAGAAATAGTGCATTTTTCTTTATAAAAACTAACTTGATGACCATTATCCATTAATTGACTTATACTAATAAGATTAAATTTAAGTTGACTAACAAGATGTACATTATAAATATTTTCCTTACCATTTCCTATTTTACCTTTTTCGATTATTTTGCAGGTTCGATTATCTCCAAATGTAATTGTTCCATTTTTCTTCTTGATTTTTAGTTCTACAAACTTTGATTTGTCACCAGTCATGTGCCGTGAGCATCCACTATCAAGAATCCATTTTTGAGATGGAACCCTTTCCTTGAGACATACCTATCAAGAAATAATAATTCATCCTTTTGGTACCCACATCCTTTTGGGTCCTTTAATGTTAATTGCACGTATATCATCCTTTTTAACCCATATCTTTTTAATTTTATTTTTCTTAAAACAGTTTATGTCCAAGTGACCTTTAATACCACAATTTCTACACATTGTAAAAGGAAAGCAATAATTTAATCTAAAATGTGATTCTGATTTGAACTTTTTTATAGCACCCTTTTTATGAATAGGATTATAACCAATTCCTTGTCTTTCAAAACTAGGTATGACATTTAAATTTTCTTCACCTTAAACAAATTTAGCAAGAAATAATTTTAGTTAATCTATTTCTTTTTGAAGTTCATTATTAGGAAGGGTTTTATCAAGTGATTTATCACTAAATGCATTAATACACACATCTCTCATTTTTAGTTCATTTATCAATTTTTGGGCTTCATTATGAATAAAATTTACCTTATTAAAAAGTATTTTGTTATAATTATCTAAATAATCAATTTTAGCAATTAAAACCTTTTCTTCTTTACATGTAGATTCTTTTTCAATATCTTTCTTTTCATCTATTAAAGAGTCTACCTCACTCATTAATGTATTTACCAAATCTTTCAAATATGTATTCTTTTCTTTCAATTTATCATTTTCTTGTTTCAATGAATTAAACTCAAAATAAGATACCTCGTTTGATTCACCTTCTATTCCCATGAAGCACACTTGAGGTATTTCGTCCTTAGCATCGACTTCAACTTTGGACTCTTCTTCATCACTCCAAGTAACGAGTGCCTTGTTTCTCTTATTATCCTTAAAGCGAGATTTTCCTTTGTGAATTTATAAACCAAAGAGAATACATGGCGTTAATAAATTATCTCAAGATTATGCAAATATTTAAATTTTAATTATTAAGAAAATTTACTTTTAAAGTAAAGCAAGCAATAAAATCTACACCAAGATTTTTACGTGGTTCAACTATTACCCTCTATAATAATAGCCCAGTCCACATCCAATACCAACTAGTATTGGAGACTCGCTTTTATTTCTTTAAATTGACCCATGTTGCAAAATTGATTCTATCAATTTTTAATTACAATATTTCACTTGAGCATACTTGCTCCTTGTGCACCAATGCACCCCTTAAGCACATATGCTTCCTTGAACCTGTTGTAAACAAACCATAATCCACCTGGATTAAATTTCTTTAGACAACACTTAGTCCAAAAAATATAAGATTACAAATATAGAGGTTTAATGATCAAAACAAATAATCAATTTAACAATGCAAGGCCCAACTAATGAATGCAATGATCAAGTAGTAAAAGAGATATCACCAATCTGAAGCTCACGAAAATAGCTGAGAAATAATCTGAAATTAATTTCACAGCAGCTGAGAATTTTCACTAAGAATAATATAATAGATTTTCAAGTATATTAGTGCAAAGATAAATTCAAGTGTTGTATATTTTTCACTAATATCAATTCTCTTTTTATAGCCCAATTTATTACCGTTGCTCAATAAAACAATTTTGTTGTATATCATCAAAATTATATACGTTGCCAACATAACTCAAAAAGATAAGAAACGTTCCAATTTTATTTTCGTTGGAAAGTAATCTTAAGGAAAACAGATATAGACTATTTTTAAGATAACCCACAAGGATAATAGGTTCCATGTAAAACTCATATAGTTCATATGAATAATACATGTCGCCTCAAAAATGATAAGAGATACTTCCTTTTCAAACTTAAAGGATAATGAAGTGTAAGTTGTGTAAATAAGATGAAGTGTAAAGTGAACCAACTTTCCAAGATAATGATTATCTTATATTTTCAAGATTTATGCAATTAATCCACTATATGATAGTAATCATATCTTCTGCCGCCACAAGCTAAACTACTTTTATGTTTCCCACAAAAATGATGCACATGTATATAGTATTTATAGAATCAGGATCCTCATAAAATCTACTAACACATGACAGTATAAATCAATTGATTTGGATAATAAAACCTCATCGAAGTATTAATTTATTAATCCGGATAAATAAGATAAGTATTATTTTACCATAACTTAAAGCATGCATGAATAGATAATCATGTTAATATGCACACATAAAATGTCCTAGAGCCTTGTATTGAAAAATTAAATATTTGCAAAGACCTTACATAATTTTCTTAGGACACAAATCTTCAAATCTTTCAACAATGATCCTTTCATCAACTTCCTGAAGTTTCATAATAAACAAATTAGTCCAAAATATCAAGACATCATCAAAACAATAAGATTAGAGTATTAACAAGTCAACAAAAGTTGTAAATAATTATATATATAAAAGCCGTAATATATATATATATATATATATATATATATATATATACAGACAATCGACCGCTATGAAGTAAACTTCATGGGGGATTGAAAATGTAAATACATAAAAGCGGTAAATATATGTATAGATACATGATCAACCTCCACGAAGCACCTCCATGGGGGATCAGAAATGTAAATAAAGTAGTAAAGACGATCAACCACCACGAACTAAACTCTGGGCAGGACGAAATGAAAATAAAGCAGTAAAAATGATCAACAGCCATGAAGTAAACTTCAAGCAGGACTAAATATAAATAAATCAATAAAAGGCCACAAAGTAAACTCCAGGTTTGACAGAAATATATATATATATATAACTAATAAATGCTCCGGATATAAAATCCAGGCTCATCGAACATAGTTCGACAATAGTTTATATATGTGTATATATATATATATATAAGCAATAAATTCTCTTGACGTGAGTCTAGGCTCATCGAATAGAGTTCGACAACAGTTTATATATAAGTATATATATATATATAAGCAATAAACGCTCCGGACGTGAGTCCAGGCTCAATCGAGGCATAACTAAATAATGTTAGTCATATATATATATATATAAAGAAATAAAAGGCCACGGACCGAAGTCGGGGCATACACACGCAACACGACACTCAACATATAGAACAGTGTGTTCAGAATGTGGAGAAAAGGCTTTAAGAAAGGTACGAAGGCTTACAGTGGACTGCCAAAGAAGACTTCAATAGCTTTAAATGGATGAACACTCGATTCGCATCGATAAAATATAGAAATATATGAGCTCACAAGTGTTTAAAATGAGAAATCATTTAGTTTATAGTGTGTACAGAGCAAATTGGATAGGACTTATTCGCCTTTTTCTCTTCCAAAATGGACTGTTCGCTCGAACCTTTATAACTTTCAATCCGGGAGTCCGATGGAAGCGTGCCATACCATTCTGAAAAGCTCTTTCTGAGAGCTATGCAATGACATAAGATTTTCCCTTTTTTGATTCCAGGAAGATGGTTCCATGAATAAAATAGCATTTTTAGGTCTCCATTAGGCAGTCCGTTGAGCTGTTTTGCGTAGTTTGTGATCGGAAGTTAAAATGTGGTTATCTCCAATTTTCACACAATTATCTCTGAGGTTGGCCTGTTGTTGACTCTGACTATCCTCATGGTTATCTCTAAGGTTGGCTTGACCTCTTAGGGTTACTCTAGGCTTTGAACTTCATCCCCCGGGGTTATCTCTGGGGTTAGAACTGATTTTCTCGGGGTTATCTCTAGGTTTGGAAACTGGATCTCCCGGACTATCTCCGGGGTTAGAATTGATGTTGTGGTCATCCGGGGTTATCTCTGGAGTGTGAAACAGATGATTTTGTCCTCCTTCATAGTTAGTAATAGGAAAATGAAATTTTGAGTGTCTACATAGGGTTTGGAAATAATTTCATTTATAAACTTACGAAGTATGAAGTCATGAGTTATGAATCATACTTTCAAAGATTTATATACTGGGGGACTGTATATGCTTGGCGATTGTTTCCAAGGAAGTGAAGTCTTTAATCTTGCCTACCTTCAAGCTCATCTCTGCCATTTCGACGTGTTTGATCATTTCTGAGAATGACTTTCCTATGCCTGCTAGGATCCTCTCATAGTAAGGAGCCTCTTGGATATCAATATATGTCGTTACCATCTGAGTTTCTGACATTGATGGAATGATTTGCGCTACTAGATGTCTCCACCTTTGGGCATATTCTCGAAAAGATTCAGTACTTTGCTTTTTGACTTTAGTCACTTGGTATCGATCTGGTGCCATTTGTGACTTAAAACTGTATTGATTTAGAAAGTCGTGGGTCAATCCTTCCCAGTTGTGGAATTTGGCATTGTCAAGTCAGGCATACCAGGCTTTAGTTTCTCTAATGAGACTCTTTTGAAAAAGTTGCATTCCGAGGCTTTCATCTTCTTTATTAAGACCCCAGTTCGCAAATGTACTTTTAGGTGAGTATATGGATCGCCTGCCCCATTGTACTTTTCAAATTTGGGACCTTGAATTTGTCAGGATATCAAGCCCCTAGGAATATGCAGAGATCTGAATAGCTGACACTACCATAGTTTCCAGTCCCTTTGATTGACTGGATGGTTTCCTCCATTTGTTGGACTTTCTTTCTTATATCCCTAGTTTCTCGATCATGCCTGAGTTTTGTGATTTCAATGGTTTTGTTGGTTCCTTTATTGGAATGGGTTTCAGGTATCTAGGTTTCCATATTTTTTCCAATACCCTGACTTCCCCCTGGTGTGAATGACTCTGGTTTAGTAGGCATTGTCTAGCCCCGAGTGTTTTTACTTTGTTCTTTTAGAAAGACAACCAATTCTGCTATCTGATTCCTTAATCCTTCGAACTCCTCTTGAGAGACAGGAGTAGAATCAGCTGGAGCACTTGTAGCCATGTCTGACTGTGGGCTTAATGCCTTTCCGTATTTTAGGTTACTTTCGCGGCTTTTTGGCATGAAGGTTCCCAGATCAATAAAATTTACTTGACGGGAAGTTAATCTGGTCTTTGAACTAGAGCGAATCTGGGTGGTGCCTTTCTTGAGCCTTGTTGGAATTAGTCTCCCTACGAGTCTAGTAATCAAACACCAATAAGATAGCCTCTTAGTGGAGGGACCATACAACATACATTCACATACAACGTGTCTCACCGTTTATGGAAATGATGATATGTGCAAAGCACTTTAATTTCATAAGTAGATATAGTGCGAAGCACTAAGTACAGTAAGTAAATGCATTCATACACATATTGAATATAAATGCAACATCCACACACAAGCATATATCAATTTTGAAAAGCTTGTAGTAACGACTTAAGCCCTCTTACTGGAGTCCCCAGCAAAGTCGCCACCTGTCGACGTCAGGATTTTTATTGTCCCTTTTTTGTTCTTATCTTTTGGTTCTCTCATTATAGGTGAGATTTGTTTGAAAAAACAAGTTATGAAAAGATCCGACATGTATATGTCGACGATTGGACTGTAAGAGTCGCCAGTTGGTATTTTAAAATGGTTTTACCAACTCAACCGAGAAAAGGTTTGCACATTGACCTAGTAATGTGACACTATTTAACAGGTCTGTGAAACCGAGATATGTTAGGGTCCGGGGGCTTGATTATGTAGAGGGAAGGTGTTAGGCATCCCTCGATCTCAGTGTTACCAAGGTGATTACCACTTTTTAATTAAACTGTTATATGAATGTGTGTGTGTGTGTGTGTGGATCAATGTGAAATTATTTGGAAGTAGTGTTATGCCTCGTTTACACCTATATGCAAAGGGTTTGAATTTGTGTAAAAATTCAGTTTTAACAAGATATAGCAATGATGTTTTGTAAAAGGGGTTTTTCAAACCCTTTTGCTCAATAGTAATTAAGGCCTTTGATACTTCTATTTTATTATATGTTCGGCTTGATTGCTTTGATTTTCGAGATGTGAGGCATTCTCGAGAAAATAAGGTATATAGCAATGCCGAACTCCTTGTGGGCATGAGAGTCATCTAAGGAAATTCGAAGACCGTAAATAATGTACAAGCTGATTACAGCCGAAAATTTCCATCATGAGAACCGAATCTAGATTCAGGAGACAAAATCTGTGATCACATGATTCCTAGGCTCACATGATGTAGCAGTTTGTATGAAAGCCTTAAAAAGTTATATATATTAAAGCTGTAAATATATATATATATATATATATATATATATATATATATATATAGACGATCGACCACGATAAAGTAATCTTCATGGGGGATTGAAAATATAAATATATAAAATCGATAAATATGTATAGAGACACAATCAACCACCACGAAGCACCTCCATGGGGGATCAAAAATGTAAATAAAGTAGTAAAGACGATCAACCGCCACGAAGTAAACTCTAGCCAGGATGAAATGTAAATAAAGTAGTAAAAACAATCAACCGCCACGAATTAAACTACAGGCGGGACTAAATGTAAATAAAGCAATAAAAGGCCACGAAGTAAACTCCAGGCTTGACAAAAATGTAAATATATATATATATATATATATATATATATTATTACCATCAAACTCTGTTTGATTGAGCCTAGATATAATATATATATACTTATATATATATATATATAAGAAATAAAAGGCCACTAACTGAAGTCCGGACATACACACGCAACACGACTCTCAACGTGAACAACGGTGTGTGAAGAATGTGGAGAAAAGGCTTTAAGAAAGGTACGAAGGCTTATATTGGATTGCCAAAGAAGACTTATATAGCTTTAAAAGGATGAACACTCGGTTTCCACCGATAAAATATAGGAATATATGAGCTCACATGTAAAAACCCAAAACCCTAATAAGATTTGGTTATGTAAAATTCAGTTATATCAATAAAATTTCTCCGTTCTGAATGTGTTATGTGTTAATATATACCATGTTTAACAAATTTGATCAAATAAAATTTAGTCCAAAAAACGTCGTGCTTGACACCTCGTGCTTAAAAATTTTCTTCTGAAATCGACCTTTTTGGTATATTTGTTGGACAAGCTACTTTTTCGTGCTTACACTAAAAAAAATCTTTGTCGTTCTTGTTAGGATTAGTGAAAAATTAAGGTTAGTAACCTAGATTAACAAACCCTAACCCTAATCAGAAAACCTAACCCTAATTAGCTATTATAACCCTAATTAAATTATCTTAACATCTAATCATGGTTACTAAACTTCAATTAGGTACTAATCAACATCATTTAACAATCCTAATCATTAAAAACAAAACCCTAATAAAGATTATTGAAGATTAGATCATAATTATGCTACTAAACTAACCTAACTAGCTCACAAGTAGGTTTGGAGTCACTAATACAAGTCCTTGGGCTGCATATGACATGCTTGTAACTCCCAAACATGAGTAGAGTCATCAAATCTTATATTTATGGAGGCAAGTAGCTTGAAAATGTCCAAAAAGCCAAGTTGAAGAATTCTATAAATAGGAACCCCAGACCATAGGAAACTCACGAAATCTTTAAGCCATTATACACTTATTTACTACCAAATTGAGCCCGGGTGATAGCAACAACAAATTCATAAGTTAGAATCAAAAGATCAACCAAGAAAGGTACAAACCCTAGTTCATAGCTAGCTCATTGATCCTTTGTTAATTTTGTTGTTTAGATGTTTAGATGTTTAGAAATATGTATTAGTATGTTAGAAAGTATGTTATATTCACAGAACACGTCTTCATAACATCTAGATGCCTTAATTAAGTTTTTTTAGAAATCTGGAAATTTTGGAAATCAAGTTTGACAGCCGAATGTCAGAGCTTGTAGATTCATATGTGTTTATGTTTAGGTCTGTTAATTGTATGTTACTTGTAGCCTGTTATTAGGTCTTTAATCTAGAAAAGAAAACAGGTTCATTTGAACCATATATTGCAAGTTATAAGTGGTCAAAGTGGGTTGACCGTTCACGGATTTCAGTTTTCTGGTTTACCCAAAAAACTCATGAACAGTTCGAACCGGCTACTTTGACCAACTTTTTGATCGCCTTCTACTTGTTGTTTTTGCAAAGTTTTGTTTAAGATTAATACCTTGATATATATATATATATATATATATATATATATATACATATCTATGATCTTAAATTTCTTAAATAACTCATAGGATTACTGGAATTAATTGTTAAAAGTCGTTGACCGAGCTTAACTAAGTTTTTTAGGTTACCCAGAAAACTGAAGAACACGAAGAACAGCGTTAGTTGTACTTTGACCAACATAATTAGAGACCTTAGAATTATGCTTTGTTCCAGTTAGTGTTATATATATGTACCCTCACATATATACTGCATGTTACAACGAACATAACACATATCTATTACACAGAATCAAAGTTATTAAAGTCACAAAACCGTTGACCGGACATCACCACTGTTCTGGGTTGCCCAGAAACTCAAGAACAGCTCTGAGAGTGACTTTAAGCCTCTATAACTTCTTGTTATATGTCGATTAAAGCATGAAATTTGGTTGATGTTGTACTACTGTAAGAGTACTATAACACCAATAAATGTCCAAACCCAGAATCATAAACAGTAACTTTATAAATCGTGGTCAAACCTGGTCACCGACTCATTTATACCAAAATCATTGCTCGTAAACTTAAGAACACCTATTGCGACACTTCTTGTCACTATAGTGCTTTAGCGATAGATAGAAATTGATTTTTCTAAAAATTAATTTATAAAAATTAGAAATAATTAATAAATAAATATAAATAAATACAAAAAAAGTTTTAAAATTATATTAAATAATTATAATTAATTTTCGATATTTTTCCATAAATTTAATAAATATTTTATTTTATTTGGAAATTAATAATAATTAACTTAATAATAAAATAATTTGAAAAATTATTTATAAATACTAAATAATTATTGAAAAATAATATTAATGATATAAAAATCATATCAAATAATTATAAATTATTTAAAAATAATAAACAATGTTTTTGTAAAAATTTAAGTAAATATTAATTAATTTGAAATAGAAATAAATAATTTAAAAATTATTTAAAGGATAAATACATGTTTTAAAAAACATTTTTAATCTTCTAAAATTATTATAATGGATATACAAATTATCTAAAAATATAATAAAATTTATAAATAAAATTTAGTCCATATATCAACTTATTTATTATTCGATAAAGACATTGAACACCGAAACCCTATTAAATCTAACACGATCTTATGTAAATGTTATATTTGAGTATTGTTATCGATACTAATGTGATAGATTTATATATATGAACATCGTAGGTATTTATTAAATGAATTGAGTAGCATAACTTGACTGATCTACGCTCAGGTAAGTTCTTCTTAAACCTTAAACTACTTATGCAAATTTCTCAACCCTGTTTACTCGTTGAACAAGATTTTTATCTTGATATGCTGTTGATATAATATACTACACCTACATTTGAATTACCTCTTATTGTAAGGTTATTGCTATAGCTTCAGCATAACTAAGAAATGAATTGTTTATTCATATTCATTGTTAAGCTTAAATTGTTGTGTCAAACCAAATTGTTTTGGTAAGACATCATATTCTGATGTTGGGTATCCTGTAAGGGATCAATATTCGGTCGATAATATATTTACATTAAATTTGGGTGCATTTGAGCACTAGTAGGATGAGATGCATACTCCTAGGATGTTGAATAGGCTGACCCCCTACATCATATCTAAACAAAATATCTAAGTTTGTGTGACTGACTGAAATAAAAATAAAAATGGTAACAACTATCAGTCAAAATTTAAATTGTTGTATTTCTTCAAATCACATATTGTTATAAATACAAAAATTGCTGAGCATGTCATAGCTCACCCTTGTAAATTAATCCCTTTGCAGTTTTAGATGGTAATCCTGGAACATCTAAAGTAGATAAAGGGAAACGTCCCTGCTTGGATTAGATTATATTCATGTCTATTTCAATACTTTGTAATAAGAAACTCGTTATGAGAATCATGTAATCGAATCTTAATATTATGATATATATATATATATATAACATATTTCATTTTCGCAACCGTGTTTTCTTACATATATAGATGTAAAGATAGAATTCTTGAATCTGGTTGAGATCCTTGGGAATGATTTATCTGAGTGAGGGTATTGATAGCATGGACTGTTCATGTTGTTATTGATACTCTTGATTTCAGATGAATAGTTACTATCGATACGATAGTACAAATACACATAACATAGACTCTACTTCTGGGTTAGGGTATTAGTAATATGGACTGTTCATGTTATTACTGGTACTTTGAATTTCGGATAGATATACTCTATTCACAGATATAGTTCATATATCCAAGTGAGGGTATCCAAACACAGTTAGAGTTCTCTCAAGAATTGTCATCTATTATGGGATACTGTGAATCTTGGATCTATGGGAATTATATCTAATAGTCCCTCTATATTCATATAATACTATAATTAGATACCATGTGTGTATAGATTTAATTGCATTATAATAATTTGTTGTAAGCACCATATCGGATACCATGGGAGTATAGATATGGGGGTGTTACAATTTTGGTATTAAAGCATCAAGGCTATAGATATAAGGAAGAGAAATCCTAGTATATAGTCTTCGAGTTCGAATTTTTTTTTAAAGTACACATAAAATATAACATTAAAATATTATGTTGTGTAAATATCTTTACCAGTATTAAAGGAGTTTTCTTTTATAGATGGCTAACTCCAATGCTGAAGAAATGGTGATAGTCAATAATCCACCACAAATTAAGTCATTTATAGCTAGTGATGCAGAGGATGAAGAATTGCTTCATGATCAACAACTGCTAGATGCTGAGGAAGACGAAGATCCAGTAACAAGACAATTAATGAGAATTGATGAACATGATGAAGCAATGACATCACTAATGAAGACAACAGAATATGAGAATAATAAAATAAAGTTTAGGGCTGATATAGCTGAGGGTATGCTACAGGATGAGACTGGACATAGTCAACGACTTAAAGTACAACTGCACCATTCAAAAAGGGGCAAGAAGGAAATTCAGTCAAGACTTCTTCAAAACATCTCTAGGTGTTTGAGATAATTTTAATGATTTGCAACGCCGTGTAGTTCGATATCTGATAAAGGAGAAGAAAACTGCTTATCTCATCGATCGATTTGTGGTTTGTCACATGATTTAGGATTCCTTTGATGATATCAATGAATTCTAGAAAGTAGTATATGTGGTTGAATGCTTTATATTGGTATAAATAAAGAAGCATTCAACGTTTGTACTATAACTAATGGTTTGTAAGATAGTAGTATGTATAACTACCAAGATGTTGTGTACGACGGTTGTGCCATATATAAAATAAACAATATGTTTGTGTTTTTCAAATTCTTATGTGAATTCTTGTTGTTGTTTTATATAGAATCATGCCACCAACCAGAAGACCCCAAAGAGAATTGAATAATAATGATAATTCTGCCCAGTAGTTAGTAGACCTTATGTTAGGAGTTATAAATAGACCTATAAACCAAAACATATCTTTTAAAGATTTCAAATTAGTTGCACCACCTGAATTTAAAGGTACATTAGAACCCGTCAATGCACGCATTTGGATTTCTGAAATAGAGAAATTTTTCCTAGTAACCAATGTCAATAATAATCAAAAGATAACTTTTGCAACCTTTTTCTTGAAAGGTGAGGCTAATTATTGGTGGGAATTAACCAAAGGTCTGGTAGAAATAGAAATTATTCCTTAGGATAGATTTAATGAGTTGTTCTTTGAAAACTATTTTTCCCAATCCCTGAAAGATTGTATGGAAATAAAATTTCTGGATTTAAAAAAAGGAGATCTGACTGTAACCCAATATACAACCAAGTTTAATGAACTGTCCAGGTTTGCTCCTCATCAGGTAACCACTGAACTTAGAAAGACTCGTAGGTTTCAGGAGGGTTTAAAACCTCAGATTCGGAGTAAGTTGTCAATACTCCAAATAAAGACTTTCTCTGAAATACTTGAGAAATCTACTATAGCCGAAAGTGAAAATGAATGTCTTGCTAAATTTCACCAGGAAAAGAAGAGTCTAAATGAGAAAGGAAAAGTTGCGACAGAACCTAGTTTAGGTGGGTTTAATAACAAACGAAAATGGGATAATACTTTTTCCAATAACCCGGGGAAAAAGATAGGTAATACTAATAATAACTTTAGTAATAATAACATTAAACCTTGTCTTACTTGTGGAAAGAAACATAATGGACTATGCTTTTCATAGCAAATATTATAATTGTGGACATTCGATACATTTTTCTCCATAGTGTCCTCTTCCAAATAAAAATAAATGTTTTAATTGTGGTTCATTGGACCATTTTTCAAAGAATTGTCCCAAACCTAAGAACCAAGGAGGAAAGGGAAATAGAGTACCAGAGAATAATTAGTCAACAGTAGCTGTAGTTGGAGTTCAGAATTGACTTACCACGAGAACATTTAATATGTCGGTGAGGGCTGCTGTTGCTTCACAGGACGTGGTGACATGTATCATCAATATCAACAGTTTAAATGCATATGTGTTATTCGATTATGGTGCTATTTGTTGATCTTTTGTGTCTAAAAGGTTTTCTAAAAACCTAATTACACCATGTGAAAATTTAGACAAACCATTTTGTGTAGAAATTGTAAATAATGAAAAGATACCAGTTAAAACCATACATAAGAACTGTAGTGTAATGATTAAAGGGCACAACTTTGGGGTAAATCTTATACAAATCGAATTGGGAGAATTTAATATAATTTTGGAAATGGATTGGTTGGTTAATCATAACGCGATGATTGATTGTCATAAAAAATGTATAACCCTTCTAACTACATCAAAGTCAAAGGTAGTGTTCAACGAAAGTTGTTCACCTAAGCAATCTCGATGTTTGACCATAGTTCAGGCGGAAAGATTTCTTAGGAAAGGTTGTTTAGGGTATTTGGCCTATATAGTTGATACTCGATAGGAAGGAGTAAAACTAGATCAAATACCAATAGTTAAGGATTTTCTCGATGTATTTCCAGATGACTTACCAGGTTTACCTCCAAATAGGGAAATTGAATTGGCTATCGATGATCAAGACCGATAATCTGCATTTCAGATTTCTAAGGCACCGTATAGAATGGCACCTGTAGAACTGAATGAGTTACTAATACAATTACAGGAACTCTTCGATAAAAAGTACATATAACCTAGTTTTTCACCATAGGGAGCACTAGTATTGTTTGTAAAGAAAAAGGATGGAACTATGAGATTATGTATAGACTATTGAGAGCTAAATAAATTAACTATTAAGAATAAATATCCTTTACCAAGAATTGATGATTTGTTTGACCAATTCAAGGGGGCTGAACATTTTTCAAAAATTGACCTTAGAACAGGTTATCATTAATTAAAGGTAAGAAAGGAGGATGTGCCAAAAAAAGCGTTTAGGACACGCTATGGACATTATGAGTTTTTTGTAATGTCTTTTGGATTGAAAAATGCACCGGTAACATTTATGGATTTAATGAATCGAGTGTTTAAACCATGTTTGTGTTAGGTTTTCGTGAAAATCAGAGTAGCAATCAAATTGCAAAACGTAGCGGAAGCGAGATAAAATCAGATTTTAAAATTTTTCACAAACCAATTACCCGGATCATCCTTTATGCATATTATTAATTAAAACGAAAAATAAGAAATTATGAAATCATACCCTTGTAGAAACGAGCTTCCTCGTGTACGAAGTTCACCTCCCTTCTCTCATGATCTCCTTGAATCTAGGGTAGATTCATTCCTTTGATTAATGTAAGCCACCCAAGTGTGTGGCCTCTATAGGTGATCCACCAAAGAAGAGGAATTATTCAAGAAGAAGGGATTTGGCTCAAACCCTAGTTTTTCCTATCTGAATAAGAAAAGGGGGTGTACTCTCCAACTCTTGGAATTACGTATATCTAATATCTAATATAAGACTCCTCTTATAAAGATATTATATAACCCTATTTTAATTAAAATAAGGTATTATTTATTTAATTAAACTCTTTTAATTAAATGGGCTCCCTAATCCTATTAGGGATAATTAGTTAAACTCCTTTAACTAATTTTCTTTCCTAATCCAATTAGGAATAAATGAGAGTACTAATATTAAATTAATTCCTAAACCTTTTAGAAATTAAAATAATAATAATTATAATAATATTAATAAGACTCCTCTTATTAATTTATATTTAATATTTCTAAAATATTAAATAATAAATATTAAGCTATTTAATTTATTCTATCACTATAGATTAAATTAAATATACTTAACATATTATTACAATTATGCCATTAACTTCTTAAATAATTATTCTTCCTTTTATGGTGTGACCCTTTAGGTTCTCCATATTAAACCAGGTTGTGAATAAATCAATTAGAACAATTTAATCTCATTTAAATAAATAAATTAAACAAATAATTTATTTAAATAAATAATATTTATTCTACAATAGGATAAGCCTCCCTAGCGATTAACGACTTTCCAGATAATATAGATTTCAACATTAATCATAAAAGAACCTTTGAGTAAAATAGTTACCGCACAATTCAATCCTTCCACCATACTATGTCCCAATTAAATATAAGACATGGAATTACTTGTCAAGTCTTATTTTATTTAATTATATGTATTTCGATTCCTAAATGAATAACTCCCAATGAATGCAAATTAGAAACTACTTTCTAATTTCATTCCACCTCGCCAAGGATTCCCGGGTTGTCATTTATCGAATCACATATGACATCTCTCCTTTTACTAGAAGTGGTAGATTCTTTATTGATCATTCATTATCTTCATATATAACTTATTACACCCAAGCATACCCTTTGATATACTCTAAGAGTCTTAAGGAATAAGTCAAAGTGTAATTCATTATATATAAGATACTATGATGATCTCAAGTCTAAGGATCATTTTCAGATTACTATCACTACAGAATTCCTATTGATGAGTAAGTAAAACTCCATTAGGTATTCCTTAGCGAGTCACGCTCAAAGTGAACTTATTCTCTAATAAGCACCTACATACTTGCTTTAGTGTCTCCACACAAATGATCATGAGATCAATCATCCTCATCCAATGAGCAAGCAACGTATATACCAATCTATCCGGATTCACTAATCCCCTATTTAGTAATCCAATGATTGGGAACTATTTTAGTTTTAAGCTTTCTAAGAATTTAGATCTCATTAGAATGATCATCATCATTATTCTAAAAGCGTTGCTTAAAACTATGGGTTTATCACATATTATTAAAAACAGCACCATGTAGATAATAAATGCCTTTAATAAATAATTCTTTTATTAATAAATAAATAAGATTGATTACACAGTATATGCTTTATCATCATACATGATTGGCTTGTATGCATAATACTTTCAGTTTGGACATATTTGTTGTAGTGTTTATCGACGATATTCTAGTATACTCGAAAACACGAGAAGAACATACTGAACACTTGAAAGTCGTTTTGGAGATATTACGAAAGGAACAACTTTATGAAAAGTTTTCCAATTGTGAATTCTGGTTAAAGAGAGTTCAATTTTTAGGTCATGTAATTGACAAGAATGGAATATCGGTAGATCCAACTAAGATCGAAATGGTTATAAATTGGGAACAACCAACAACTCCAACAGAAGTACGAAGTTTTCTCAGTTTAGCAGGTTATTATCGATGGTTTATAAAAGATTTTTCAAAAATAGCAACCCCATTAACCAATTTAACTCGAAAGACGGTGAAATACGTCTGGAAAGATAAATGTGAAGAGAGCTTCCAAGAGTTGAAGAAGCGACTAAGCATAGCTCTAGTGTTATCCTTACCAGATGATACAGGAGGCCTTGTAGTATTTAGTGATGCATCACACAGAGGTTTAGCTTGTGTGTTGATGCAACATGGGAAAGTGATTGCTTATGCATCACGACAACTCAAAGATTATGAGAAGAGGTATCCTACTCATGACCTAGAGTTAGCCGCGGTAGTTTCTGCTCTAAAAATTTTGAGACATTACTTTTACGGGGAGAAGTGCGAGATATATACAGATCATAAAAGTCTGAAATATATTTTTACAAAAAAGGAACTAAATTTAAGACAGAGAAGATGGTTAGAACTGATAAAGGATTTTGACTGTGAAATCTTATATCATCCTGGTAAAGTCAATGTCGTAGATGATGCGTTAAGTAGAAAGAATCAAGAAAAGTTAAATGTATTAACCACCAAAGATAGGTTAATAAAAGATTTTGAAATTTTAGAAATTAAGGTGGGATGTCCAACTACCTCTACCCAAAACTTATACATTTCAGAGGGAGTTTCATCTCTACATGATAGAATCAAAGAGATGCAAGAAAAGGATGAAGAATGTCAGAAGTATAAGTATAATCTAACTCATGACAAGTGTAACAAATTTAGAGTAGATAAGGATGGAATAATAAGATTTGAAGATAGAATCTGGGTTCCGTTAAACCAAGCTTTAAAAGACAAAATCTTAAACGAAGCTCATAATTCTAAATTTGCCATACATCCTGGTAGTACTAAAATGTAAAAGGATTTAAGTCGACACTTTTGGTGGTCGAATATGAAAAGAGAAATAGCTGAATGGGTAAGCAAATGTCTCACGTGTCAAAGGGTTAAGGTTGAGCATCAAAAGCCGAGTGGTTTACTTCAACCTTTACTGATTCCTGTGTGGAAATGGGAACATATAACTATGGACTTTGTTGTAGGCCTTCCAGTTACACAAAAAGGCATTAATGCCATTTGGGTAATAGTTGACTGTTTAACCAAATCAGCTCACTTTTTACTTAATAAAATTACTCATAACTTGGATCACCTTGCCAAATTGTACATTAATGAAATTATCTCTAGGCATGGAGTGCCTGTTTCTATAGTATCAGATCGAGATCCACGTTTTACTTCAAATTTTTGGAAAAGCCTTCAGAATCATTTCAGAACACAATTAAGATTGAGTACAGCTTATCATCCTCAAACTGAAGGACAGAGTGAGAGAACCATACAAACATTAGAGGATATGTTAAGAACATGTATCATAGACTTCAAATGAAGTTGGGAGGATCAGTTACCTTTAGTTGAATTTGCCTATAACAATAGTTGTCATACTAGCATAGGTATATCACCCTATGAAGCCTTATATGGGAGAAAATGTAGAACACCATTGTGTTGGGATGAAGTCGGGGAAAGAAAAATGTTAGGACCTGAAATAATTCAACAAACTACGGAAACCATCAGAATTATACGTTAACGATTACAAGCATCTCAAGATCGACAAAGAAAATATGCTCATCCACATCGTCAACAACGAAACTTTAACGTAGAAAGCCACATATTCTTGAAGGTATCTCCTTGGAAGGGCAAGATACGTTTTGGCAAGAAAGGAAAACTAAGTCCGAGATTCATTTGACCTTTTGAAATTTTGGGAAGGATTGGTGAAGTTTCTTATGAAATAGCACTACCTCCTGAATTGAACCATATTCATAATGTGTTCCATGTGTCTGTATTACGACTATACAAACCTAATAATAAACACATTATAAATTATGAGCCAATCCAAATAGAAGAAGATCTTTCTTATGTAAAAGAACATGTGCAGATCGTCGACCGTAAAGAGCAAGTCCTGAGAAATAAAGTGATAGCATCAGTCAAAGTGACCTGGAGAAATCATAATGTTGAAGAGGATACATGGGAGCTCGAAGATAAAATGCGAGAGAATTATCCTCAATTATTTACCAAATTTATACTATAATTTCAAGGAAAAAATTCTTATTAGTGAGGGTGAATGTAAAAACCCAAAACCTTAATAAGATTTGGTTATGTAAAATTCAGTTATATCAATAAAATTTCTCAGTTCTGAATGTGTTATGTGTTAATATATACTCTGTTCAACAAATTTTATCAAATAAAATTTTATCCAAAAAACGTCGTGCTCGACACCTCGTGCTTACGCTGACAAAACGCTTTGTCATACTTGTTATGATTAGTAAGAAATTAAGGTTAGCAACTCTAGATTAACAAACCCTAATCAGTAAAACCCTAACCCGAATTTGTAAACCCAGCCCTAATTAGCTAATATAACCCTAATTAGATTATCTTAACATCTAATCATGGTTACTGTAACGCCCGAGAAAATTGAATTTATATGAGAATTAAATTTTTATTTGATTATGTGAATTAAATGAATTTAATTGATTATTTATGTTAGTAAGCTATGTGAAGGTCATTCTATGACCTCGAATGTGCGGATGTGGTTAGTATTTTGGCTTTGTGCTAGAATTAATTGTTTTGAATTTTCAAGACAAAAATAAAAGTTTTTCGAGAAATTTCCGTAAAAATACTATTCATCCATTTTTGCTCGGGAATTAAGTTTGAAATTCCGAGAAACGCGTAATGATAGAATATGAAGATGAGATGGAATATTTAATAATATTTGATTTATGGCAAACGAAGTTTTTGCCTGCGTACTTAAAACCTAAGGGTTGAGAAGAATGATTTCCAAGAAAGAAGTGAGATTCGTATAATGAATTACGATAATGATTGATACGATTTAGTTTACGAGTATAGTATGAAGATTTAATACGAAGTACAATATGATTATCGTACGAGTATTATACGAAGAGAATACGTGAATGATACGTGTAGAATACGAATGGTGTTATGGATTTATTGTTTAAGGACTTAATACAATCCAATTGGATTTGGATTATACCAAGCCCAAGTAATTGAGTAATCAAGGCCCAACGTTATGTTTAATTAAGCTCGATTTAAGAAACCAAACCGTGGATCGAACCGATGGGTCACCGAATGGGTAAAACCCATGGGGCAACCCACGGGGATGACCCATGGGCATGTGGACCAGCCACTTGGTGGCCAAGTAAAGTGAACTACTTGATCACCAAGTATTTTACTTGGTGATAAAGTAGTGAATAGTAAGGAGGTAGGGAGAAAAGACCAAAAAGACCTCCATTTGAATTGCCTATAAATAGAAGGCTTAAGTTGGTTATTTTTGGTTTTCCAAGAGATCATCCAACTTATATTAAGAGAGAGAAAGAGCTAGACATAAGCAACCATCTCACTTTGAAGTTTTTCATCAGAGATTTTAGCAAGAACACAAAGACCGGGAAGGTAATATTCCATTAATAATAGTTTTCCATCCCTTATGATTTCTTTGTTATAAAGAATCATAAATTTGTGGAGCATGCCTCTTATAGATGAATAAGAATAGCTTGTAATATGTAATACCTTTAGAAGTCATGTGTAAATGAAAATCGTAAGGGTTTACGTAAGTTTAAATCGTAAGAAATATTGAATGATGAACTTGGTTGTTAATGGACAAATTAAACACCATCGCTACTAAGATATGTGCATCTTGTTTGGTTAGGATATAGATATGAAATCAATGGAGTGGTCTATTTTATTTGGCATATAGAACACTAGTAACGAAGTTATGGCGAATTAGACGTTAAATGTCGAAAACGTAAAAATTCTAGATTAGTAGTCGAAAGTTGCCGTGAGACTTGAAAACATTGGTTTTCAATGTCAACACATAAGATAGAGTATTTAAGAGACGTGGGCTCAAGAATCATCGGATTCTGATTTAAAATGAAGAAAATGAGTATTGAACGTTCGAAAGCGTTTAACGAACGCTCGATAATGAACTTAGAAGGAAATTTTGAGTTAACGGATTCAGAATTGTAAAATTCTTATATGAACGCGTAGAGTATATAATTTATAAGTTGTAGGCTTTTGAACGGACCAAATCGGACTTAGAATGAAGAAGTTATGATGCTAGGAAATTCACTAAAATTTTATCTCAGTAAAATTTTTTGGTAAGTTGAGGTAGGTATGGCGTAGTGGCGCGCAGACAAAACTTAATGTCTCAAATGCACAATGCTGTGCACAATGTAATGACTCATCAAGAGTGGCAAAACAGCCATTCACAGGTATAGGTTTCGCGCCTCAGCGACGGGACCAGGGCTTAGGTACTGTAAACTTGCGCCTCAGCGCCATTGTTATGTATAGAGGCTATGCCACGGCGCCGAGGCAGGGGAGTTATTAGATAAGTTAGGTTTTGAATTCAATTGTTTCAAGACCAATATAAGATAAGTTTATATACTTAATGAACATACTAAAACTATTCCTGTGTTACATATACTAGTGTATATAGTGATGAACTTAGAAATTAAAGCGAGTTGTTAGTATGGTAACGAAGAACACGAAGTGTTAATAAATAAACCATGAACGGTAATCGACATTAGTGCTTCACCGATGATGATCGAGTCCGGTTAATAACATAAGATCGTTAACAAGCTAGGATGAAGGTTAGTAAGTCGAATTAACATTATTAATGAAATAAAGTTAACTGAGACATAGAAGAGAAAGAAGTTGGTAGAAGCAGTGTGATTGATTGTTTGGTAGCTAATTACAGTGTGCTATATAAATATATCATGTAGGCAAGTATTTGGTACGGATTCAAAGGTAAGTTTGTCTATGAACAAACAAAAGTATTTTTCATCGTTTATACGATGGGCACGCGAGTATGCAAAAACTTAAACGTAAATATCGTTTAATGATGAATGTTGATCAACATGAGAGTACTATATAGTCGATCACCAAGAAGTGCTCGTAAAAATGCTGGGATGTACAACCTTAATGCTGTGATGTCTTTTCAAGTATGAAAACAGAAAGTTATTGTTCATGGTCTTTCGACCAGTTCAAAATTCCTAAATAATTATATACTTTGGGAATTGATGTTATGAATTGTTAAGTATTAATGTTTTGTAATACTTCATGACTATTTTTTCTGTTATGAAAGATTTTCATATAATTCACGAATGTGGTATTGATATTATTCTTTGTTAGACTTGTTGAGCTTGTTATGCTCACTTCTTATGTGAATTATATGATTGCAGTTAAAGCCGAGCATACTGAGAATGCTAAGAGAAATAAGGACAAGGCTAAGATGGATAGTTAACCATCTTGTAATAAATTAGTATGATTGTATGTATTATACTTACGAACAACGAATGATGTAATCAGTTAATGAACCTGGAAAAGGATTTCACTTTGATTATAATTAGAAGATAGTAATTATATTCATTATGTTGTGTTTTCAATGGAATGATTGTATAGTTATGAGTACCGTGTAGCACCATATGTCGGGTTGGAAGATACCCGAATTTAGGGGCGTCACATGTTGGTATCAAAGAATTAGGTTATAAAATTGAAGGGGGGGGGGAAACCTTAGGATAATAACCTCGTAAGGAAGATAAAGTCCGAAGAAAGTAAATTCGAGTTGAATTAGTTAATGAGGTATTGAGAAAACTCAGTACTGAAAGATTTAAAAGATGGAAATTAATCCTAAATAAATTAAATGTGATTTGTGCTTATACTATTGTGTATAATGTACTAATCAACATGTTATGTGTTTTGTAGATATCTTGATGTATAGAGACATTCACGTGGTGAGTGAAGAGTCAGTGAACCGAGTGAAGATAGTACCTATGCCAGTGGCGGAGGTACCAATAGTGGTTCTAGAAGATTCTGATCCAGAAGAGTACATTTCTGGGGAGGATTACTCTGAGGAAACAATGGGAATAACATCATATATGAATATGAATATAGATGTGGAGGAGGATATGGAGGTATCATCGATTAATACGGTGGTACCTACTCAGGAGTAAACACCTCCAGATGTAATGAGATCATTGTACCTGGCTGTGCTTGATAGGAATGTGCATCTGCGCACGGTGGTGCAGACACAGAATGAGGAGATTACTGCCCTATATGAGGCGAAGGAGTCTACAGAGGTAAATTTTGAGTCAGAGTATGATGAGAAGTGTTGATGACGGATAAAATAAGGGATTATAAGGAAGAGGTTGTAGAGCTTCGAAAGAAACTGGTTGAAAAAGACCAGAAAATAGCACGAATGTCATACATCTATGACTGTGAACACGAGGATTTCAAGCTAAAAATTTCTTGTTATTCTATTGAGTCAGGGCAGACTCGACATATGATTAGTCGTGATATTGTTTCGATTTTAGGAAATCAGAAACATGAGAATATCGTAAGGCAATGTTAGTAGATCATTAGATATTTTGTATATGTGTAGTGACGTAAAACCCTCTTTTGTATAATTAAAGGGTTGTCTTTTTGTAAATCCCAATTTTTGTAGAAGTTAATCGCGGGATAGTAATGTAATAGCTTTTTGGCTATGGAAGCAAAGTGTAAATAGTTTTGACTATGAAAGCATATTAATATAATGAAGTTTTTGTTTAATGTGCTTGTTCTGGTATGAGTTGTTATTTGGGAATGATAACTAAGTAATTAAATAGATAATAATGAAAAATTATTTATTTAATCAGAATAATGCCGCCAAGAAGGAGACAACGTAACCTAGAGGCTGAGTCACATAATGAAAATCAGGGGGGGGGTCCTAATAACCCGATGCAAGAGTTCGTTAATTATTAACGGTAGCATTTAACCAAGTTGGGGGAGGGATTCCCGTAGCACCAAGGGTAGCTAGAACAACTACCTTTAAAGAATTCAAAAATGTGGGTCCTCTAGAGTTCTGAGAAACGACGGACCCCTTAGAGGCCTAGACATGGGTGAAAGAGATAGAGAATGCGTTTCTTATCACAAACATTAGTGACGCACAAAAGACTTCTTTTACGACTTACATGATGAAAGGGGAAGCCAACTACTGGTGGGAGGCTCACCAAGGTGGGACTAGAACAGAGGCAGTTACATGGGAACAGTTCAAGAAGGTATTCTTCGAGAACTACTTCCCTACTAGCATGCAAGGTAGAATGAAGATTAAGTTCTTGGAACTTAAGCAAGAGGATATGACAGTTCCCTAGTACGCCGCCAAATTCAATGAATTGGCGAGATTTGCTCCACATCAGGTGGACAAGGAAGAGAGGAAGGCTCGTAGGTTTGAGCAGGGTCTGAAACCCTAGCTCTACAGTAAGATTTCAGTGTTTCAGAGTGCTTCCTACGAGAGCATTCTGGAAAAGGCAATAATAGTTGAAGGTGGTGGTGAGGTGTTGTCTCAGTTTCACGAGGAAAGGAAGAATAAGAATAAGAGTGAGGGAGGAAATAAGGCAGAGGTTTCCAGTGGTAGTAGCACTATGCCAAAAAGGAATCGCTTTAACCCTAGGAATACTGGGGTGAAACAAGGAGATCCTAAGCGTAGGATTGATGCATGCAAGACATGCGGAAAGACTCATTTGGGATTATGTTTAAAGAGGAAATTAGTTTGTTACAACTGTGGGCAGGAGGGACATTTATCACCCAACTATCCTAACCCTAAGAAAAATCATGGGTGTTTTGTTTGTGGATCGTTGGACCACATGGAAAGAAATTGCCTGAAGAAAGGGTTTGAGGGAAATAAGGGTTCTGGTAGTGGTAAATTTGCCATTACTGGACCAACACCTTCTGTGGGTAGACCCTCAGCCCATACGTTTGATATGATTGTCCAAGATACGGTTGCATTATCGGATGTAGTAGCAGGTATCATTCCAGTAAATGAAATAAATGCTTATGTGTTATTTGACTCGGGTGCTACTTATTATTTTATAGCAAGTGAATTTTCTAAGCGATTTGGTTTAATCCCTAAAAAGTTAGCAATACCATTAGACGTTAAGGTAGAAAACGAAGAGATAATCCCCATTGAACATATTCATAAGGATTGTTGCGTAGATATTAGAGGTAATAAGTTATAGGTAGATTTGGTACCGATAAGGTTAATAGAATTCAATCTAATTCTTGGTATGGATTGGTTGATTAAATACAAGGCTATAATAGATTGCCATAGGAAAAGTGTGAACCTTCAGCTTTTTAAGAAAACCAAGGTAGTGTTCTTCGATAGTAAATCACGGAGACGCTCTTGTTGTCTAACGATGATACAAGCTAGGAAGATGTTGAGAAAGGGGTGTGTAGGTTATTTGTGACGTGTTGTGGATACCCAAAGAGTGGGAACATCCTTGGACCAGATACCTATAGTTCAAGAGTTCACGGATGTATTTTTGGAGGAGTTATCGGGTATTCCACTAGATAGGGAGGTTGAGTTTGTGATTGATCTGTTACCGGGTATGACACCAGTTTCAAGGGCACCATATCGGATGGCGCCAGTTGAGATGAAGGAGTTAATGGTTCACTTACAAGAACTATTAGACAGGAAGTACATTCAACCGAGTGTGTCTACTTAGGGAGCACCGATATTGTTTGAAAAGAAGAAGGATGGGTCGTTAAGACTTTGAATCGACTATCGAGAGTTAAACAAGTTAACGATTAAGAATAAATATCCGTTGCCCAAGATTGACGATCTATTTGATCAATTTAAAGCGGCAAAGTATTTTTTTAAAATAAATTTGTGTACGTGGTATCATCAGTTAAAAGTGAGGAAGGAGGATGTACCTAAGACGGCGTTCAAAACTCGTTATGGTCATTACGAGTTTCTGGTAATGTCGTTTAGGTTAACTAATGCGCCAGCCGCATTCATGGATATGATAAACAGAGTGTTCAAACAGTATTTGGACAAGTTCGTCGTAGTGTTCATTGATGATATTCTAGTCTATTCAAAGACGCCAAAAGATTATGCTAAACATTTAAGGATAGTGTTGGAGACAGTACGGAAGGAAAAGTTATATGCGAAATTCATAAAGTGTGAATTTTGGCTGGAAAGAGTGCAGTTTCTAGGACATGTTATTGATAAAGATGGCATTTCAGTGGATCCAGCAAAGGTAGAAGCAGTTAATGAGTGGGAGCAACCGAAAATGCCAACTAAGGTTTGGAGTTTTCTGGGGTTAGCGGGATACTATAGAAGGTTCATACTGGACTTTTCTAAAATAGCTACTCTGCTGACAAATTTGACGAGGAAGTCGGTGAAGTATGTGTGGATGGAAAAATGCATGAACAATTCTCAGGAACTAAATAAGAGGTTAAGTGAGGCACTGTATTGTCTTTGCCAGATGATACAGGGAATTTTGTAGTGTATAGCGATGCTTCGCATAGAGGACTAGGTTGCATGCTCATGCAGCATGACAAGGTTATTGTGTAAGCATCACGTCAATTAAAGGATTATGAGAAGGAATATCCTACTCATGATCTAGAACTGGCAGCTGTACTTTTTGCCTTAAAGATATGGAGGCATTATCTATACGGTGAGAAGTGTGAGATATACACGGACCATAAAAGTCTGAAATATATCTTCACATAGAAAGATTTGAATATGAGGCAGAGAAGGTGGTTGGAACTAATAAAAGATTACGATTGTGATATCTTATATCATCCAGGAAAAATAAATGTAGTAGCAGATGCGCTAAGTAGGAAGGGTAGAGAGAAACTGTCAATGTTAACGACTCGAAATGAGTTAGTAATGAAAGTAGTATGCACACAAGCCAATCATGTTTGATGATAAAGCATATACTTTCTAACAATCTTATTCATTTATTAATAAAAAAGTATTAATTTATTAAAGGCTTTTAATTATCTACATGATATTGTTTTATAATATGTGATAAACCCATAGTTTTAAACAATGCTTTTAGAATAATGATGATGATCATTCTAATGAGATCTAAATTCTTATTAAGCTAAAAACTAATATAGTTCCCAATCATTGGATTACTAAATAAGGGATTAGTGAATCCGGATAGATTGGGACATACGTTGCTTGCTCATTGGATGAGGATGATTGATATTATGATCATTTGTGTGGAGATACTAAACCAAGTAAGGTGCTTCACCACTACAAAACAATAAATAGACAACGCAGAAAAAACGTTGTGGTTAAGGGTGTCATCTATTTGACACCCTTACACAATATTTTTAAAACGTTGTAGTTAAGCACACTACACAACGTTTTTTAAGAAAAAAAACATTGTAGATTTGTTTTTCAAAAATTAGCAGATGCTTAAAAACGTTGTGGAAGGTATGATTCCACAACGTTTTTTGGATAAAAATGTTGTTGTTTAGTATATCAGACAACGTTTATACACATTTACACAACGTTTTAAAAATATTGTAGATTAAAAAAAAGATTGTGGTTCACCTACATTACCAATGCACCGGTAATATTCTAATACCATGATATATAGCTAAAAGGTCTAAATTCTCATTTAAATTTAAAGCCAAAATGTATGAACCATTCAAAATACATCCCAATAATACCATTCGTTTACAGTTTTAAATTACTACATCCACAAAATATATATCAAACTATCCATATATCCATCAGCATTTAGTTTGCCATCGGCATTTAGTGCTTTTGCAATCATGAAACTGCATCTCTTATGATCTTTAAACCTTTAACAAAGTATGTTACATTTTCAAGTGTTAAATGCATAAATGTTTAATAATTCAGTATCTTTTTAAAATTAAGTATACACGGATGAAATCAAATTTAAGATTAGGATACATCAATACGCGCACTCACTGCTCAAATAAACCTTTAATCATCGACTCCTGCTCTTCGCTGAATGCACATACACTTTTTCCGCTGCGCTCGAGAAAGAATGGTACAAAAAAGTCGGTGTGAGCTAAAGAATATATCATTCCAAAATCAAAAGATGAATTATGTTCTTTTGTTTTCTATAGGCCTCTCGACATCTTGGGCTTCCAAACCATAAAACAAAGTTAACATGCATACTCACAACATTAAGAAACTGTAGCATCTGTAAAGCACTAATACATAGTAAACTTACAGAGGTTATCTCATTGAAGAATTTTTGTAAATCATGCGAAGTTAGGAGGAGTGACTTCACTCGATACCGTACATCTTCCCAAAGTTGATTAGAGCCACCGGGCCCAACGATCTTCTCTTTCTTGGAAATTTATATCGCATCTGTTTAAGCTTGTTAGATACTTGACGAGATGAAATATTTACATCCAAATCAAGGCCTTCAGCAATAAGACGAGTACAATTTTGCTCATTCTTATACCTAGAATTTCCATAATGAGAAATAGATGGAAAGGAAAACCTATACAGCTATAGAGAAAGCCAACACAAAACAGTCTAACCAATAACCATTTCACTTTCATAAATCAAATATTGCCAATACGGTGACGTTATTTTACCTTAAAATGCAAATACTGCCAAAGAAGATGAATTCAGCTGAGAGACGGAAAGCATCAATTAGAAGGACTAGCACTAAATAAAAAATCATGATTTCAAAGCAAGTCAACAGAGTTTTACAGAATAAGAACTCAAATACCAAGTCAACAGTTATCTGAATAGCATAAAGCTAGAAATCTAAAACTTAAAATACCATGGATAATCATCATGACCATTAAACAGAAAGAAAAACGAAACTATAAAATATCCGTAAGAAAACTACAATATCAATTTTGATTATTAAGGATTATTGTACATGACAAAGCTTGATCCAGAGCTTTGAATATCTTTAGCAAAACCAAAGAGACCAATATGATAAAATAAAATGAGTGTACTAAAATGAAGTTCTTGTTACCTTGATTGCATTTTGAACTCCAGTAATATCTTCAAATTCAACAAATGTGTAACATACATCAATATCCTTCATCAATAAATGCATACTAAAATATTAGTTTTATTTCCATGAGGGAGAATTGAGGGGAACATCCAAAAGAACAATCTGAAAGAACATCAAAAAGAACACCCCATCAGGCTTGAGTTTACCAAATTTCTTAAATTCCTCTTCAATTTCGAAAGAAGACGCAGGAATGAAAACATAGAATCAGTGATCAGGAATGAAAAGATTATATAACAAAAGAAAAACTCTGTAATGACCAAGAAATTCAAATCTTATGTAAAAATGATTTTATTAAATTAAATAAAAATAAAATTATATTTTATGTGATATCAAGATGGTTTTCGTTCTATAACCTATTGATGTTGAAATGTCATAGTAATTGAGATACGTGAAGGATTTAAAGTGTTTGAATTTCTAAGACGAAAATAAAAGTTTACCGAGAAATTTTTTAAAAAATACTATTCATCGGTATTTGCTCGGGAATTATTTTTGAACTTCCGAGAAATACGTAATGATAGAATATCAAAGTAAGACGGATTATGAAATAATAATTAAGTTATCGGTAGATTTAATACCGATAAAGTTAGGAGAATTCAATGTAATTCTCGGAATGGATTGGTTGATTAACCATAGAGCAATTATAGATTGCCAAAAGAAATGTGTAAGCATCAGAACGCGAAAGCAACCTCCTATAGTATTTTACAACAATAAATTGTCGGGACGTTCGTGTTGTCTTACGATGACACAAACTAGGAAACTGTTAAGGAAGGGGTGTGTAGGTTATCTGTGACATGTTGTTGATACCCAGCGAGTGGGAGCAACCATGGAACAAATACCTATAGTGAACGAATTCACAGATGTATTTTCAAGTGAGTTACCGGGTTTACCGTCAGATAGGGAGATCGAATTTGTAATAGTCATTGTGCCAGGAGCGGCACCAGTCTCAAGGGCACCGTATCGTATGACGCATGTAGAAATGATGGAGCTAATGGTTCAGTTGCAGGAACTATTGGATAGGTAGTACATTCAATAGTGTTTCTCCGTGGGGGGCACCGGTGTTGTTTGTCAAGAAGAATGATGGATCGTTAAGGCTTTGTATCGACTATCGAGAGTTGAACAAGCTAACGATAAAGAATAAATACCCATTGCCTAGGATCGATGATCTTTTTGATCAGTTAAAAGGGGCAAAGTATTTTTCTAAAATAGATTTGCGGACGGGGTATCACTAGTTGAAGGTGAGAAAGGAGGATGTACCAAAGACGACATTCAGAACTCGTTATGGTCATTACGAGTTTCTGGTAATGTCATTTGGGTTGACGAATGCACCAGCTGCATTTATGTATATTATGAACAGAGTGTTCAAATCATATTTGGACAAGTTCGTCATTTTGTTTATTGATGATATTCTAGTCTATTCTAAGACACCAGAAGATCATGCTGAACACTTAAGATTAGTGTTGGAAACACTAAGAAAGGAGAAGTTATATGCGAAATTCACTAAGTGTGAGTTTTGGTTGGAGAAAGTGCAGTTTTTAGGTCATGTCATTGACCAAGAGGGTATTTCAGTCGATCCAGCGAAGGTAGAAGCAATGATGAACTGGGAACAACCGAAAACGCCAATCGAGGTACGGAGTTTCCTAGGGTTAGCGGGATACTATCGAAGATTTATCCAAGATTTTTCGAAGATAGCTACCCCGTTGACTAACTTGACAAGAAAGACGGTGAAATACATATGGACGGATAAATGTGAAGACAATTTTCAAGAACTAAAGAAAAGATTAAGTGAAGCGCCTGTTTTGTCATTGCCAGATGACACGAAAAATTTTGTGGTGAATAGTGATGCTTTGTATAGAGGACTTGGTTGCGTGCTCATGCAGCATAGCAAAGTCATTGCGTATGCATCACGACAGTTGAAGGATTATGAGAAAGTTTATCCTACTCATGATCTGGAACTGGCCGCAGGTAGTATTCGCCCTAAAGATATGGAGGCATTATCTTTATGGGGAGAAATGTGAGATATATATGGACCATAAGAGTCTAAAGTATATCTTCACTTAGAAGGAGTTGAATATGAGGCAGAGAAGATGGCTAGAGTTGATAAAGGATTACGATTGTGAAATCCAGTATCTCCATGGGAAAGCAAATGTAGTTGCCAACGCCTTAAGTAGGAAGGGTCGGGAAAAATTGTCTATGTTAACGACTCAACATGATTTGGTAACAGAGATGTCTAAGATGGAAACAGAAGTAAAAATGCCGAGTGAGTCAGGACAGATACTCTTTATGATGGAGATGCAATCTACCATCGTAGAGAGAGTCAAGATGGTACAACTCAAGACTGATGAGTGTAACCAAATAAAGAAGCGGTTATCTGAGAATGAAGATGCAAATTATTGTCTTGATAATGTAGGATTATTAAGATTTGAAGGAAGAATTTGGGTTCCGAATGAGACGGAATTAAAGGAGCAAGTATTACAAGAAGCTCATAGTTTCAGGTACTCGATACATCCTGGTAGTACTAAGATGTATCAAGACCTTCGAAAGAGGTTTTGGTGGCCAAACATGAAGAGAGAAATAGCAGAGTATGTGAGCAGGTGTTTGACTTGTCAAAAAGTTAAGCCCGAACATCAACGACCCAGTGGCTTGTTACAGTCATTGGAGATTCCAGAATGGAAGTGGGAGCATATCTCGATGGATTTCGTGCTGGGACTTCCAACAACAATAAAAGGGTACGATTCGATTTGGGTAATAGTTGATCGATTGACGAAATCGGCTCACTTTTTACCAATTAGGGTCAAGTATAACTTAGACCAGTTAGTTAAACTCTATATCAAGGAAATTATTTCCAGACATGGAGTACCAGTATCGATTGTGTCAGATCGTGATCCACGATTCACATTGAATTTCTGGAGAAGTTTGCAAGAACAGCTGGGAACACAGTTGAAGTTAAGCACAACTTATCATCCACAAACTGATGGGCAGAGCGAGAGGACAATTCAGATGTTAGAAAACATGTTAAGGTCTTACGTCATGGATTTCAAGGGTAATTAGGATGATCATCTGCCACTGGTAGAGTTTGCTTATAACAATAGTTATCATGCAAGCATAGGTATGCCGCCTTATGAAGCTCTGTACGGAAGAAAGTGCAGAACACCCTTGTGTTGGGATGAGGTGGGAGAACGCCGGATGCTAGGACTAGAATTGGTGCGGCAAACATCGGATGTGGTTAAGTTAATTCGGATGCGTCTTGTTTCAGCTCAAGACAGATAAAAGAAATATGCGGACTCGCATAGATTAAACCGAGAATTCGAAGTAGGTTCGTATGTGTTTCTGAAGGTATCTCCTTGGAAAGGAAAGATACGCTTTGGAAAGAAAGGAAAGTTAAGTCCAAGGTTTATAGGACCTTTTGAGGTATTAAAAAGGGTGGGAGAGGTAACTTATATGATAACGTTACCTCCAGACCTAGAAAGAATACATAACGTGTTTCAGGTATCTGTATTACATCCATATAAGCCGGACTATAAGCACGTAATCGAGTATGAGCCGATTCATATCGAGAAGGATTTAACGTATAAGGAATCGCTGATTCAAATCATTGATAGGAAAGAACAAGTTCTGCGGAATAAAGTAATACCATCAGTAAAGGTATTATAGAAGAACCACGATGCCGAAGAAGCAACGTGGGAATTAGAAGAAAAGATGAAGAAAAATTTTCCTCATCTGTTTGAGTAAAGAAAGACGAGATTCTGGGGATAGAATCTTTATAAGAGGGGAAGAATGTAACAACCGAGAAATTCGGATCTTATGTAAAAATGATTTTATTAAATTAAACAAAAATAAAATTATATTTTATGTGATATCAAGATGGTTTTCGTTCTATAACCTATTGATGTTGAAATGTCGTAGTAATTGAGATACGTGAAGGATTTAAAGTGTTTGAATTTCTAAGACGAAAATAAAAGTTTTCCGAGAAATTTTCTGAAAAACACTATTCATCGGTATTTGCTCGGGAATTATTTTTGAACTTCCAAGAAATACGTAATGATAGAATATCAAAGTAAGATGATTATGAAATAATAATCTAGTTATGGAAAACGTAAAATTTCGCCATGGACTTAATTCAAGAATATTAAGGAAAGCGAAGTATTAATAAGACAAAGATTAATCGTATGACACGTGAGCATTATACGAGGAAAGAAAATGAGTATTATATGAAGTATTATAATGATTTGTATGAAGAATGAATTATCGTATAAAGATTCTATATGAGTTAGAATACAAGAATGATACATGAATTATATGTATATGTATTGTGTAATATGAATGGATTTGTGAAGATTGATTAAGATCTTGTGCAAGCCCAATTCAATTAAGTGTAAGGCCCAACTATTGAGTTAATAAACAAAGTATTGTTTGTTAATGCAAAGCCCAAAGGTTAAGATAACTAAGCCCAAGCTAGAAGCCCAAGTGTTGTGTGATCCATGGAGTAAAACCATATTAATGTGGTTAATGTATGGTTATCAAGTTAAATGAGTAATGACCAAGTTAATGCGGTTAGCAAGTCTAAGGAGTAATGACCAAGTTAAAGGATTGATGGCCAAGTAAAGGATAGATTTTGTGCCATTCAAGTAATGAATAGTAAGGAGGTGCAAAAGGAGGTGGGATGATGGAATTGACTAAATTGCCCTAAACCTTGCAACTTCTATAAATAGTGAAGGTTGGCAAGTTATTTTCTAGTTGTCAAATAATCTAAACACTCTCTCTCAAAGTGCTTAAGTGTTAGGGTGATAAAGTTAAAATAAGCCACTTACAAAAGAAGAAGAAAGAAGAAGCTACTTTACCAAGAACTTCAAATGTAAGAATCCTTCTCCAATTATCTTCTATCTCTAGCATGATAGTTTGATAAGAAAAGATTGGATTAAGGAACATGAATGGTAAAAAGTAAGAAGAGTGTATAAGCAATGAACTTAAGCCACATAAGTTGGTAATAAGTCATTTAAGTTAATATAAGTAGTAAACTTATGTGAAAGCATTAAGAACTTGAAATGAGTTTATTAATGAAAGTAATATTGAAGTAAAAGAATTTGTATGATTATATGTATCTATTCTACATGAGCAAAGCTATATGTTAATAACATATATGGATGATGATGGAGAAATTTTGATGATCATAATGATAAGTTTATAAGTAGTTTATAAATTGACAAGTTATACGCTCATGAAAGAAATAAGGCAAAATCCTACTTGAACTATAAGCTGTTGGAATTAGCATGTTAAGATGTTCACATTATGAATGAAATTCATTTGTAACATTGAACAAATCATAAAAAGGAAGATTTGCCGGAAATCGTACGATTAGACGTTGAACGTCGAATTCGTAAATTTCCCGGAATGGAAGTCAAATTTTGAGTTTAAGTTTGGAAACATTGTTTTCCAATGGAGATAAGTCCCATTTGTCATTTAAGAGTTGCGGACTCAAAAATGGACGAATTCTGACTTAGAACGAAGAAACGAGTGTTGAACATTCACGAACGTTTATCATTTACGTTAAAATGAACCAATAGGTGAATTTTTAGCAAAATTCGCAAAAATCGTTTACGTTATGAGTCCGGGAAGTTCGCAGAATTTCAAGAATTTAAAAAAATTTTGGGTGCATAGAGTTGAGGCCATACTGGCCAACCCTAAGCCATTGACCTCGTCGCAACATGAGGTCCGGAGAGCTCATGATCGCTAACTCGCGGCATGGCAGCTATAAGCTATAAGGAAAGTCGGTAGCCTCGGCGCCGTGCTCGCATCAGTGGGACATGAAGAAGAGTTGCAAGTAGAGGGAAAGGTTTATAATTAAACATTGAATGTAAGCATACATGAAGGAATATAAGATATCATTGTTAAGCTTTATAAAACCTTAAGAATGTGAGTAAAGGTTGAAACAACCTTGTGGAATATAAATAAATGTGAATGAAATAGGAATGAATAATAATTAAGTCTAATATGCAAATTAGATTGAGATGAAGGGTAAGATATAGTCGGATACATACTTGATTATATGTAACCTAATGTAAGGCATTATGTGATCATGTATTGTAAAGACTTGAAAGACTTGAACGTAAAGTAAAATACTAAGTACCAGATGCTAAAGGCAAGTATTCTAACTCTTGTCTCAGTTCAATCTGAACATGTTTTCGACGTTCATGTATTTTTACGCAGAATTGAAGTGCAATGAAGTTAAAGCCAGTTCCTTTGGCTAGTCTTAACATATTGAGTGGATTGTTGATAATCTATTCATCTGTTATCAAATGCTATTATCTTTTGTCAATTACTTGATATGGTTTTCAAAAGAAGACTGAAATGTTAAACAAATGTTTTATCAGTAAAACGATAGGCACGTGAGGTTGCCAAATGATTAAACGTAAATACATTTAATGGATGTAGTGTTGATCAACATAGAGTACAATAGGCTAATCACCTAGAAGTGTTCGTAAGTAATACCGGGCTTATGGACTTAGTTCCGGGTTGTCCTTTTTAAAGAAAGAATGAATACTCGAGGTCTTTGACCGGAGTGAATGTTATACTGAATATTATTCATTGTGAAACATTTTGAAAGAAAGATGAAGTGCTATTTTGAATTATCAATAGTACTTCATAAATATTTTTTAGTTATCGAAGATATACGATTCATATGTATCAAGCATGTTGTTATTGAAATTGTTATACTTGTTGAGCTAGTTATGCTCACTCTTTCTTGAACCATATGAAAGCAGCTAAGACTGAACGTCCCGAAGGATCAAATAAGGATAAAGGAAAAGCTAAGGCAGATTATTAAGCTGTCTTGTAATGGTATAGGTCTATTGTTATAATGTAATGAATATTATGACAAAGAACTTTTGTAACGGGTATAGAACCTGGGAAATGTAAATATTACCTTTAATATATAGACGTTATGTTCGTTCTTTGAGACTATTCAATTGAATGAATGTATGAATGTTTGTACAGTTTAGCACCATCTGTCGGGTTGGAAGATACCCGGATTTGGGGGCACTACAAACTCTACCATTTTGCTCAACATTAGCAGGAATGACAAACTCTCTGGCCTAAAGATGCAAAAGGAAAACCAGTTGTCAGCACTTTGGCATAATTAGAACTTAGAACTGATGTTTAATGTTAAGGACAGTTAAAATTAGAAAAAACTTACAATAAGAACATGTCGTAAGCCAAGACAAGCACTTAAAATATAAAAGTGCTCAAGACTGACTCTCTTATCTCAAGCCCTATCTTGAATGAACCTCTGAGCATAGTCCGCTAAACAATTTCGTGGAGCCCTAAATGATGGCAGCCTTCACATAATCCGTTAACATTTTCTACTAAACAATTTAATGGACACTCCACTAAACAGTTTGGCTGATGAACTATACTTATATCAAAGAAAAATACAGTGATATGCAAATATTTCGAATTAACTGCATCCTGTGCTGAGCCCCAATAAACAGTGCATCAGCAACATTGAAGATTCCAACCTGTGACATGCACAATAAGATGGGAGATTATTCTTAAGGTAAAAATTGGACTTAAGAACAAATAATTGATTGACACATTTTAATATAGCCATGAAATGTGAAGAATTATTACTAGACGGGCTGAGAAAACTAAACAAGAACCCCAACCCTCCTTGGCGATTTGACTCTTTGTTGGTCGTATCCAACTGTAATAATCATGGAGTGTTGAAACTTTAGTGGATTGTCTATAACTTCCGTGTTAATAAATGTTAATTTTACTTGAACTATTTTCCAATTTATTTTACCTATATGGAAATAGTAGGAATGACATATATTTTCGTAAAATACAATCAAATTGTCGGGAGGTCCAAGCACATAAATCTGTCAAAAACAATATCCATATATTTCATCTACTAACTTGTGATGCTTGCCCTCAAAGAGTAATCCCCAATTATGTTATGGGTTAGGGAAGTTCAAACAGTCAAGAGTTATCGAGTTTTTCTTTACTTCTTTTATTCTTGCTAGATAAGATATGATTGTGTAAAAACAACAAATAATATCTCGTGCAAACAAAGACGAGCAATATCGGATGATAAATCCAACACTAGGTGGTAATATTATTCCAATCACAAATCATACCCTGCATCATTTGCAATACATTTCAATATATCTATGCAACCCATCCTTTAAATTAATGCGAACATGTGCCAACTCAATTGGTATAGCAACAGCTTCCACGGAAACTTACCCTCAGAACTCGAAATTCCACCAATGCCCACAAAACTTAAAAGGTGAGGGCCTTCCTTTCAAGATCCTGCTTAAAATGAGATTTGATAGCTATAAAATAAGTATGTTGAAGTAGCAAAGAAAACAGAGAAAATGGAAAGACCAGAAAAAGATAAGTACTACGAAATTCTGAACTTGTCTTTGGATAGCAACGTACCTCTTCTTCAGCATCCTCTAGTTCCCCTTTAACCTAGAAAAGGTTCCTGTAACCAGCATTGTACACTATCTCATAAGCCGCTCGAGATCTGCCGAACAAATTTGGCTCAGTATGAAGATTGAGATGTGGAAAAGACACCATATTGAGTAACAATATTAAGAACAAAAAACATGCAAAAATTCCTTAATTTATACGGGAGCTTACTAGAACTAACATATCTTGAATTCAATGAATGATAGTTGCTTCCGGACCAGCTAAAAGAAACATCTTTGTCAGTTGTTACTAGTCCCAAAAGTAAAGTTTTGTCGGGTGGCAAACAAGGTTTAGAGAGAGTCACCCTAGAACATAAGTTTCAACTCAAAGGAAGAGAAATAGGAGTAATGACTTTAACTCACTCTACTGCCATGTTTAAAATTGATCCAACATTTGATATATCCATATTGCCCAAAACAGCTAGATGACAAAACCACAATTGTGACACTCTCATGCAAGCTACATTGTTGCAGTGAACAAGTTTGACTGTCCAGTGTAAACTACCTATTTTATAATTATGTTATCATTTTATAAGTAACCACTGGAAGTCTAAATTGCCTAATGAGACCTTACAATATAAATTGCAAGTCATCCCAATATTTGAAAGTATATTTTTTAAAAATAAGGCCAACAACCTAGGAACTTAAGCGCTCATATTTTCCAATTTGTTATAGTATATGTTACAAACTCATTCCAAACACAGTTGAAACAACTACGATAACTTCTTTTGCTTCCTAGTTGAGCATCTAATATCCATCCATTTAAAGTAAAAGTTCACCTCAAACCTTTCGACATGCCACAATAAGGTCTCAGTATCTTTAGGGAATTTCTTCTAAACACATTAAGAATTGACTGTTGAGAAAATGAATTCAGTAACTATTATACACTCATGCATAATTTAAAATTCATAGAACAAGAGATTGCACAGCATACTTGTGACCTTTCTAGGAATAGTTCCCGCATCAAATGTATTCTCGACATCAAAGATCAGAATCCAAGTTGAGCCTTTAGCCCAAGCCTTCAAAACATGAGCTAATATTATGCTAACAGGTTGATGTAAGCAAAAGTGAAGAAACATCAACTGGAATGCAATACAAGACAAGAATGCCAACAATAGATAGTAGAGCATTTGAAGCTTAAACATGTGACCTCTACCATGATGTAGAACTACAGAGAAATGTGAAGCCGAAAGCCGGGTTTCCTCACCGTCCGGTGAGGCAGCTTGCGAGAATTGGGTTTTTGACAAAGAAGATCTGAATCTGCTGAATGGGGGTTTAGGGATTTAGAAGAAGAATAGCAGGTAGGGATCTGCTGAAGTGGGTTTGCTCCGTATCTTTTTTGTTTGCTCTGTGTTTCATTTTCGCATCTTATTTTTTTTAGCTCCGTGTTTTTCTTGATAGACAACGTTTTTTTAAAAAAAACTTTATCTAATTAAAACTAAAAAAATACCCTTTTAAATAGATAACGTTTTTGTATATATATTTACAACAATTTTTTTTAAAAACGTTATAAAAAACTAACCACAACGTTTTTTTAAAAAACGTTGTGGTTTAAGTGTTGTCTATTAGGTATTTTGCACTGGTGCTTATTAGAGAATAAGTTCACTGAAAGTGACTCGCTAAGGAATACCTAATGGAGTTTTATTTACCTGTCAATAGGAATTCTTGTAGTGATAGTAGTACAAGTGATCCTTAGACTTGAGATCGTCATAGTATCTTGTGTATGATGAGTTATACTTTGACTTATTTCGTAAGACCCTTAGGGTATATCAAAGGGTATGCTTGGGTATAATAAGTTGTACATGGAGATAATGTATGATCAATAAAGAATCTACCACTTCTAGTAAAAGAAGAGAAATGTCCTATGTGATTTGATAAATGACAACCCAGTAGTCCTTGGCCAAGGCAGAATAAAATTAAAAAGGAGTTTCTAATTTATATTATTTGGAGTTGTGCATTTACGGATCGAAATACATATAATTAAATAAAATAAGACTTGACAGTAATTCCATGTCTTATATTTAATTGGGACATTGTATGGTGGAAGGATTGAATTGTATGGTAACTATTTACTCAAAGGTTCTTTTATGATTAATGTTGAAATCTATATTATCTGGAAAGTCGTTGATCGCTAGGGATGCTTATCCCTATTGTAGAATAAATATTATTTATTTAAATAAATTAATAATTTAATTTATTTATTTAAATAAAATTAAAATTATTCTAATTGATTTATTCATAACCGATTTAATATGGTGAACTTAAAGGGTCACGCCATAAAAGGAAGAATAATTATTTAAGAAGTTAATGGCATAATCATAATAATAAGTTAAGTATATTTAATTTAATCTATGGTGATAGAATAAATTAAATAGCTTAATATTTATTATTTAATATTTTGAAAATATTAAATATAAATTAATAAGAGGAGTCTTATTATTATTATTACTACTATTATTATTATTTAATTCTTAAAGGAGTTTGGGAATTAATTAATAAAAGTACTCTCATTTATTCCTAATAAGATTAGGAGGCTAAGTAATTAAAAGTTTAATTATTTATTCCTAATAAGATTAGGAGCCTAATTAATTAAAGGAGTTTAATTAATTAAAATAAAGCCTAATTTCTTAATTGTTAAAGAGGGTTACCTACATCTATAAATAAGAGGAGTTGGAGAGTACGCTCTTTTTCTATGAGAGATAGAAAAACTAGGGTTTTAGCAAACAGTCATCTTCTTGAATCTTTCTTCTTCCTTGGTGGATCACCTCTAGAGGCCAAACACTTGGGTGGCTAACGTTGATCAAACGAACGAACCAAACCCGGTGGATTCAAGTTGAACGCGAAAAAGATTGGAAGTGAACTTGTACCTGAGGAAGCTTGAATCTTCAAGGGTATGATTCTTGTTCTTCATATTTTTCGTTTAATTAATAATTATGCATAAAGGATGATCCGGGTATATGGTTTGTAAAATTTTAAAACTGTGATTTTCCACGTTTCCGCTTATTTTATGCAATTTGATTGCGTTCATGAATATTACAAACCTAACAGTGGCATCAGAGCCAAACTTTTATGCGAATTATTAATTGTTTTAATTTGATATGTATATTGATATGTGTTTAGAATAATTTAATTGAGCATAATTTGGTTGTATAAAATTAAAATAAAATTAAAAAAAACGTGATCATCAATCCGCGGGTGGTATAAAATATTCATGGCTTGCTGTTGCTTTATTCGCGAGTGATATCAAATAGTTAATTTGTTGTTGCTTTGATATAAAGTATTAGTGGGTGATATAACAAATCACATTCTGCCTTGTATATTATATATATATATATATATATATTATGTATATACCGTAATATATATTATGTATATGTAATATATATTTTAATAATTTTATAATTAAAAAAAAGTTTATTTTAATATTAAAATAAAAGGTATATTTTAACTTTAAAATTAAATTTTATGCTAACTAATTAGAGTTGGAATTTGATTCTATAATAACTAATTGGAGTTGAAATTGAATTTCATGTTTGCTTAAATAAAGGAGTTTATTAGATATGAAATAAGATTTCATATTATTCAAAATAAAGGAGTTTATTTGTGAATAGGAAAGGAATCTGTGTTTCCTTAAATAAAGAGTTTATTTAGATATGAAATAAGATTTCATATTATTCAAAATAAAGGAGTTTATTTGTGAATAAGAAAGAGAATCTGCTTTTTTTTTTAATAAAGGAGTTTTGTTTTTTATTTTTACTTGGAATTAGATTCCATAATTAATTAAAATAAAGGAGTTTATTTTGATTAAAGATTTTGATTAAAATAAAATAGTTTATTTTATTCAAAATTGGATAAATTAAAATAAAATAGTTTTATTTTGATTTAAAAATTTGGATTAAAATAAAGGAGTTTGTTTTGATTTAAAATTAGATTTTATACTAACTAAATTTGCCTCATTAAATGATATCAATATATATATTGAATGTTTATTATTCATGAGATGAATGTTATTTATTGTTACATATTGTGATGTGTATGATAATAAATGAGATTGATTATGGACTATTGACCAATGTGATTGGATTTTATTTTAGTTGGATGCATGAATGTATGAGTTTTATTAAATGGGGTCTGCGTACCTCGTCTTCTCTAATTTTTTTCTTAATATAAATTCTAACTCCCTCCTATGTACTTCCCCTTGACTGTTGATCAATGTTTCTATTATTTTAAATAGATTTGTAATAGAAATAGTTAGAATTATTTTGAAGAATTAGAGATCAGGGAGCAAGGAACGCTTGAAGACCCGTTTATAATAGAGCCCGGGTTTAAATGTAATAGTTATATTTAAATATTAATTCTTGCACCTCTAGGTTTTGACCTTTTGGTTCACTTGGTGGCTCTACTGAACCAAACTAGAATAAAAGTCCATAATCAATTCGGGTAGAATATAGTATTCTATATGTGCATGCTTATACTATTTATATATATATATATATATATATATATATATATATTATGCAAACATGCTTCGCATGTTAATTAATAACAAACCACTCAAATTTTTTATATTAAGTCCTAAGCGTTCAAAGATATTCGGAATATCGAACGTCGCCTTCTAGCATGATAAAATAATAGAGTATCAATTAATTATTATAAGTTTGTTGTGTGACCACAAGGCTTATCTTAATTCTTTGAGGTGTTAATTTTATCACATTTGATGCTTATAAAGAAAATTGAACAATATTATCTTGTTGTGTCACCACAAGGACAATATTTTTCTTTTTTTTGAATATATGGAGTGCTAAGTTGGACTTAACTTATATCATTTTAGTTCGGATGTACACACACTTGACCATTATGATTTAAGAGGCAAAATACAAGGAGTTACATAGTTGATGCAATTGACAAGAGTTGTCTACCTATTTATTTATATATAGTTTGTTGTATCACCACAATGCTATATACATTTGAAATGAGATCCTTATTCTTACTAGCATATCTTTAATTAGATATTGTCGAACTATATATATTGAGGGTAATATAGTTTGAAGAAAATAGTGGGAGATTCCAATTTAAAACAAGACCTAATTTATTTTGGTAATTAATAAAAGAATGTATGCTAAAATGTTGTTAATTACAAATTAATTTATAGAATTTTACAATGTCTAAATTACTATCACTATGAAGCATATTAGATGATATTTAATCGGACCGATTAAACGGATTGGTTAAGGAAATTGGGAATAGTTCTCACGGCTGAAAAGCTATCTTATGTCCTTAATATGCCTATCCCTGCAATGGTTGCAGATAATGCCTCTGAGGAAGAGATTGCTACTTTTAGAAAGTGGCAAGATGATGCACAGTTGGCTCAATGCATCATGCTCACATCCATGAGTAACGAGCTTCAGCGTCAGTATGAAACTATGGATGCTCTTACTATATTCCTGCACATCAAGTAGTTGATGGTGAGGAAAGTAGGACTGATAGATATCAGATATCTAAGGAGCTCTTCCGATCTAGAATGACCGAAGCACTACAGTATAGATAAAAATCTTTAACATAATCAATTTGATTAATCAATTAGGACAACGGGTTTTGTCATGGATGGATAGTTGAGCCAAGATTTTATCTTGCACTCACTCCCAGACTCATTTCATAATTGTTGTGAATTTTTCATATGAACAAGCTAGATATCAACCTCAATGATTTGCTTAACATGTTGAAAATGTTGAGAGTCACTTTCCAACCAAGAAAGACCATGTCTTACTGGTAGGGGCCAAAGGATCTTCTAAAAAGAAGAATGATTCTAAGAAGGTAAATAGAAAAGGCAAAAACAAAGGATAATAAGAACAAAACTGATACGGATAGCAAAGGAGTTTCCTTCAACTGCAACAAGCCTGGACACTAGAAAACAAACTGTGAGAAGCATCTTGCAGAGCTAACCAGAAGAAGCTTAGTGAAGCTTCGATTACAAATACAATTTTGTTCATGATTTAAAATAAATTTTTCTTTAAGTCAAGGTTCTACTTGGGTATGTGATACTGACTTTTATTATCATAAATATAGATTTATGAAGGAACCAAACAGAAGTAGAAAGCTAAACAAATATAAGTAATCCTATGTGTGGGAAATGAAGTAAAGGTTGTTGCATTAGCCATAGAAACTTATAGTTTAGCATTGCCTATGGGAAAATCTATGAAGTCAATAAGTTGTTTTTGTATTCCAGTTCGCGTTAGAAACATTATTTCCATTTTATTGTTGGACAATGAAATCATTGGTATTATATTTAAGAACAATTTTTGTTCTATTTATAATAATAATGTTTGGTATAGAACAAGAATATTAATTAATGGATTTAGTATACTTGACTTACATGAAAATTATTTTGCAAATTGAAAAAACTAGTATAATGAAAAGAGATGATCATTCAAAGAGTTGAATGTGTGTATTTGTTGAAATACAAGTGTGAATTATTTGAAAGTTTCAAAGAATTCAGAAGTGAAACAAATTGGCAAAGTATTATGATTCTTTGATTAGATGAAGGAATAAATACATGTGCAATAAGTTTCTAGATTATCTCAAATGGTTTTCTCATAATGGACACCTCCTGATACAGAATAATTGAATGATGTATCTGAAAGGAAAAATCGTACCTTATTGGACATGGTACAGTTCATAATGATTTTACTAACATTCCAGTATCCTTTTGAGGTTATGCCCTAGAAATGGCTGCATATCTACGAAAAGGTAACCTCAAAATCCAGCCCCAAGACTCCATAAAAGTTATGGACAGGGAGGATTCCTAATCTTCAGTATGTTAAGATAAGGGGTTGTCCAACTTATGTGAAAAGGTTTCAAAGGATAAGCTTGGGACAAGATTTGACAAGTGTCGATTTGTGGGACATCCTAAAGTAAGTTTAGGGTATATGTTCTATAATCCTACTTAGCAAAAGATGTTTTTTGCAAAATACGTTGCCTTCTAACATAAAGATGTTTATCATTGAAGGAACTAGTGGGAGGATAATAGATCTTGAAGTGTTCAAGAACCACAAATCACTATAAGTTAAATAAGAGGAACCTGTAAATGTCTTGTACCACAACTGAATCGTAAATCTGGAATAGTACCGATGATACCTGAGAGGTATGGATTCATCATAGATGATGATGATGAGGTACGCATCATAGAAGATGATGATCCAGTTACATACGATGAGGTAAGAGTTGTAGACACTCAAGAAATGGATTGAAGCAAGCTTCTCAAAATGGAACATTCGTTTTGATGAAATAAATCAAAAGAGTTTGGTTTTATCACAAACAAGAATGAACCTAGTGTGTACAAAAGGATCAGTGGGAGCATCGTGACATTCCTAGTATTATATGTTGATATACTATGGATAAGGAATGACATACCAATGTTATAATTAGTAATGATAAAGTTGTCTAAATATTCCTCCATCTTAATTGGGGATACAAATCTATATAGATAGATTTAAGAGGATGCTCGACTTAACCCAAGGAATGTATATTCATTTGATTCTAAAGTCGTTTAGCATGGTAAACTATATGGGATGTCTCATGTTGATAAGCCCTGGAGTGTATCTCTCTCAATAGTCCCCATAGACTCCTAAAAGAGAGATCGCACAAGTAATTATCATGTATGCAATGAAATATAAGAGACCTGATGTTGATTGGTCATATCCTGGAGAAGATCATTGTAAGACAGTGAAAAACATCTTAAAGAACTTAACCGGTACTAAGGATGTGATTAAAATTTATGGTGGGTCTAAATTAAAACTAGAGGGCTTAACAGACTCAAGTCTTTTTAGACAGACCAAGACGACAGAAAATCCACTTTAAGGTAAAGTGTTACCTTGAACAGTGGTGCAGTGAATTGGAAAGGTTCCAAACAACAAAAAGTTGTTGGTTTAGTGATAAAGACAAAGTATATAGCTATAAATGAAGTTGCAAGTTGATTGTTTGGATGAAAAGTTCATTACAGAACTAGGAATAGTTCCTAAGTCTCATCTTGGATCTAAACATGTGTTGCAACACATTCATTTGATTAAAGAATCATTGAAAGATGGGAAATCACTATAGAGATAGTGGACTCTCAAGAACAACATTACATATCCATTTACTGAAGCTTATCCAACAACAGGATAATCGTCACTTAGAGAAGAAGAGTATGAGATACCATGACGATTGGCTTTTGGTGCAAGTGGGAGATTAAAAGTAGTATGCACACAAGCCAATCATGTTTGATGATAAAGCATATACTTTGTAACAATCTTATTCATTTATTAATAAAAAGTATTAATTAATTAAAGGCTTTTAATTATCTATATGTTGTTGTTTTATAATATGTGATAAACCCATAGTTTTAAGCAATGCTTTTAGAATAATGACGATGATCATTCTAATAAGATCTAAATTCTTAGAAAGCTTAAAACTAAAATAGTTCCCAATCGTTGGATTACTAAATTGGGGATTAGTGAATCCGGATAGATTGGTACATACGTTGCTTGCTCATTGGATGAGGATGATTGATCTCATGATCATTTGTGTGGAGACACTAAAGCAAGTATGTAGGTACTTATTAGAGAATAAGTTCACTGAATGTGACTCACTAACGAATACCTAATGGAGTTTTACTTGCCTATCAATGGGAATTCCTGTAGTGATAGTAGTACAAGTGATCCTTAGATTTGAGATCATCATAGTATCTTGTGTATGATGAGTTATACTTTGACTTATTCCTTAAGACCTTTAGGGTATATCAAAGGGGTATGCTTGGGTATAATAAGTTATACATGGAGATAGTGTATGATCAATAAAGAATCTTCCACTTCTAGTAAAATAAGAGAAATGTCCTATGTGATTCGATAAATGACAACCCAGTAGTTCTTGGCCAAGGTAGAATGAAATTAGAAAGGAGTTTCTAATTTGCATTATTTGGAGTTGTGCATTTAAGGATCGAAATACATATAATTAAATAAAATAAGAGACGATGAAGAATTCCATGACTTATATTTAATTGAGACATTGTATGGTGGAAGGATTGAATTGTACGGTAACTATTTACTCAAAGGTTCTTTTATGATTAATGTTGAAATTTATATTATCTGGAAAATCGTTGATCACTAGGGAGGTTTATCCCTATTGTAGAATAAATATTATTTATTTAAATAAATTAATAATTTAATTTATTTATTTAAATAAGATTATAATTTTTCTAATTGATTTATTCACAACCGGTTTAATATGGAGAACTTAAAGGGTCACACCATAAAAGGAAGAATAAATATTTAAGAAGTTAATGGCATAATCATAATAATAAGTTAAGTATATTTAATTTAATCTATGGTGATAGAATAAATTAAATAGCTTAATATTTATTATTTAATATTTTGAAAATATTAAATATAAATTAATAAGAGGTGTCTTATTATTATTATTATTATTATTATTATTATTATTATTATTATTATTATTATTATTATTATTATTATTATTTAATTCCTAAAGGAGTTTGGAAATTAATTAATAAAAGTACTCTCATTTATTCCTAATAAGATTAGGAGCCTAATTAATTAAAGGAGTTTAATTAATTAAAATAAAGCCCAATTTCTTAATTGTTAAGGAGGGTTGCCTACATCTATAAATAAGATGAGTCGTATTATGGGTGTAGAGTTATTGTTGGCTTTTTGACAACATACATGATTCCAATTGTTGGAGAATACGCTCCTTTTCTATAAGAGATAGAAAAACTAGGGTTTTGCCAAACACCCATCTTCTTGAATCTTTCTTCTTCCTTGGTGGATCACCTCTAGAGGCCAAACACTTGGGTGGTTAACGTTGATCAAAGGAAGGAACCAAACCCGGTGGATTCAAGTTGAACGCGAAAAAGATTGGAGGTGAACTTGTACCTGAGGAAGCTAGAATCTTCAAGGGTATGATTCTTGTTCTTTATATTTTTCGTTTAATTAATAATTGTGCATAAAGGATGATGCGGGTATATGGTTTGTAAAATTTTAAAACTCTGATTTTCCACGTTTCCGCTTATTTTATGCAATTTGATTGCGTTCATGAATATTACAAACCTAACAAGTAACAACGATGGCAAGGATTGAATTAGAAGTTAAATTATCGGATGAAGCAGAGGAGATGTTATTTTCCATGGAGACTCAACCGACCATAGTGGAACGTGTTAAGGAAATGCGATTGAGCAACGAGGAATGCGAGAATATAAAGAAGAGGATAGAAAATAAAGAAAATACTAAGTATAACCTCGATAGGGAGGGATTACTTCATTTTGAAGGAAGAATTTGGGTTCCAAATAATTCTGAATTAAAGGAGGAGATAATGAGCGAAGCCCATAGTTCGAGGTACTCGATACATCCCAGTAGTACGAAGATGTATCAAGACCTTTGTCAAAACTTTTGGTGGCCAAGCACGAAAAGGGAGATAGCAGAATGTGTTAGTAGGTGCTTAACTTGTCAAAAGGTTAAGGCTGAACACCAACGACCGAGCGGGTTATTGCAATCATTAGAAATTCCAGAGTGAAAATGGGAGCACATAACAATGGACTTTGTGGTGGGACTTCCAACAACAAAGAAGGGATATGATGCTATTTGGGTGATAGTGGATCGATTGACGAAATTGGCTCATTTTGTACCAATAGGAGTTAGGTATAACCTAGAACAATTAGATAAGCTTTATGTCAAGAAAATTATTTCAAGACATGGAGTACTTGTTTCGATTTTGTCATATCGTGATCCACTATTCACATCGAACTTCTGGAGGAGTTTGCAAGAGCAAATGGGAACGCAGTTGAGATTGAGTACGGCATATCATCCTCAGACGGATGGACAAAGTGAATGAACAATTAAAATGCTTGAAGATATATTAAGATCTTGCGTTATGGATTTCAAAGGGAGTTGGGACGACCATTTACCCTTGGTAGAATTTTCGTACAATAATAGTTTTCACGCTAGTATAGGCATGCCGCCTTACGAAGCATTGTATGGAAGGAAGTGTAGAACTCCACTCTGTTGGGACGAAGTGGGTGAACATCGGATGTTGGGACCTGAATTGGTACAACAAACGGCGGACTTGGTAAAGCTAATACGTACTCAATTGGTAGCGGCTCAAGATAGATAAAAGAAGTATGTAGATCCTCACAGAGAAAAGAGAGAATTTGAAGTAGGATCTTATGTCTTTCTGAAGGAATCACTTTGGAAAGGGAAGATACATTTTGGGAAGAAAGGGAAGTTAAGTCCAAGGTTTATAATACCTTTTGAGCTTTTAAGAAGGGTAGGAGAGGTAGCTTATAAAGTAGCCTTACCTCTAGAAATGGAACGTATACACAATGTGTTTCACGTGTCTGTGTTGCGTCCCTATAAGCTGGACTATAAACACGTAATAGAATATGAATTTATTCAGATAGAAAAAGATTTAACGTATGAAGAACTTCCAGTTCAAATTGTTGATAGGAAGGAACAAGTTTTGAGAAATAAGATAACACCTTTGGTGAAGGTGATCTAGAGAAACCACAATGCTGAAGAAGCAACGTGGGAACTCGAAAGTAAAATGAAAGAAAATTTTCCTCATTTGTTTATGTAATTATAAGTGAGATTCTAGGGATAGAATCCTTATAAGGGGGGGGAGAATGTAACGCCCGAGAAAATCGGATTTATATGAGAATTAAATTTTTATTTGATTATGTGAATTAAATGAATTTAATTGATTATTTATGTGAGTAAGCTATGTGAAGGTCATTCTATGACCTAGAATGTGCGGATGTGGTTAGTATTCTGGCTTTGTTCTAGAATTAATTGTTTTGAATTTCCAAGACAAAAATAAAAGTTTTTCGAGAAATTTCTGTAAAAACAATATTCATCCGTTTCTGGTCGGGAATTAAGTTTGAAATTCCGAGAAATGCGTAATGATTAAATATGAAGACGAGATGGAATATTTAATAATATTTCATTTATGGCAAACGAAGTTTTTGCCTGCGGACTTAAAACCTAAGGGTTGAGAACAATGATTTCCGGGAAAGAAGTGAGATTCGTATAATAAATTACGATAATGATTATGCGTACGTTATATGAGTGTGATACGATTTAGTATATGACTATAGTATGAAAGTTTAATACGAAGTACAATATGATTATCGTACGAGTATTATATGAAGAGAATACTTGAATGATACGTGTAGAATACGATTGGTGTTATGGATTTATAGTTTAAGGACTTAATATAATCCAATTGGATTTGGATTATACCAAGCCCAAGTTATTGAGTAATCAAGGCCCAGCGTTATGTTTAATTAAGCCCGATCCAAGAAACCGAACCGTGGATCGAACCGATGGGTCATCGAATGGATAAAACCCATGGGGATGACCCATGGGCATGTGGGCCGTCCACTTGGTGGCCAAGTAAAGTGAACTACTTGATCACCAAGTATTTTACTTGGTGATAAAGTAGTGAATTGTAAGGAGGTGGGGAGAAAAGACCAAAAAGCCCTCCATTTGAATTTCCTGTAAATAGAAGGCTTAAGTTGGTTATTTTTGGTTTTCCAACAGATCATCCAACTTATATTGAGAGAGAGAAATAGCTAGACATAAGCAATCATTTCACTTTGAAGCTTTAATTAGAGATTTTAGCAAGAACACAAAGATCGTGAAGGTAATATTCCATTAATAATAGTTTTCCATCCCTTTTGATTTCTTTGTTATAAAGAATCATAAATTGCTGGAGCATGCCTCTTATGGAGGAATAAGAATGACTTGTAATATGTAAAACTTTTATACGTCATGTCTAAATAAAAATCGTAAGGGTTTACGTAAGTTTAAACCATAGGAATTATTAAATGATGAACTTGGTTATTGATGGACAAATTGAACACCATCGCTATTAGGATTTGTGCATCTTACTTAGTTAGGATGTAGATATGAAATCAATGGAGTGTTCCATTTGATTTGGCATATAGAACACTAGTAATGAAGTTATGACGAATTTTACGGAATTAGACGTTAAACGTCGAAAACGTAGAAATTCTGGATTAGTAGTCGAAAGTTGCCGTAGGACTTGAAAACGTTGGTTTTCAATGTGAACACATGAGATAGAGTATTTAAGAGTCGTGGGCTCAAGAATCGTCGGATTATGATTTAAAACGAAGAAAACGAGTATTGAACGCTCGCAAGCGTTTAATGAACGCTCGATAATGAACTTAGAAGGGAATTTTAAGTTAACTAATTCAGAATTTTAAAATTATTATATGAATGCGTAGAGTATGTGACGCCCCTAAAATAGGTATACATCACCTATTCTGAGTTGCCAAATACATGGTATATAATACAAATACAATCTTAAATATACAACATGAGCTGTTAGTGTTAATACAAATATTGTCTTCTAGACAGTATTTAAACTCAAAATATGTCCTCAATACATTTATTGTCACACTATTTAACAGAATAGTGAAGAATATTAATGTTATCATCTGGACCGTCACTCCGTTCCCCTACTCGTCCCAGCTATATTCTCATTCCCTGAAGAGAATATTGAAAGAAATGGTGAGCTCAACTAGCCCAGTAAAAAATATTATGACTAAGATAATGCAGAATAAATTATCATTACTCTTCAACAATGTTAAACCGATAAAATATAATAGACATCAAGTTTAACTGCAGCGGAACAAACAATCCATTAGACGAGTCAAGTAGAGAATAAAATCTACTATCTTCTATGATTTAAAAGGTTTTTCATCAGTTTTATCACGAGACTCAAACTTAATAAATATTCCACATCATCAAATCATCCCCGCATTTCTGTGCCAATGATATTCTTTAAGTATCATGACCACGAATTATTCATGCACCACGGGCCAAAGATAATCGTGTTTCATCAATCAATGATCTGATCATGCCATAAAATAATTCATCTTTGCACCCTTGGCCGAAGAGAATCCATAGCCACAATCATACCAAAAACTATCCATCAATGCACTACAAGCCAATGAGAACTTTTTCCACATCATTTGTAACATTACGGTCATGATTATACCGAATAATCCCTGGCCATAATCATACCAAGTCCATCTATGCACTACAGGCCACAGATGACTTTCAACATAATATAAGTATGAGGATGATAACAATGACATAATAATTTAATAAAACAAGTTCAAGAATTAATTTATCCAGGAACCAATAACGTCGAAATTGTCAACAGGATACTTCTTTGTAGAGTAAAATTCAAAAATGCTCCGAAGAATATTTCCATGAAAAGATACTGGATGAAGCGCAAATATCAAGGATATCCCACTAATTTCATGGAGTATAGAAGCCAAAATTTTAACCAAATGAGTATCATAGACTATATGAAACTGCAATGGATTTTCGCCAGCCATGCGGTAATCCACGTAGACATATCATTTCCACAATTTAATAAGGAATGAATACGAAGGATCATTCACCATGCATGTGGTAATCCACATAGGCAGGTTATTCCAATAGAATAATAAATAATGGAACCAGGTCAGGCGTTATAGGCACCGACAGGATATTCCAACAAAATGACAAAGAATGGAATAATAACAGAAATCACCATGCATGCGATGGACCGCATAGACAGGTTATTCCCAACAGAATAATAAAGAATGGAATAATAACGGAATTCACCATGCATGCGATAGACCGCACAAACAGGTTATTCCCAACAAAATAATAAAGAATGGAATAACAACGGAATTCACCATGCATGCGATAGACCGCACAGACAGGTTATTCCAACAGAATAATAAAGAATGGAATAATAGAAGAATTTCACCATGTATGCGGTACTTCGCATACACAGGTTATTTCAACATAGTAATAAAGAATGGAATAACAGAAGAATTTCACCACGTATGCGGTACTTTGCATATACAGGTTATTCCAGCAAAATAATAAGGAATGAAATAATAGAAGAATTTCACCAAGTATAGGGTAGTCCACATATATAGGTTATTTCAACAAAATAATAAAGAATGGAATAACAGAAGTTCTCTTCATGAATACGAAAGAAATAATACCCCTTACGAGTACAATAAATAATATTCCTTACCTGAGAATAAAATTGGATACTGGAATAATGAGGTAGCAGACTTCTCTTCTTCTTTCTCTCTATAATTTCTCTTTTTAGAGTTTCAGTGAATTCGTAAGAAATAATGAAGCAATGAACTTCTATTTATAGGAGAATGGACTAAATAATAACTGAGACAATCAGATCCTTCCTAGGAAAGGAAAAGTTTCCTGTTTTATTACTAATAATAAAACAAAACTTAGACAACCAGTTCCTTCTTAGGAAAGGGAAGTTTTCTATTTTATTACTAATAATAAAACAAAACTAATAAAATATAATTACACATAGATTACTCTTTCTTGCAGGCAAACTTTAAAACCATCCGTGACAACTGATTTACTATTATAATTTCAACCAACGGTCTGAAAAATTTGCACATCTCTTCATGGAATAATATTGTACTAAAAAATGATTTGACCGAAAAGAAATATATTTTTTTGGGTGAATAGTACCCCGTGAATAATACTTCGGGAATAGTACCCCGTGAATAGTATCCCGACACAAAAAATACCCCAAATAGCCGAGTAAATAATATTCAGGTGAATAGTAATTTGGGTGAATAGTAACTCGTGAGTAGTAACTCGTGAATAGTACTCCAACAAAAAGAATATTCCTCGACCAATCAAATATTATACAACAACTTGCATACTTTTCAAAATTTATAAATATTACCCACAACTATAACATTATATCAAATCCACACCGTAATATTCAAAAAAATATTTTGCGAAATTTAAATCTTTATTCACAAAATTTGGGGTCTCACAATCTCCCATCTTTATGAAATTTCGCCCTCAAAATTTACGTACGTATCTGGTATGCCGAAGAGATGAGGATACCTTGACTTCATTTCAGATTCTAACTCTTGAGGTATAACCTTTGAGTGTCGAATACGATCCTTCTTATTCAAGATTTTAACATGTATCTCCTCATACGTTAAATCTTCTGCTATCTCGTCTAGTTCTAATTTAATAACGTGGTTCGGGTCATCCACATATTTATGTAACATCAATACGTGAAAAACGTTATGAACACACGACATACTTGGCGGTAAAACAAGTCTATAGGCCACAGTTCCTACTCAATCAAGGTTTTCAAATGGGCCAATAAAATCGAGGTTTGAGATTTCCTCTCTTCATCGATTGTTGCTTCTAGAATAACGCCCTCTTGAACCTTCTTTTAAACATTCATCAGCTCTGAGTATGTAGCTTGAGTGGCTTTAACTTTATCGATTAAAGTTGATTCTAATCGTATATTTGTTATCTTCATGTACGTGGGTCCCTAGAGTCTTTAACTCTATCTTCATCATTTGTAAGTTATACGAAATGGGTTTTGTACTGAGGTCAATACAAAATTCAATTTTACGCTCTAGGGGTAGGCTAAGAAGTCTTCCAGAATACGTCAACAAATTTATTAATAATAGAAATATCATTCAAAACTGTGACTCTCATACAAGACTTGGATAGCACATGTTATGAAGGTTTCTCCTAATGGAGTTTCATCAGATAAGTCAAAGTCTAATTTCTCAGGAGTCAAATTTAAACGTTGAAAGCAAAGCAAGTGAGATAAAAGAATGGATAGGCGGTATCTAATAAGGTATAGACTTTGCAAGAATTTATGATTAACTAACCTGCGTGCTAACCGTTTGGGTTACTCGATTTTTAAGAAGTCACGAAAAATGCTCTTCCTAAAACCACCGTCTTTGTTTTGTCCATATCCGCCCTTGGTGCCACCGTCAAATTGGACTTGACTTTTGGTGCACGACAAAATTGGGCTAGGTGACCTTCTCTTCTTGAAATTTCCACTTCTATTATCTTGGCCATGATTACCACCGAAGTGGATTCCATTCTTGGCATGATAATTTCCCCCACGATGGTTATCATTGTTCCGATGGCCGTTGCCACCAGTATGATTATTATCGTATTGTTGCTCGTTGCCTTTTGGTTGTGCTGACTCATTATCGCGCTCCAATAACTAAGCCCTATTCATAACATCTGAATACAAACACTGTCACAAAACAAGGGTTAATTGACATATCACATATTTTCCCTATACTCTGACCTAACAATTAAATACCAAATAAACATAGGTAGGTCATATTAGCGAAGGAATTCCCCGTCTCTCCCCTCTTAGTTCTTGTCACACATCTCAGCCAGGGATCATATCCCTAAGCTTTTATACCAACTGTGACGTCCCCAAAATAGGTATACATCACCTATTCTGAGTCGCCAAATACATGGTACAGAATATAAATACAATCTTAAATATACAACATGAGCTGTGAGTTTTAATACAAATATTATCTTCTAGACAGTATTTAAACTCAAAATAAGTCCTCAATACATTTATTGTCACACTATTTAACAGAATAGTGAGGACAACTAATGCTATCATCTGGACCTTCACTCCGTTCCCCGACTCGTCCCAGCTATATTCTCATTCCCTGAAGAGAATCATCCCTGCACTACAAGCCATGGATTTTTTAGTATCACGACCACGAATTACTCATGTACACTACGGGCCAAAGATAATCGTGTTTTCTTCAATGATCCGATCATGCCATAAAACAATTCATCTTTTCACCCTTGGCCGAAGAGAATCCATAGCCAAAATCATACCAAAAACTGTCCATCAATGCACTACGGGCCAATGAGGACTTTTTCCACATCATTTGTAACATTACGGTCATGATTATACTGAATAATCCCTGGTCATAATCATACCAAGTCCATCTATGCACTACAGGCCACATATGACTTTCAACATAATATAAGCATGAGGATTATGATAATGACATAATAATTCAATAAAACAAGTTCAAGAATTAATTTATACAGGAACCAATAACGTCCAAATTATAAACAGGATACTTCTTTGTAGAGTAAAATTTAAAAATGCTCCGAAGAATATTTTCATGAAAAGATACTTGATGAAGTGCAAATATCAAAGATATTCCACTAATTTCATGGAATATAGAAGCCAAAATTTTAACCAAATGAGTATCATAGACTATATGAAACTGCAATGGATTTTCGCCCGCCATGCGGTAATCCGCGTAGACAGATCATTTACATAATTTAATAAGGAATGAATACGAACGATCATTCCCCATGCATGTGGTAATCCACATAGGCAGGTTATTCCAACAGAATAATAAATAATGGAACCAGGTCAGGCGTAATACGCATCGACAGGATATTCTAACAAAATAATAAAGAATGTAATAACAACAGAAATCACCATGCATACGATATACTGCACAGACAAGTTATTCCAACAGAATAATAAATAATGGAACAAGGTCAGGCGTAATACGCACCGACATGATATTCCAACATAACGATAAAGAATGGAATAACAACAGAAATCACGATGCATGCGATAGACCGCACAGACATGTTACTCCCAACAGAATAATAAAGAATGGAATAATAGAAGAATTTCACCATGTATGCGGTACTTCGCATACACAGGTTATTTCAACATAGTAATAAAGAATGGAATAACAGAAGAATTTCACCACGTATGCGGTACTTTGCATATACAGGTTATTCCAGCAAAATAATAAGGAATGAAATAACAGAAGAATTTCACCAAGTATAGGGTAGTCCACATATATAGGTTATTTCAACAAAATAATAAAGAATGGAATAACAGAAGTTCTCTTCATGAATACGAAAGAAATAATACCCCTTACGAGTACAATAAATAATATTCCTTACCTGAGAATAAAATTGGATACTGGAATAATGAGGTAGCAGACTTCTCTTCTTCTTTCTCTCTATAATTTCTCTTTTTAGATTTTCAGTGAATTCGTAAGAAATAATGAAGCAATGAACTTCTATTTATAGGAGAATGGACTAAATAGTAACTGAGACAATCAGATCCTTCCTAGAAAGGAAAAGTTTCCTGTTTTATTACTAATAATAAAACAAAACTTAGACAACCAGTTCCTTCTTAGGAAAGGGAAGTTTTCTGTTTTATTACTAATAATAAAACAAAACTAATAAAATATAATTACACATAGATTACTCTTTCCTGCAGGCAAACTTTAAAACCATCCGTGACAACCGATTTATTATTATAATTTCAACCAACTATTCGAAAAATTTGAACATCTCTTCATGGAATAATATTGTACTAAAAATGATTCAATCGAAAAGAAATATATTTTTTTTGGGTGAATAGTACCAAGTGAATAATACTTGAGAATAGTACCCGTGAATAGTATCCCGACACAAAAAAATACCCCAAATAGCCGAGTAAATAATATTAGTGTGAATAGTAATTTGGGTGAATAGTAACTCGTGAGTAGTAACTCGTGAATAGTACTCAACAAAAAGAATATTCCTCACCAATCAAATATTATACAACAACTTGCATACTTTTCAAAATTTATAAATATTACCCACAACTATAACATTATATCAAATCCACAATCGTAATATTCAAAAAAATATTTTGCGAAATTTAAATCTTTATTCACAAAATTTGGGGTCTCACAATCTCCCATCTTTATGAAATTTCGCCCTCAAAATTTACGCATTTATCTCGGTATCTTAGAAGAGATGAGGATACCTTGACTTCATTTTTGATTCTAACTCTCGAGGTATAACCTTTGAGTGTCGAATACGATCCTTCTTATTCAAGATTTTAACATGTATCTCCTCACACGTTAAATCTTTCCGCTATCTCGTCTAGTTCTAATTTAATAACGTGGTTCGGGTCATCCACATATTTATGTAACATCAATACGTGAAAACGTTATGAACACACGACATACTTGGCGGTAAAACAAGTCTATAGGCCACAGTTCCTACTCAATCAAGGTTTTCAAATGGGCCAATAAAATCGAGGTTTGAGATTTCCTCTCTTCATCGATTGTTGCTTCTAGAATAACGCCCTCTTGAACCTTCTTTTAAACATTCATCAGCTCTGAGTATGTAGCTTGAGTGGCTTTAACTTTATCGATTAAAGTTGATTCTAATCGTATATTTGTTATCTTCATGTACGTGGGTCCCTAGAGTCTTTAACTCTATCTTCATCATTTGTAAGTTATACGAAATGGGTTTTGTACTGAGGTCAATACAAAATTCAATTTTACGCTCTAGGGGTAGGCTAAGAAGTCTTCCAGAATACGTCAACAAATTTATTAATAATAGAAATATCATTCAAAACTGTGACTCTCATACAAGACTTGGATAGCACATGTTATGAAGGTTTCTCCTAATGGAGTTTCATCAGATAAGTCAAAGTCTAATTTCTCAGGAGTCAAATTTAAACGTTGAGCGCAAGCAAGTGAGATAAAAGAATGGATAGAACTGGTATCTAATAAGGTATAGACTTTGCAAGAATTTATGATTAACTAACCCGTGCTAACTTCGTTTGGGTTACTCGATTTTTAAGAAGTCACGAAAAATGCTCTTCCTAAAACCACCGTCTTTGTTTTGTCCATATCCGCCCTTGGTGCCACCGTCCCAGCTGGACTTGACTTTGGTGCACGACAAAATTGGGCTAGGTGACCTTCTCTTCTTGAAATTTCCACTTCTATTATCTTGGCCATGATTACCACCGAAGTGGATTCCATTCTTGGCATGATAATTTCCCCCACGATGGTTATCATTGTTCCGATGGCCGTTGCCACCAGTATGATTATTATCGTATTGTTGCTCGTTGCCTTTTGGTTGTGCTGACTCATTATCGCGCTCCAATAACTAAGCCCTATTCATAACATCTGAATACAAACACTGTCACAAAACAAGGGTTAATTGACATATCACATATTTTCCCTATACTCTGACCTAACAATTAAATACCAAATAAACATAGGTAGGTCATATTAGCGAAGGAATTTCCGCCTCTCCCCTTAGTTCTTGTCACACATCTCACCGGGGATCATATCCCTAAGCTTTTATACCAACTGTGACGTCCCCAAAATAGGTATACATCACCTATTCTGAGTCGCCAAATACATGGTACAGAATATAAATACAATCTTAAATATACAACATGAGCTGTGAGTTTTAATACAAATATTATCTTCTAGACAGTATTTAAACTCAAAATAAGTCCTCAATACATTTATTGTCACACTATTTAACAGAATAGTGAGGACAACTAATGCTATCATCTGGACCTTCACTCCGTTCCCCGACTCGTCCCAGCTATATTCTCATTCCCTGAAGAGAATCATCCCTGCACTACAAGCCATGGATATTTTTTAGTATCACGACCACGAATTACTCATGCACTACGGGCCAAAGATAATCGTGTTTTCATCAACGGTCCTGATCATGCCATAAAACAATTCATCTTTTCACCCTTGGCCGAAGAGAATCCATAGCCAAAATCATACCAAAAACTGTCCATCAATGCACTACGGGCCAATGAGGACTTTTTCCACATCATTTGTAACATTACGGTCATGATTATCTTGAATAATCCTCGGTCATAATCATACCAAGTCCATCTATGCACTACAGGCCACATATGACTTTCAACATAATATAAGCATGAGGATTATGATAATGACATAATAATTCAATAAAACAAGTTCAAGAATTAATTTATCCAGGAACCAATAACGTCCAAATTATAAACAGGATACTTCTTTGTAGAGTAAAATTTAAAAATGCTCCGAAGAATATTTTCATGAAAAGATACTTGATGAAGTGCAAATATCAAAGATATTCCACTAATTTCATGGAATATAGAAGCCAAAATTTTAACCAAATGAGTATCATAGACTATATGAAACTGCAATGGATTTTCGCCCACCATGCGGTAATCCGCGTAGACAGATCATTTACATAATTTAATAAGGAATGAATACGAAGGATCATTCCCCATGCATGTGGTAATCCACATAGGCAGGCTATTCCAACAGAATAATAAATAATGGAACCAGGTCAGGCGTAATACGCATCGACAGGATATTCTAACAAAATAATAAAGAATGGAATAACAACAGAAATCACCATGCATACGATAGACTGCACAGACAAGTTATTCCAACAGAATAATAAATAATGGAACAAGGTCAGGCGTAATACGCACCGACAGGATATTCCAACATAACGATAAAGAATGGAATAACAACAGAAATCACGATGCATGCGATAGACCGCACAGATATGTTATTCCCAACAGAGTAATAAAGAATGGAATAACAATGGAATTCACCATGCATGCGATAGACTGCACAGACAAGTTATTCCCAACAAAATAATAAAGAATGGAATAACAACAGAATTCACCATGCATGCGATAGACCGCACAGACAGGTTATTCCGACATAATAATAAAGAATGGGATAATAGAAGAATTTCACCATGTATGCGGTACTTCGCATACACAGGTTATTCCAACATAATAATAAAGAATGGAATAACAGAAGAATTTCACCATGTATGCGGTACTTCCCATATACAGGTTAATCCAACATAATAATAAAGAATGGAATAACAGAAGAATTTCACCATGTATGTGGTACTTCACATATACAGGTTATTCCAACAGAATAATAAGGAATGAAATAACAGAAGAATTTCACCAAGTATAGGGTAGTCCACGTTTACAGGTTATTCCAACAAAATAATAATGAATGGAATAACAGAAGTTCTCTTCATGAATACGAAAGAAATAATACCCCTTATGAGTACAACAAATAATATTCCTCACCTTAGAATAAAACTGGATACTGGAATAATGAGGTAGCAGACTTCTCTTCTTCTTTCTCTCTATAATTTCTCTCTCTAGAGTTTCAGTGAATTTGTAAGAAATAATGAAGCAATGAGCTTCTATTTATAGGAGAATGGACTAAATAGTAACTGACACAATCAAATCCTTCCTAGGAAAGGAAAAGTTTCATGTTTTATTACTAAATAATAAAACAAAACTTAGACAACCAGATCCTTCTTAGGAAAGAGAAGTTTCCTGTTTTATTACTAATAATAAAACAAAACTTAGACAACCAGTTCTTTCTTAGGAAAGAGAAGTTTCCTGTTTTATTACTAATAATAAAACAAAACTAATAAAATATAATTATATATATATTACCCTTTTCTGCAGGAAAACATTAAAACCATCTGTGACAACTGATTTACTATTATAATTTCAACCAACGGTCTGAAAAATTTGCACATCTCTTCATGGAATAATATTGTACTAAAAAATGATTTGGACCGAAAAGAAATATATTTTTTGGGTGAATAGTACTTCAGGAATAGTACCCCGACACGAAAAATACTCCAAATACCCGAGTGAATAATATTTGGGTGAATAGTAATTTGGGTGAATAGTAACCCGTAAATAGTACTCCCACAAAAAGAATATTCCCCGACCAATCGAATATTATACAACAACATGCATACTTTTCAAAATTTATAAATATTACCCACAACTATAACATTATATCAAATCCACACCATAATATTCAAAAAAATATTTCGAGAAATTTAAATCTTTATTCATAAAATTTGGGGTCTCACAGAGTATGTAATTTATAAGTTGTAGGCTTTTGAACGGACCAAATCGGACTTGGAATGAAGAAGTTATGAAGTCGGGAAATTCACTAAATTTTTTATCTGTAAAAATTTTATGGTGCTGAGGTCTAGCGACGTGGCGCCAGACAAGGCTTGTTGTGCCACGCTGCAGTGCCGTGCATAGTGTAATGACCTACTGAAGAGTGGCGCCGCATCGCCATTCACAGGTATAGGTTTCACGCCGCAGCGCCGGGACCGGGGCTTAGGTACTGTAAACTGGCGCTGTAGTGCCAGTGTTATGTATAGAGGCCACGCTGCGGTGCCGAGGCAGGGGAGTTGTTAGACAAGTTAGGTTTTGAATTCAATTGTTTCAAGACCAATGTGAGATAAGTTTATATACTTAATGAACATACTAAAACTATTCTTATGTTACATATACTAGTGTATATGGTGATGAACTTAGGAATTAAAGCGAGTTGTTAGTATAGTAACGAAGAACACGAAGTGTTAATAAATAAACCATGAACGGTAATCGACATTGGTACTTCATAACTGATGATCGAGTCCAGTTAATAATATAAGATCGTTAACAAGCCGGGATGAAGGGTAGTAAGTCGTATTGACATTATTAATGTAATAAAGTCAACTAAGACATAGAAGAGAAAGAAGTTGGTAAAAGAAATGTGATTGATTGTTTGGTAGCTAATTATAGTGTGCTATATGAATATATCATGTAGATTCTGTAAAGGTTGAGAACAACCAAATAAATTATTTGAAGACGCTTGAAGGCAAGTTTTTCTTAACGCTTGTCTAACTTCATGTTAGTCGAGTTTTCTGTGATTCATTGTAATGAGTTGCATGAATGATTTTAAAGAAAGGGTTGATGCTAGTTTTAACTCGGTTAAACTATTCGTAAGAAATAGATTGATTTGTATACATATCTTTCTATATATAAATGATAACGCTATCATATGCCAAGTATTTGGTACGGATTCAAAGGTAAGTTTGTATATGAACAAATAAAAGTATTTTTCATTGTTTATAAGATGCGCACGTGAGTTTGCCAAAACTTAAACATAAATACGTTTAATGGATGAATGTTGATCAACATAAAGTACTATAGGCTGATCACCTAGAAGTGCTCGTAAGAAATGTCGGAATGTACATCCTTAGTGTTGTGATGTCCTTTTCAAGTATGAAAACCAAAAGATACTATTATATACTTTGGGAATTGATGTTATGAATTGTTAAGTATTAATGTTTTATAATACTTCATGACTATTTGTTCAGTTATGGAAGATTTTCATATAATTCACGAATGTGGTATTGATATTATTCTTTGTTAGACTTCTTTGAGCTTGTTATGCTCACTTTTTGCGTGAATTATATGATTGCAGTTAAAGTCGAGCATACTGAGAATGCTAAGAGAAATAAGGGCAAGGCTAAGATGGATAGTTAACTATCTTATAATAGATTAGTATGATGGTATGTATTATACTTACAAACAGTGAATGATGTAATCGGTTTATGAACTTGGGAACAGATTAAACTTTAATTGTAATAAGAATATAGTAATTACATTCATTATGTTGTGTTTTCAATGGAATGATTGTATAGTTATGAGTACCGTGTAACACCATATGTTGGGTTGGAAGATACCCGAATTTGGGGGTGTCACAGTTACTAAACTTCAATTAGGTACTAATCAACATCATTTAACAATCCTAATCATTAAAAACAAAACCCTAATTAAGCTACTAAACTAACCTAACTAGCTCACAAGTTGGTTAGGAGTCACTAATACAAGTCCCTAGGCTGCACATTACATGCTTGTAACTCCCAAGCATGAGTAAAGTCATTAGATCTGATATTTGTGGAGGTAAGTAGCTTAAAAATGTCCAAAAAGCCAAGTTGAAGAATTCTATAAATAAGAACCCTAGACTAGAGTAAACTCATGAAATATTTAAGCCATTATACACTTATTTACTTACCAAATCGAGCCTAGGTGATAGCAGCAACAAATTCAGAAGTTAGAATCAAAGGATCAATCAAGAAAGGTACAAACCCTAGTTCATAGCTAGCTCTTTGATCATTTGTTAATTTTGTTGTTTAGATGTTTAAAAATATTTATTAGTATGTTAGATTGATAGAACATATTTTCATAACATCTAGATGCCTTAATTAAGTATTTTTAGAAATTTGGAAATATTAGAAATCAAGTCTGACAGCCGAATGTTAGAGATTGTAGATTCATATGTGTTTATGTTTAGGTCTGTTAATTGTATGTTACTTGTAGTCTGTTATTAGGTCTTTAATCTAGAAAAGGTTCATTTGAACCATATATTGCAAGTTATAAGTGGTCAAAGTGGGTTTACCGTTCATGAATTTCAGTTTTCTGGGTTACCCAGAAAACTCATGAACAGTTCGAACCGGCTACTTTGACCAACTTTTTGATCACCTTCTCTTTGTTGTTTTTCTAATGTTTTGTTTTAGATTAATACCTTGATATATGTATTACATATCTATGATCTTATATTCCTTAAATAACTCATAGGATTACTAGAATTAATGGTCAAAAGTTGTTGACCAAGCTTGACCAAGTGTCATGCGTTAGCCAGAAAACTGAAGAACACGAAGAACAGTGTTGGCTGTACTTTGACCAACATAATTAGAGACCTTAGAATTATGTTTTGTTCCAGATAGTGTTATATATATGTACCCTGACATATATACTACATGTTACAACAAACACAACACACATATATTACACATAATCAAAGTTATTAAAGCCACAAAACCGTTGACCAGCCATGACCACTGTTCTGGGTTGCCCAGAAACTCAAGAACAACTCTGACAGTGCCTTTAAGCCTCTATAACTTCTTGTTATATGTTGATTAAAGCATGAAATTTAGTTGATGTTGTACTACTGTAAGAGTACTATAACACCAATAAATGTCCAAACCCAAAATCATAAATAGTAACTTTATAAATCGTGGTCAAACTACTCACTCAACCATGACCAAACTGTTGCCCAGAAACTCATGAACACCTACAGCGACACTTCCTATCACTATAGTGCTTTAGCGATAGACATAAATTGATTTTGCTAATTTAATTTATAAAAAATAGAAATACTTAATAAATAAATACAAAAACAGTTTTAAAAATTATATTAAATAATTATAATTAATTTATGATATTTTTACATAAATTCAATAAATATTACATTTTATTTGGATAAATAAAATGATGAGCATGTCATATCTCACCCTTACAAATTATTCCATTTGAAGTTTAAGATGGTAATCCTGGAACATCTGGAGTAGATAAAGGGAAACGTCCCTACTTAGATTAGATTATATTCATGTCTATTTGAATACTTTGTAATAAGGAACTCGTTATGAGAATCATGTAATTGAATCTTAATATTATATATAACATCTTTTATTTCCGCAACCGTGTTTTCTTACATATATAGATGTAAAGATAGAATTCTTGAATCTAGTTGAGATCCTTGGGAATTATATATCTGAGTGAGGGTATTGATAGCATGGCCTGTTCATGTTGTTATTGATACTCTGGATTTCAGATGAATAGTTACTATCGATACGATGGTATAAAAACACATGACATATACTATACATCTAGGTGAGGGTATTAGTAATATGGAATGTTCATGTTATTACTGGTATTCTGAATTTCGGATAGAAACTCTATTCACAAATACAGTTCATATATCCAAGTAAGGGTATCCAAACACATTAAGAGTTCTCTCAAGAATTGTCATCTGTTATGGGATACTGTGAATCTTAGATCTATGTGAATTATATCTGATAGTCCCTCTATATTCATATAATACTATAATCAGATACCATGGGTGTATAGATTTAATTGCATTATATTGATTTGTTGTAAGCACCATATCGGATACCATGGGAGTATAGATATAGAGGTGTTACAATTTTGGTATCAAAGCATCAAGGGTATAGATATAAGGAAGAGAAATCTTAGTATAAAGTCTTCGAGTCCGTAAAATTTTTTAAAGTACACATAAAATATAACATTAAAAATATTATGTTGTGTAAATTTCTGTACCAGTATTAAAGGAGTTTTCTTTTATAGATGGCCAACTCCAATATTGAAGAAATAGTGATAGTCAATAATCCACCACAAATTAAGTCATTTATAGCTAGTGATGTAGAGGATGAAGAACTGCTTCATGATCAACAACTGCCAGATGCTGAGGAAGAGGAAGATCAAGTAGCAGGACAATAATGAGAATTGATGAACATGATGAAGCAATGTCATCACTAATGAAGACAACCGAATATGAGAATAATAAAATGAAGTTTAGGGCTGATATAGCTGAGGGAATGCTAGAGCATGAGAGGGGACATAGTTAACGACTAAAAGTACAACTGCACCATGCACAAAGGGGCATGAAGGAAATTTAGTCAAGACTTCTTAAAACATCTCCGGGTGTTCGAGATACTTTTAATGATTTGCAGCGCCGTGTAGTTCGATATCCGATAAAGGAGAAGAAAACTACTTATCTCATTGATCGATCTATGGTTTGTCACATGATTCAGGATTCCTTTAATGATAACAATGAATTCTACAAATTAGTATAGGTGGTTGAATGCTTTATATTAGTATAAATAAAGAAGCATTCAACGTTTGTAATATAACCAGTGGTTTGTAAGACAGTAGTATGTATAACTACCAAGATGTTGTGTACGACGGTTGTGCTATATATAAAATAAACAATATATTTGTGTTATTCAAATTCTTATGTTAATTCTTGTTGTTGTTTTATATAAAATCATGCCACCAACCAGAAGACCCCAAAGAGAATTGAATAATTATGATAATTCTACCTAGCAGTTAGTAGACCTTATATTAGGAGCTATGAATAGACCTATAAATCAAAACACATCTTTTAAAGATTTCAAATTAGTTGGACAACCTGAATTTAAAGGTACACTAGAACCTGTCGATACACAAATTTGGATTTCTGAAATAGAGAAATTTTTCCTAGTAACCAATGTCAATAATAATCAAAAGAAATCTTTTGCATCCTTTTTCTTGAAAGATGAGGCTAATTATTGGTGGGAATCAACCAAAGGTTGGGTAGAAACTGAAATAGTTCCTTGGGATAGATTTAAAGAGTTATTCTTTGAAAACTATTTTTCCCAATCCCTGAAAGATCGTATGGAAATAAAATTTATGGATTTAAAACAAGGAGACCTGACTGTAACCCAGTATACAACCAAGTTTAATGAATTGTCCAAGTTTGCTCCTCATCAGGTAACAACTGAATTTAGAACGACTCGTAGGTTTCAGGAGGGTTTAAAATCTCAAATTCGGAGTAAGTTGTCCATACTCCAAATAAATACTTTCTCTGAAATACTTGAGAAAGCTACTATAGCCGAAAGTGAAAATGAAAGTCTTGCTAAATTTCACCAGAAAAAGAAGAATTTAAATGAGAAAGGAAAACTTAGGACAGAACCCAGATCAGGTAGGTTTAATAACAATCGAAAATGGGATAATACTTTTTCCAACAACCCGGGGAAAAAGATAGGTAATAATAATACTAACTTTAGTAATAATAACATTAAACCTTGTCCTACTTGTGGAAAGAAACATAAAGGACTATGCTTTCAAAGAAAATGTTATAATTGTGGACAATCGGGACATTTTTCTCCATAGTGTCCTCTTCCAAATAAAAATAAATGTTTTAATTGTGGTTCATTGGACCATTTTTCAAAGAATTGTCCTAAACCTAAGAACCAAGGAGGAAAGGGAAATAGAGTACCAGAGAATAATCAGTTAATAGTAGTTGCAGTTGGAGTTCAGAATCGACCTACCGCGAGAACATTTAATATATCGGTGAGGCATGTTGTTGCTTCACAGGACGTGGTGACAGGTATCATCCCTATCAACACTTTAAATGCATATGTGTTATTCGATTCTGGTGCTACTTGTTCTTTTGTGTCTAAAAGTTTTTCTAAAAACCTAATTACACCATGTGAAAATTTAGATAAACCATTTTGTGTAGAAATTGCAAATAATGAAAAGATACCAGTTAAAACCATACATAAGAACTGTAGTGTAATGATTAAAGGGCACAACTTTAGGGTAGATCTTATACCAATCGAATTGGTAGAATTTGATGTTATTTTGGGAATGGATTGGTGGGTTAATCATAATGCGATGATTGATTGTCATTAAAAATGTATAACCCTTCTGACTGCATCAAAGTCAAAGGTAGTGTTCAACAAAAGTTGTTCACCTAAGCAAGCTCGATGTTTGACCATAGTTTAGGCGGAAAGATTTCTTAGGAAAGGTTGTTTAGGGTATTTGGCCTATATAGTTTATACTCAACAGGAAGGAGTACAACTAGATCAAATACTAATAGTTAAGGATTTTCCCAATGTATTTCCAGATGACTTACCAAGTTTACCTCCAGATAGGGAAATTGAGTTCGTCATTGATCTTGCACAGGGAATGACAACAGTTTCTAAGGCACCGTATAGAATGGCACCTGTAGAACTGAAAGAGTTACTAATACAATTACAGGAACTCTTAGATAAAAAGTATATACAACCTACTATTTCACCCTTGGGAGAACCAGTATTGTTTGTAAAGAAAAAGGATGGAACTATGAGATTATGTATAGACTATAGGGAGCTAAATAAATTAACTATTAAGAATAAATATCATTTACCAAGAATTGATGATTTGTTCGACCAATTAAAGGGGGCTGAACATTTTTCAAAAATTGACCTTAGAATAGGTTATCATCAATTAAAGGTAAGATAGGAGGATGTGCCAAAAACAGCGTTTAGGACACGCTATGGACATTGTGAGTTTCTTGTAATGTCTTTTGGATTGACAAATGCACCGACAACATTTCTGGATTTAATGAATCGAGTGTTTAAAGCATGTTTGGACAAATTTGTTATAGTGTTTATCGACGATATTCGGGTATACTAAAAAACACGGGATGAACATACTGAACACTTGAAAGTCGTTTTGGAGATATTACAAAAGGAACAACTTTATGCAAAGTTTTCCAAGTGTGAATTCTGGTTAAAGAGAATTCAATTTTTAGGTCATGTAATTGACAAGAATGGAATATCGGTAGATCCAACTAAGATCGAAACGGTTGTAAATTGGGAACAACCAACAACTCCAACAGAAGTACGAACTTTTCTCGGTTTAGCAAGTTATTATCGACGGTTTATAAAAGATTTTTCAAAAATAGCAACCCCATTAACCAATTTAACTCAAAAGACGGTGAAATACATCTAGACAGATAAATTTAAGAGAGCTTCCAAGAGTTGAAGAAGCGACTGAGCATGGCTCTAGTGTTATCCTTACAAGATGATACAAGAGGCCTTGAAGTATTTAGTGATGCATCACATAGAGGTTTAGGGTGTGTGTTTATGCAACATGGAAAAGTGATTGCTTATGCATCACGATAACTCAAAGATTATGAGAAGAGGTATCCTACTCATGACCTAGAGTTAGCCGTGATAGTTTTTACTCTAAAAATTTTGAGACATTACTTTTACGGGGAGAAGTGCGAGATATATACAGATCATAAAAGTCTGAAATATATTTTTACACAAAAGGAACAAAATTTAAGACAGAGAAGATGGTTAAAACTGATAAAGAATTTTGACTGTGAAATCTTATATCATCCCGATAAAGCCAATGTCGTAGCTGATGCGTTAAGTAGAAAGAATCAGGAAAAGTTGAATGTATTAACCACCAATGATAGGTTAATAAAAGATTTTGAAAATTTAGAAATTGAGGTGGAATGTCCAACTACCTCTACCAAAAAATTATACATTTCAGAGGGAGTTTTCATCTCTTCTTGATAGAATCAAAGAGATGCAAGAAAAGGATGAAGAATGTCAGAAGTATAAGTCTAATCTAACTCATGACAAGTATAAAAAATTTAGAGTAGATAAGGATGGAATAATAAGATATGAAGATAGAATCTGGGTTCCGTAAACCAAGGTTTAAAAGAAGAAATCTTAAACGAAACTTATAATTCTAAATTTGCCATACATCCTGGCAGTACTAAAACGTACAAGGATTTAAGTCGACACGTTTGGTGGTTGAATAGGAAAAGAGAAATAGCTGAATGGGTAAGCAAATGTCTCACGTGTCAAAGGGTTAAGGCTGAGCATCAAAAGTCGAGTGGTTTACTTCAACCCTTACCGATTCCTGAGTGGAAATGGGAACATATAACTATAGACTTTGTTGTAGGCCTTCCAACTACACAAAAAGGCCATAATGCCATTTGCGTAATAGTTGACTCTTTAACCAAATCAGCTCACTTTTTATCTATTAAAATTACTCATAACTTGGATCACCTTTCCAAATTGTACATTAATGAAATTATCTCTAGGCATGGAGTGCCTGTTTCTATAGTATCATATCAAGATCCACGTTTTACTTCAAATTTTTGGAAAAGCCTTCAAAAACATTTAGGAACATAATTAAGATTGAGTACAACTTATCATCCTTAAACTGATGGACAGAGTGAGAGAACCATACAAACATTAGAGGATATGTTAAGAACATGTATCATAGATTTCAAAGGAAGTTGGGAGGATTACTTACCTTTAGTTGAATTTGCCTATAACAATAGTTGTCAAGCTAGCATAGGTATGTAACCCTATGAAGCCTTATATGGGAGAAAATGTAGAACACCATTGTGTTAGGATGAAGTCGGGGAAAGACAAATGTTAGGACCTAAAATAATTCAACAAACTATTGAAACCATCAGAATTATACGTCAACGATTACAAGCATCTCAAGATTGACAAAGAAAATATGTTGATCCACACCGTCAACAACGAAACTTTAACGTAGGAAGCCACATATTCTTAAAGGTATCTCCCTGGAAGGTCAAGATATGTTTTGGCAAGAAAGTAAAACTAAGTCCGAGATTCATTGGACCTTTTGAAATTTTAAGAAGGATTGGTGAAGTTGCTTATGAAATAGCAGTACCTCCTAAATTGAACCTTATTCATAATGTGTTCCATGTGTCCGTATTACGGCCATACAAACCTGATAATAAACAGGTTATAAATTATGAGCCAATCCATATAGAAGAAGCTCTTTCTTATGTAGAAGAACCTGTGCAGATCGTCGACCGTAAAGAGCAATTCCTGAGAAATAAAGTGATAGCATCTGTCAAAGTGATCTAGAGAAATCAGAACATTGAAGAGGCTACATGGGAGCTCGAAGATAAAATGCGAGAGAATTATCCTCAATTATTTTACATAAATTATACTATAATTTCAAGGAAGAAATTCTTATTAGTGGGGGTGAATGTAAAAACCCAAAACCCTAATAAGATTTGGTTTTGTAAAATTCAGTTATATCAATAAAATTTCTCCGTTCTGAATGTGTTATGTGTTAATATATACTCTGTTTAACAAATTTGATCAAATAAAATTTTGTCCAAAAAACGTCGTACTTGACACCTCATGCTTAAAATTTCTTCCAAAATTGGACGTTTTGGAACATTTATTGGACAAGCTGCTTTGTCGTGCTTACGCTGACAAAACGCTTTGTCGTGCTTGTTATGATTTGTGAGAAATTAAGGTTAGTAACCCTAAATTAAAAAACCCTAACCGTATCAGCAAAACCCTAACCCTAATTTATAAAACTAACCCTAATTACCTAATATAACGCTAATTAGATTATCTTAACATCTAATCATGGTTACCAAACTTCAATTAGGTACTAATCAACATCATATAACAATCCTAATCATTAAAAACAAAACCCTAATAAAGATTAATGAAGATTAGAGCATAATTAAGTTACTAAACTAACCTAACTAGCTCACAAGTAGGTTAGGAGTCACTAATACAAGTCCCTAGGCTGCACATGACATGTTTGTAACTCCCAAGTATGAGTAGAGTCATCAAATCTGATATTTGTGGAGGCAAGTAAATTGAAAATGTCAAAAAAGCCAAGTTAAAGAATTCTATAAATAGGAACCCTAGACCAGAGCAAACTCGCAAAATCTTTAAGCCATTATACACTTATATACTTACCAAATCGAGCTTGGGTGATAGCAGCAACAAATTCAGAAGTTAGAATCAAAAGATCAATCAAGAAAGGTACAAACCCTAGTTCATAGCTAGCTCTTTGATCATTTGTTAATTTTGTTGTTTAGATATTTAGAACTATGTATTAGTATGTTAGAAAGTATGTTAGATTGATAGAACACGTTTTCATAACATCTAGATGCCTTAATTAAGTATTTTTAGAAATCTGGAAATTTTGGAAATCAAGTCTGACAGCCGAATGTCAAAGCTTGTAGATTCATATGTGTTTATGTTTAGGTCTGTTAATTGTATGTCACTTGTTGCCTTTTATTAACTCTTTAATCTCAAAAATAAAACATGTTCATTTGAACCATATATTGCAAGTTATAAGTGGTCAAAGTGGGTTGACCGTTCACAGATTTCAGTTTTGTGGGTTACCCAGAAAACTATGAACATTTCGAACAGGCTACTTTGACCAACTTTTTGATTGCCTTTTGTTTGTTGTTTTTGTAATGTTTTGTTTTAGAGTAATACCTTGATATATATATTACATATCTATAATCTTAAATTCCTTAAATAGCTCATAGGATTACTGGAATTAATGGTCAAAAGTCGTTGATCGAGCTTGACCAAGTTCTCTAGGTTACCTAGAAAACTGAAGAACATGAATAACAGCGTTGGCTGTACTTTTACCAACATAATTGGAGACCTTAGAATTATGCTTTATTCCAGATAGTGTTATATATATGTACCCTGACATATATACTGCATGTTACAACAAACACAACACACATCTATTACACAGAATCAAAGTTATTAAAGCAACAAAACCGTTGACCGGCCATGACCACTATTCTGGGTTGCCCAGAAACTTAAGAACAGCTCTGACAGTGACTTTAAGCCTCTATAACTTCTTGTTATATGTCGATTAAAGCATGAATTTTGGGTGATGTTATACTACTGTAAGATTACTATAACACCAATAAATGTCCAAACCCAGAATCATAAACAGTAACTTTATAAATCGTGGTCAAACTGGTCACTCGACCATGACCAAACTGTTGCCTAGAAACTCAAGAACACCTATAGCGACACTTTCTGTCACTGTAGTGCTTTAGCGATAGACAGAAATTGATTTTTCTAAAAAATAATTTATAAAAATTAGAAATAATTAATAAATAAATATAAATAAATACAAAAACAATTTTAAAAATTATATTAAATAATTATAATTAATTTCTGATATTTTTACATAAATTCAATAAATATTTTATTTTATTTGGATATTAATAATAATTAACTTAATAATAAAATAATTAGAATAATTATTTATAAATACTAAATAATTATTGAAAAATAATATTAATGATATAAAAATCATAATAAATAATTATAAATTATTTTTAAAAAATAAATAATGTTTTTGTAAAAATTTAAGTAAATATTAATTAATAAGAAATAGAAATAAATAATTTAAAATCATTTAAAGGATAAATAAATGTTTTAAATGGATATATAAATAAATGTTTTAAATTATTATAATGGATTTATAATTATCAAAAATATAATAAATTTTATAAATAAAATTTAGTCCATATATCAACTTATTTATTATTAAGTAAAGACATTAAACAATCAAACCCTATTAAATCTTACCCGATCTTATGTAAATGTTATATTTGAGTATTGTTATCGATACTAATGTGTTAGATTTATATATATGAACATCGTAGGTATTTATTAAACGAATTGAGTAGCATAACTTAACTGATCTACGCTCAGGAAAGTTCTTCTTAAACCTTAAACTACTTATGCAAATTTCTCAACCCTGTTTACTCGTTGAACAAGATTTTTTTCTTGAAATATTGTTGATATAATATACTACACCTACATTTTAATTACCTCTTATTGTAAGGTTATTGTTATAACTTCAACATAACTAAGAAATGAATTATTTATTCATATTGATTGTTAAGCTTAAATTGTTGTGTCAAATCAAATTATTTTGGTAAGACATTTTATTCTGAAGTTGGGTATCCCGTAAGGGATCAATATTCGATCGATAATATATTGACATTAAATTTGGGTTCATTTGAGCACTGGTAGGATGAGATGCATACTTCTAGGATGTTGAATAGGATGATCCCCTATCTCATATCTAAACAAAATTTATAAGTCTGTGTGACTAACAAAAATAAAAATCCATATAAAAATGGTAACAACTATCAATCGAAATTTTAATTGTTGTATTTCTTCAAATCATATATTGTTATAAATACAAAACTTGTTGAGTATGCCATAGCTCACCCTTGCAAATTATTCCATTTGCAGTTTTAGATGGTAATCCTGGAACATCTGGAGTAGATAAAGGGAAACGTCCCTACTTAGATTAGATTATATTCATATCTATTTGAATATTTGTAATAAGAAACTCGTTATGAGAATCATCTAATCGAATCTTAATATTATAATATATATATATAACATCTTTTATTTCTGCAACCATGTTTTCTTATATATATAGATGTAAAGATAGAATTCTTGAATCTAGTTAAGATCCTTGGGAATTTTTTATCTGAGTGAGGGTATTGATAGCATGGACTCTTCATGTTGTTATTGATACTCTGGATTTTGGATGAATAGTTACTATCGATACGATAGTATAAATACACATGACATAGACTATACATCTAGGTGAGGGTATTAGTAATATAGATTGTTCATGTTATAACTGGTACTCTGAATTTCGGATAGATGGACTCTAACAACAAATACAGTTCATATATCCAAGTGAGGGTATCCAAACACAGTAAGAGTTCTCTCAAGAATTGTCATCTGTTATGGGATACTATGAATCTTGGATCTATGGGAATTATATCTGATAGTCCCTCTATATTCATATAATACTATAATCAGATACCATGGGTGTATAAATTTAATTGCATTATATTAATTTGTTGTAAGCACCATATCGGATACCATGGGAGTATAATAAGTGTTTAAAATGAGAAAGCACTCAGTTTATAGTGTGTATAGAACAAATTGAACAAGGCTTCCTCGCCTTTTTGTCTTCCAAAAGGGTCACCCCCAAGCCCTCTATTGATAGAGGGGGGAGCAGTAGGTGTACATGAGGCTTCCCGGGGTGCCCCGGGAAATGTGGGTCCTGCTATCTCGAAGTACGTGCATTCAAATAATGTGTTGTTCGCTCGAACTTTCATAACATTCAATCCGAGAGTCCGATGGAAGCGTGACATATCATTCCAGAAAGCTCTTTCCGAGAGCTATGCAATGAGATAGGATTTTCCCCTTTTTTTATTCCAGGAAGATGGTTCCATGACCAAAATAGCATTTTTGGGTCACCGTTAGGCAGTCCATTGAGCTATTTTGCGTAGTTTGCAATCGAAAGTTAAGATATGGTTCTCGTGGGACTTCTTTTGAAGTAATTTGAGTTTAAATGAGTATATTTGATTTGATTTGAATTTGAGTTTGCAAAATTACCATTTTGGCCCTCCTGGGGTTATCTCCAGTTTTCGCATAGTTGTAGCAGTCTTTTCTTATGGTTATCTTTGAGGTTGGCCTGCTGTTGACTATGACTGTTCTCAGGGTTATCTCTGAGGTTTGCTTAACCTTCTAGGGTTATCTTCAGGCTTTGAACTTGATTCACCGGGGTTATCTCTAGGGTTGGAACTGATTTTCCTAGGGCTTAAAATTGATTTCTTGGGGTTATCTTCGGGGTTGGAAATTGGATCTCCCGGGGCTATCTTCGGGGGTTGGAATTGATGTTTTCGTCCTCCAGGGTTATATCCGAAGTGTGAAACAGATGATTTTGTCCTCCTGCATAGTTAGTAACAAGAAAACAAATTTTCGAGTGTCTACACAAGGTTTGGAAAAATTTCATTTCTAAACTTACGAGGTATTAAGTCATGAGTTATGAATCATACTTTCAAAGATTTACTTGTACGATCAATAATAGCATAATTTCAAGTAATTCTCAATAAAGAGTATGGTTCGAGTACTTGCCTCAAGTGTAGTTTACCAAAGTATAGCTTATCAACACTTATCGAATCCTAACATAATATAGTTATGTGTATATGATGTTCATTAGTTACGTAAACTCATCCAGTATATGGAAGTTTACACACACACATACACGTCTAACTTAGTTGTATAATCTATACATACTAAATATCATATCTTACATACTCATAGCACACAATCAGCTTATAAGTCATTATAAAATCAAAAAACATAGTTTGAAATCCTCTCTTGACTCAACGTTCAAAAGTTTATAAACATATATCCCCTTTATGATCTTTAGCATGCTTATATATATTTCAAATAATGTGCCTAAACATGTAATACAGATTTAGACATCAACACAAGCATGCATTACATCTCATATCAGAAATAGATTAAACTGACTATTCTGCAAGATGACACAGTTGTGCCCTGATTAGGCTTAGGGACGGCGCAGCTGCGCTGTCTCCTGGCCAAACCAGAGTTGAGCCTTGCATTTCCTAATTGTACCCATTCTTTAGCATACCTAGACACTTACACTTAACATGCATTCATGCAAGAGGACTTTACATAAGCATATGACCATCCTACGTTTACTTTTACAAGTCACGGTCTTAGTATAGGATTTCCATATAATTAAGGTCAAATAGGGTTTCCATGTAATCACCATTCTTATTAATTAACCATATGTTCTCATAAAGAGATTACATAATCTGCACTACGCATACTCATAAGTATTCACATCATTTATTCTCAAATAACATCGTTATTATTTTAAAATAAGCTTAAACTCATGCTTGGTTTACTTCAATTATGTTTAACATATAAGAATCATGTTTAGAGACATAATGAACATAAACATGCCATCTTAAATCCTCAAAACTTAACTACTCACACTAATGCAACTTGGTGTGACAACATATCCAAGTTTGCTTTTCAAATCATTTTAAACTTGAACAATGTAATTTAACAAGTATAAGACATCTTTAAAGCTCATTTCATGGGTAGTTAAGTCATGTTAACATCACCACAAAGTCAAAACATACTCCGTATAGTATTCATGGATATTAGCTTCAATATGTTAAGTTTTTCTTTGAAAAAGTTCACTCGCTCAAAGCCTAACAACTTGTTCATGAACAAAGGAACTATAAATCATAACTCATACTTATTCATGTTCAAAAATCAGTCATGGGTGTATGCTATAAAGATCAGAATTTGCAGAACATGAGTTTCATTAAGGTTCGTTTTCAAAACATTGAGTTTTTGTTATAAATCTCCTACTAAGTCATGTTGGACAACTCTTATCTCATAAGAATGGTTTATAAAACATGTTATACTTCTTTTCATACATGTTTAGGTGTTAGTATCAAGTTAAAAGCAACCAAGCCAAACACAAACTAGATTCGGTTCGGGGATGGCGAGTTGCTAACAAGCACCCCAAAGATAAACTAGGCGTAATCGCGCCTTCCTTGACCATCTCCAGTAAGATACTCTGTTTTGTAGAGCATAAACCAACATTAATTTTTCTCAGTTTAAACATGCTTAAGTCTATTACTATATGTTCTTTACATGTATACATACTTCCTAAATGCTTGATAGTATGATAATTCATACTAATTGACAGATAATTCATGGAATTTCGCGAATTTAATAATACTTAAGATTAATAACAAAAGTTAGAATTTATACCTTTTGAAGCTTAGTTTACTTAATTTCTTTCTTTTGCAATTACTAGAATTCTTTTTGAACAATAAACACTCACACTCAAATTCTCAGGACTTCAACAGATAAAATACAACAACGTGAAATGAATAACATAGCTTCCTTTTTATAGAGTAATGGTGGACTGGGTATTAAGTTTATACTAAGGTTGGAATCCATGGTGTAGAAGGGAGACACAATGGTTATGGGATGGTTGTTCAACCACCACTTCCCAGTCATTGGCTTAGCAATGATCACCTATACATAACGGCTTGGAAGTTACGTAAAGAGGGTGTAGGTAACTGTTTGGCCACTATTGGAGCAACTGATGAGTTTTATATCTCAGTATCTTGATTATAATGCTTAGTTTGGTTCCTTTAATTCTCAAAAATGTAATTTCAATGTACAATTGTTACAACAATACGAAGATTAGGGATTTAAGATATACCCATATCATATAATCCATGTACATTGGGTCCAAAATATTTAATATTTAATGCAAATAAAATAACACAGTTAGGTATTATTGACCGGGAAATCTGTGACAACCCGAGAAATTAGACAATTTATTAAAATCTTAAATGATGGATTTAAGGTCAAAGAATAAACCTAGACAGGAAATAAGTGTATGTGTTTGATATTTTTGGGATGAAATTTTGAGGATTTCAAAATTCTGTAAAGGATTTAGGTGAATTATTCAGGATTAAGTGTATTTGTGTTTATGTTCAGTGAATATGGTATTATGTGTGCACAGTATGTGGTTAAGGGTCAAGGGTTGACCAGATAAATTTTATCAGTGTCAAACCCTAATATTATTAAGAACGTCAACGTTCAGTTAGAGAACCCTAACGTCTAATAAGAAACCCTAAAACCGGTTCTGAAACCCTGATTTTAGTTTCGGGAATCCGAAACACTAATTCGGAAATTTAAAACCCTAATTCTGGAATTAAAATGCTGTGTATAAGGTTTAACTTCATTAATTATAATTTATTAGGGAAAACCCTAACGAATTGCTTGAAACCCTAATTGCTTATTAGAAATCCCTAATATTAAATCTGGGAACTTTAATTTCAAATTTCGGGTATTTGAAACCCTAATCTGGGAACTTAAGGATGATTATATTGTTTAAGTATTATTAATTATATAGTAATTAGGGTAAAGCCTAATTTCAAATTATTAAACCCTAATTATTTTGTCAGGAACCCTAATGTACAAATATGGATTTAATTGCTAAATTTGCAATCTTAATTAGGAAATATTAATCCTAATTGGTGTTGGCCCTTATGTGATTAGGAAAGTATACTTTAATTAGGAAACTCTAATTATAATTTAAAAATGATAATTTTCATTTTTTGAGAAACCCTAATTTAGAAATCCTAAAATGAGAATTATGGAAAGCTTAGGTTTTAACCCTAAGGGTTAAACCCTAAGGGTTTGTGTCAAATGATAATTTTAGAATAAAAATTATGTGCAAAGACCAAAATACCCTCTCTTAACTTTTATGTTAAAAAAAGAATTATGGTCACAAATGAGGCCACATCTCTTGAGTTACAACCACACACCTTGAATCAACCAATGTTGAACACCTAACCACATTTACAACCATGGATTTAAAAGATCTAAGATTAAAAAGTAAGAGAAATCTTACTTTACTTATCATTTGCTCCAAGTCCCTTCTCTCTCTATATTTTTGGATCTTAGAGTGAGAGAGTGTGAGAAACAAAGCTAAGATCATGTATTAGAAAGCCATGATCAGGAATCAAAAGTAAAAAATCAAAGATCAAAGCTGAAAGGTAAAGAACCCTAAATCTTGAAATCCTTAGATCTAAGGTTTGATGTTGTTGTTTATTGGTTAGATATATGTTAGAGGGTGTCATTTGATGATCTGGGTTGCCAAAACCTAGATCCATAACACTTAGATGCATGAATCTAGCATTTTTAGAAATCTGGAAAAAATTCAAGAAATGACCTGACAACCATATGTCAGTGGCCTTAGATCTTTATGTGTTAGATGTTTTGTGTGTTTTATGTTTTGGATATGTTCTATGATATGTGGTCTTTAATCTGAGACTTGAATCAACCTCATAGCATGTCTAGATCATAAGTTACAAGCAGTCAAACTTCGTTGACCGGCCACGAAATTTGGAATCTGGGCAACCCAGATTTCCAGAAATAGTCAGACAGCATTTTTGAGCCCTTAGATCTTGTAGTGTTTTAAGATTTTGGTTGTGATGTTGGTTGGATATTGGAGACTAGTATATGAACTACAAATATATGCTAATATATAACTAAGATAGTGCATAGAATCAAATTAATGAGCGGTCAAACCACCATTTTTACCAACTAACCCGATGAAGATTTTGGGAAACCCGGATCTTCATCATCGAAGTTCTGTCGCCGATATCGTAGGCTAAATCTATTATGTGAGATGTTTGTATTATGATCGATGTTATATAATTGGTCATCGACATCCATACTACCGCTTTTGAACCACTAGATCACACACAAACAAGCACATAATGCTAAGATTCAAGGATGCAAACTAGGGACCTCTCATCGCTCGAAGTTTCGGAAAACCCGTAAACTCAAGAATATGTTGTCGAAAAGTTTAAAGGCATAGATCTTTTGATGAAGTGTTGTTTGAATGACATAAAATTGATAATCGTAGTATTGCATGTCGCCTACATAATAAATGTCTTAGATTACCCAGAAACATGAAGATCACAAACCTATCAGTGGTCAAAGTAAGCCCCACGAGGACTGACATGAAGATCTAGGCAGGCTCAAGAACGTCCCAAGAACACAATCAGCGACGGATTCGTCGCCTAAGGTCCCTATATTGACAGTTTAATTAGAAAATTAATTATTTTATTTAAAAATTTGAGAAAAATGGTTTTTAATTATTAAAAATACATAATAAATTATGAAAAATTATTTTAAAGCCTGAAAAATAGTTTATAATTATTTTGAGTATATTTCAAAAATATTTAATATTTTTGGAATATAAAAGGTATTTATTTATTTAATTATTATATTAAATAAATTATTTAAAAATAGTTTTAATAAATGAAAAATCATAAAAAAATATATTATGATGTTAGAAAATATTTTAAGTTATTTTTGATGACTTTTAATATTTTCGATGAATTTCATTAATAATTTATTATTAATGGTAATTAATTTATTTAATAAATATATTAAATAAATTATGGAAAAATAAATTAATGTTTTAAAAATCGTATAAAAATGATTTAAGTGTTATAAAAATATTTTAATTTATAAAATATAACTTTTGATATTTTGACATGAAAATATTAATATTTTAATATTAATAGCAATTATCGGATAATGAATTTAGTTGTTTAAAAATCATATAAATATGATTTTAAGGTATTAAAATACTTTGATATATTATAATTATATTATAATATTATGTTATAATTTTCATTAATATTTGGTATTAAATAAATATACATGATTAAGGAATTATGTGGTATTTAATTCAGTTAAATACGATATAAGTGATTAAAAAATTATGATAAATGATATTAATTATCTGAAAATTATTTCAAGTTTATGAAAATTGTTTTGACTGATACGAAAATTGTCTAAGATATGGTCAAGTGTTTAGGCAGAGTTTAATTGAACTTAAACTCAATATTTGTCCGACTAGACCGTCGGGATGATGGAATTGTGTCGGTTTCAAGTCAGACTGAAATTTTTTGACCTGATACTAAGTCTTATGTGTATTATAGACTGGTAGGATTATGTGGTAATGTGTTTAGGTTATTTTATACTGTGATGATATTATTCTAACATTAGAGATCTATATTACTAATATTAGGTCTTCGGATAAAGCGATATAAATTGCGTAGCGGTAATCAACGGTTCAGGCAAGTTTTACTTAACTCTACTAAGAGTTGTTTCATTCAGATATGCTTATGGTTAATCATTGCTGATTGCCATGGATAATTGTACTCTGTACATAATGCATGTATAAGTCAGGTATGAAAGGCTAATCACCTTCCTTACCAGTTGGTCCAGATATATTTGTTCATGTTCAATACTTGTTCAGTCAAAAGTTTGTTCATGCTAGTTCTCAATTATATTGATGAATTATAGCCATCTTATAATTCAGACTATTTCAATCATTATAAATCCTTAAAATGTATTTAAACTTGTTGGGCAACTTTCATGCTCACCCTTGCTATATCATGATAAAACATTGCAAATAAAGACGAATGTTTCGGATACAAGGAAAGGTTAAAGATAGTTCCAGCTTAAAGTTAATATGTGCAATTAGATTTGTAATAGTGTTGTATGATAATAATGTTATATGTTAGATAAGTTATGAATTGTGTATAAGTTAAGGTTACTCGACCTTGGGGAATAGTGTGTAATGTATTGCATAAACATTTTATGTTTATATCTTCCGCAAATAGTTGTAGAATGATTGAACCGAATCTGCGGTGATTTTGGACCCGGATTTGGGGCTCTCACAGTTTGGTATCAAAGCTGTTGGTTATGAAGCTTAGGTAGGAATACGTGAGACCAATAACCGCAGTGATTAGGATAAGATCTAACTCATATAGAGTTAGTTGGTCGATAGGATTCAAAGACGAATCTTGGCGAGTTGTTAAGATACAGGGTTCCCTAACTCTGATCATAAAAGTGAATAGTAATGGTGAATAGATAGAGTCTAGAAGACTAAAAGTTCAGGGATTGGAGATGTAGGGTGTTCGGCACAAAAATGTAGCAGAAATAGAAAATAAATCAAAGAAATTTCGAAACCCAAAACAGGATCCAAGCGAAACTAAAATTAATTCAGTGGTTTAGATATTATACCGATTATGGAAAAATTTCAAATAGCTTGAATCCTTTACTTAATCAAATTAGAACCCGCCTCTCACCAGTATCCATTACCTAACCGCGCACGAATCATCGAACAATTCTGCAATAAGAGGGACTTGCGGTACTAGCCACCAAAGGAACGATTATGAAACTGTTGTCTCTCTAGTCTCTCTCTAAGAGTGGCTAGGGTTTTTTATTTATGTTGTCTACCCTAGGTAGCTGCTATATATCATATATATAGTAGTTAAAAGGAATTAATCAAATCAAAACCTAATTTTATAAAATCTGAAATATATAAATATATATATCTTAATTAAGTCTTTCTTAATTAATATACATATATATATATATATAAATTATCCTTTTAATTTAAATTCGTGATTTAAATAATATTAATCATATTAATATATTTAAATCCTTATAATTTAAATTAATTCCCTTTTCATAACGTTCTATGTGTTTGACCCTATAGGTTATTATTACGTTGGCAATAATTTTAAAATCATATTATAAAATTATAAATAGTGAGCGGCATCTAGTAATGCATCATTGCTACCCAAGTAATAGTCCTATTTGAGCATGGCCATGCATTTAATAGTCCTACTCAATCAAGAGGCCTATGGATATCACCCTTAATAAATAGGAGGGTTAAATTCCATCTAGATCACTCATATTCCTCACACGATTCATGATGTACCCAATAATCACCTTTATAGTCCACCCTATTAAAGGTGACATTTGATGATATCAAAGTACATAAATTCCCGTATAGTAATATAGTGATTTCAGCTCGAAGGACCATTACATCATTGTCACTATGAGAATTTCTAATGACACTTCGCATAATGCTCCACATAGAATTCTCATGGTGGGTCGATCCGAAGACATCGTTTTTCAACATGTACCTACGCATTGACTTAATATCTCATATATTTATGACCAATGAGATTTGGTCATCAATCGATCCACATACTAGTCTCTCAATGCATCATTGTTGTCCCATCAACAATGATACTCGATTAAGGACATTTAAGAACAATGATACTAATTATAATTATATAATCTCATGTTCAAGTCACATACTTGAAACTATATAATTTGTATCACTATTCTATGGATTTTTATTATGTTAACATTTATATACATAATAAATAAAACCATAATAAAATCATTCATTTATTCAATCAAATATAATATCAAAATGTTAAGCAATTATATCAAATAATTGGCCTCTAGGGCATAAACTCTATGATCTCCCACTTGCACTAGAGCCAATCACTCATGTATCTAATACCCATGAAACTAGTGTGACCGTGGGTGCTTCTTTGCGACAAAGCCTTGGTCAGTGGATCTGCAACATTATCATCTGTTGGCACTCTTCCTATATGTACATCTCCTCTATCAATGATTTCACGGATGAGATGGTACCGCATAAGTATATGCTTGGATTGTTGGTGAGATCTAGGTTCCTTAGCCTGTACAATGGCTCCATTATTATCACAGTATAGAGCAACAGGATCAACAATGGTTGGAACAACACCAAGTTCAGTGATGAACTTTTTAATCCATCTGACCTCCTTGGCGCACTAGAAGCAAAGAATATACTCACCCTCTGTTGTAGAATCGGCTCATCGTCTCTTCGCTTTCAAACTCTTCCATTAACAAAGACCGCCATTAAGAAAAAACACAAAACCAGATTGAGACTTATAGTCATCATTGTCAGTCTGGAAACTAGCATCTGTGTAACCCTTTACTGCCAGTTCGTCTTCACCTCCATATACCAAGAATGAATCCTTAGTCCTTTTAGGTACTTGAGGATATTCTTGGCTAACATCGATGACCTTCACCTGGATTCGACTGGTATCTTCTCGTCATGCTCAAAGCATACGAGACATCCAGAAGAGTACATATCATTGCATACACGATAAATCCAATTGCCGAAGCATAAGGGATCTTTCTCATACGCTCCTCATCATCTTGTGATTGAGGACATTGGGCTTTAGAGATCTTTACACCATGAGTCATGGGTAAGTGTCCTCTTTTTGCCTCTTGCATGTTGAACCGTTTCAGTACTTTATCAATATTTGTACTCTGACTTAGGCCGAGCATTTTCCTCGATCTATCTCGATAGATCTTGATACCTAAAATGTAGGCTGCATCGCCTAAATCTTTCATAAAGAAACATTTTCCTAACCATGTTTTTACAGCCTGTAATGAAGGAATGTCATTCCCAATAATTAATATGTCATCAACATATAATATCAGGAATAAAATGTGACTCCCACTAACATTCTTATATACACAAGGTTCATCTTCATTTTTAATAAAGCCAAACTCTTTGACTGCTTCATCAAATCAAAGATTCCAACTCCGAGAAGCTTGCTTCAATCCATAAATGGAACGCTGCAGCTTACATACCTTTCCAGCATCCTTTGGATTGACAAATCCCTCAGGTTTTGTCATGTACACATCCTCAAGGAGATTTTCGTTAAGGAAAGGAGTTTTGACATCCATCTGCCAGATTTCGTAATTGTAAAAGGCTGTAATAGCAAGTAAGATCCTGATGGATTTAACCATTGCCACTGGAGAGAAGGTTTCATCATAGTCAACACCTTGAACTTGTTTGTAACCTTTTCCTACCAGTCGACCTTTGTAGGTTTGTACATTAACATCCATGTCGGTTTTCTTCTTGAAAACCCACTTGCACCCGATTGGTTTTACCCCTTCGGGTGGATCAACCAAAGTCCATACTTTGTTAGTATAAATGGAGTCCATTTCAGATCTCATGGCTTCAAGCCATCTCTTATAATCTGGTCCATTCATAGCTTCTTGGTAGGAAGCAGGCTCATTCTGATCTATGAGCATCACATCGCCATTTTGAGTCACAAGATATCCATAATATCTCTCGGGCTCTTGGCGTGTCCTACCAGATCTACGAATTCCTTGTGTAATTTGAGCAGGTTCACTTTCCACAACATCTTGTGGTTCCTGCTCACATTCCAACTAAGGTTCAATGATGTTCTGTGGTTCTCGAATTTCTTCGAGTTCTACTTTCCTCCCACTGTTTCCTTTGGAGACAAATTCTCTTTCTAGAAAAATACCAGTTCGAGCAACAAACACTTTGTTCTCAGAAGATTTGTAGAAATAATACCCTTTTGTTTCTTTTGGGTATCCCACAAAATTACATTTGTCAGATTTGGGTCCGAGCTTGTCAGAATCCAGACGTTTTACAAATGCCTCGCAACCCCAAATCTTCATGAACGACACACTAGGATGTTTCCCAGTCCACATCTCATATGGTGTCTTATGAACCATCTTTGTAGGAACACGGTTAAGTGTGAATGCAGCTGTCTCTAGGGCATGACCCCAGAAGCTTATTGGAAGATCTGCATGACTCATCATTCATCTCCAACAAGATTCGATTCCTCCTCTGAGACACACCATTCCATTGTGCTGTTCCAGGTGGAGTGAGCTGTGATATAACACCACACTCCTTTAGAAGGTCATCAAAGTCTTGGCTTAAGTATTCACCTCCTCGATCGGATCGAAGGGCTTTTATGCTTTTGCCAAATTGGTTTTGAACTTCATTCTTGAATTCCTTGAACTTTTCAAAGGATTCGAATTTGTGTCTCATTAGATACACATATCCATATCTACTGAAGTCGTCAGTAAATGTAATGAATTAATGAAACCTACCTCTTGCTAACGAACTCATGGGTCCACATACATCACTATGTATAAGTCCCAATACATTGCTAGCCCGTTCATTGTGTCTAGTGAAAGGTGCTTTATTCATCTTGCGTAATAAACAAGACTCGCATTTCTCAGATGATTAAAAATCAAATGAATCCAAAAACCCATCTTTATGGAGTTTTGATATGCGTTTCTCATTTATATGGCCCAAACGACAGTGCCAGAGATATGTTGGATTTGAATCATTTGATTTAAATTGTTTTGTATTTATATTATAGATAGGCATATCTAATTTAAGAATATAGAGACCGTTAAACAATTGTGCAACACCATAACATATATCATTTAAGTAAAACGAACAACAGTTGTTCTTTATTATAAATGAAAAACCTTTCTTGTCCAAACAAGAAACAGAAATAATGTTTTTGCTTATAGTAGGCACAAAATAACAATCTTCTAATTCTAAAACTAGCCCAGAGGGCAAAGATAAATGATAAGTTCCTACGGCCAGTGCAGCAACTTTTGCTCCATTCCCAACTCGTAGGTCAACCTCTCCTTTTGCCAAAGTCCTACTCCTTCGAAGTTCCTGCACATTAACAGAAATGTGAGAACCACATCCAATATCCAATACCCATGATGTAGAAGTAGACAAATTGACTTCTATAACATATATACCTGAATCGGAAGTCATACTTCCTTTCCTTTTCTTCACTTCTTCCAAATAAGCATGACAATTTCTTTTTCTAGTTTCCATGTTTTCCACAGAAGTGACAATCACCTTCTTTAGCCACCCCACCTTTAGGTTTTAAAGCCTGTTTATTTTTGGAATTGGGTTTGCCACCAAATTTAGATCATATCTTCTTCTTGCCTTTCCAATTTCCTTTAGCATTCCCCTTTTGCACCATCATTATGGGAGCAGGTCCTGCCTTTTTCATGTTGTTCTCGGCAGTTCTTAACATGCTCAAAAAATCAGTAAGGGGTTTTGCAATATCATTCATAAGATAATTCATGACAAATTGAGAGTAGCTGTTGTTCATGGATTGCAAAACAAGATCTGTTTGGGCCTCTGGAGTGATTGGAAAATCCAACATATCAAGGTACTCAATATACCCAATCATTTTCAGCACATGTGGACCAACTGGATCACGTTCACCCATTTTGCAGTGATACAATGCCTTGCTTGTATCATACCTCTCCTGTTGAGCATGCCCTTCGAACAATTTCTTGAGATGCTCAATTATCTCATAAGCATCCATCAACTCATGTTGCTTCTAAAGCTCAGCTTTCATGGTTTCTAGCATGAGATAACTCACGTCCAGAGCATCATCTTGATGCTTCTTGTAAGCATTATGCTCGCACGTAGCAAGATGTCGGTGTCTTTGCGAGAATGGGCTTTTCAATTACATATAGCTTGCGCTCTTGCTTGAGGACAATCCTCAAGTTCCTATGTCAGTCAAGGAAATTAATTCCACTCAGCTTGTCCTTCTCAAGGACTGATCGTAGTGAAAGACTACTTTGTATTGTTGTTGTTTGCCATTGATATCTACAATTTATAAGTGCAAAAAATAATAAGTCAAATTGCAGAGTTGATATTATGTAATTGATAATAGTACATTCAAAATATACCTCCCACTATTTTATTCAAATTAATAGCCCTCACCATTAATTCGGAAAGCATTTTTCAATTAAATCTTTCTATTGAGCTAAGATCCATATTTCATTATGCCCTAAGTTAGCTTTGGTTAATCTCTTAAAACACAATTATTTAGGTAGACAACCCTTTTTGTCAATTATATCATATATAACTCTTGGATAGTTTGGTAAATAACAATTGTTTCTAGTCCATCTAATGGTACCTACCAAACTCTATGCCTCTAAGTCCACAATCCTATTGAGATAACTTAGTTAAGTCGGGCCCAATGATTTTAACAGTTTGGATATCACAATTATCCTATCGCATCTTACCTAGATAAATAGGGTACTTTGCTTTGGCAAACCTACATCTATTGATCAAGGTCTTGATGAATGTTATTCATTAGAAGGCTTCTGATTTAGACTTAATAATTTATTGAGGGATTTTATTAATAAATTTAGATCTCACCAATTTTAATCTTATTAAGCATGCACATTAGTTATCATATAATATCGCATACAAGCATAAATATAGTTCAAAATTAAATGTGTCACAGTTATGGCCCAATCCACTGTCAATCTTTTCAAGTTAATGAAAGATTGAAGGTCAATCTAAGGTGGTAAAAGATCTTAAAATAAATAGCTTCCTTGGATCTTCCTCAAGCTTGTGCCTCCTCTTCATCATCATCTTTCCATCGTGTCCTTCATCTTTTCATCTTCATCGATTACAGATTATTACATGACATAAAGAAACCTCGAGTTACATTCGAGGGGATTTAGATGAGAAGAGAATTTTACATTAGAATTTATAGAAAGGCACGACATGCAAGCAGTATTTCAAAACCAAAACCACTAACCTATGGGTCAAAAGGCCATAACTGTGCACCATGCATATCACAATAAGCATATAACAGTTTATATAAAATTAAAGAAAAATATATATAACAAATTGGGGTCACGACCATCGTGCCCTACCATGGGGGGGTCCGAGGGGGGGTCTCCCCCCCCTGGCGGTGGTCCGGCTGAAACACTTTCAGAATCATGTATTTTAATCCACCAAAATAGTCATAATAACAATACACCCGATACATATCATATATGTCCAGTTTCAATTAATCATATTAAACTTAATACTGTTATTATGCCATATAAGATACAACTAACAGAACAACATATACATGCATATTTATTACTGATATTCATAATACTAGAATATGTCGATTAAAGAATATCATATACTCAATTAACAGTTCGGTAAAATTGTATCATCATATATCATATATATCGAAAACAATATAATCAATTTCAGATCGGTAAAATTGTATCACCACATACCATATATATCGAAAACAATTAAACACATTATCTGAATTAATCGTTTCGCAAGTAGCTCTGATACCACTGTAGGGTTTTCGGCACAAAAACGCAACGGAAATAGAAAATAAATCAAAGCAATTCCGAAACCCAAAACAGGATCCAAACGAAACTAAAATTAATTCAGTGGTTTAGATATTATACCGATTATGGAAAAATTCTTAAATAGCTTCGAATCCTTTACGCAATCCAATTAGAACCACGCCTCTACGGTATCCACACGAACGCCACACGAACCGTCGAACGATTTTGCAATAAAAGGTACTTGCGGTACTAGCCACCAAAGGAACGATTATGAAACTGTTTTCTCTCTAGTCTCTCTCTAAGAGCGGCTATGGTTTTTTATTTATGATGTCTACCCTAAGTAGCTGCTATATATCATATATATAGTAGTTAAAAGGAATTAATCAAATCAAAACCTAATTTCATAAATTTGAATTATATATATATATATATATATATCTTAATTAAGTCTTACTTAATTAATATACATATATATATATAAATTATCCTTTTAATTTAAATTCGTGATTTAAATAATATTAATCATAATAATATATTTAAATCCTTATAATTTAAATTAATTCCCTTTTAATAACGTTCTATATGTGTGACCCTATTGGTTATTATTACGTTGGCAATAATTTTAAAATTATATTATAAAATTATAAACAGTGAGCGGCATCTAGTAATGCATCACTACTACGCAAGTAATAATAAGATCGATGATTCGATGCAACCTTTTTGTGACCAATGTTTCAATGTAATTTAATCCTTTTAACCTTAATATCCTAGATTAAACTCGAGTCATGGAATGTGTCATACTCTTCATAATTTAATCTGAGTTTTCTTGATCAATGAGTAGACTATATGAAACAAATCACTATTTGAGCATGACCATGCATTTAATAGTCCTACTCAATCAAGATGCCTATAGATATCACCCCTAATAAATTGGAGGGTTAAATTCCATCTAGATCACTCATATTCCTCACACGATTCATGATGTACACAATAATCACCTTTATAGTCCACCCTATTAAAGGTGACATTTGATGATATCAAAGAACATAAATTTTCGTGTAGTAATATAGTGATTTCAGGTCGGAGGACCATTACATCATTGTCACTATGAGAATTTCTAATGACACTTCGCATAATGCTCCGCATAGAATTCTCATGGTGGGTCTGTCCAGTACATTGTTCTCTAACATGTACCTATACATTGACTTAATATCTCATATATTTATGACCAATAAGATTTGGTCATCAGTCAATCCACATACTAGTCTCAATGCATCATTGTTGTCCCATCAACAATGATACTCGACTAGGGACATTTAAGAACAATGATACTAATTATAATTATATAATCTCATGTTCAAGTCACATACTTGAAACTATATAATTTGTATCACTATTCTAAGGATTTTTATTATGTTAACATTTATATAACACAGTAAATAAAACCATAATAAAATCATTCATTTATTCAATCAAATATAATATCAAAATGTTAAGCAATTATATTAAATAATTGGCCTCTAGGGCATAAACTCTAACAGGAGATCGTAAAAAAATGATCAAGATATAGAAATGAATAGTAATATATACGATGAGATCACCCCGTGATCTGATAAAGTGATAGTAGGAAGAAGAATCAATCTAAGGATTGAAAAGTTTACAGCAAGATGTTGTGTGGCAGTGTACCATGAATTGGTACAAATACAGGAAAGAATTATGAATACGAGTTGAATGAAATTCGTATTGAGAAGGGAGTTAAGATTAGGTGGGGATTTCAATTGAGGACTCATATCGGCAGCTGAGTTGTATGATTCCTTGTATGATCGGGGAATTATACTTGGTGTAAAAACCACTTAGTTTCTGACACTGATAATCATTGAAATGTTTGTGTCGCGCTATTTGCTATATGCATGTTAAGAGGGGTTAGGTTTGTAATATTCATGAACGCAATCAAATTGCAAAAATAAGCGAAAACGTGTAAAAATCAAAGTTTTAAAATTTTACAAACCATATACCCGGATCACCCTTTATGCACAATTATTAATTAAACGAAAAGATAAAGAATAAAATCATACCCTTGAAGATCGAGCTTCCTCAGGTACAAGTTCACCTCCAAATCCTTTCGCGTTCAACTTAAATTCATCGGGTTAGGTTCCTTCCTTTGATCAACGTTAGCCACCCAAGTGTTTGGCCTCTAGAGGTGATCCATCAAGGAAGAAGAAGGATTCAAGAAGATGGGTGGTTGGCTAAACCCTAGTTTTTCTATCTCTATAGAAAAGGAGCGTACTCTCCAACCATTGGAATTATCACGTAGTTTTGATATCTAATATAAGACTCCTCTTACAAAGATATCAAGTAACCCTATTAAAATAAGGTATTATTTAATTAAACCCTTTTAATTAAAGGGGCTCCCTAATCTTATTAGGGATAATTAATTAAACTCCTTTAACTAATTTTCCTTCCTAATTCAATTAGGAATAAATGAGAGTACTTATATTAAATTAATTCCTAAACTCTTTTAGAAATTAAAATAATAATAATAATTGTAATAATATTAATAAGACTCCTCTTATTAATTTATATTTAATATTTCTAAAATATTAAATAATAAATATTAAGCTATTTAATTTATTCTATCACCATTGATTAAATTAAATATACATAACATATTATTACGATTATGCCATTAACTTCTTAAATCATTATTCTTCCTTTTATGGTGTGACCTTTTAGGTTCTCCATATTAAACCAGGTTGTGAATAACTCAATTAGAACAATTCTAATATTATTTAAATAAATAAATTAAATAATTAATTTATTTAAATAAATAATATTTATTCTACAATAGGGATAAGCCTCCTAGCGATCAGCGACTTTCCGGATAATATAGATTTCAACATTAATCATAAAAGAACCTTTGAGTAAATAGTTACCGATAATTCAATCCTTCCACCATACAATGTCCCAATTAAATATAAGACATGGAATTCTTGTCAAGTCTTATTTTATTTAATTATATGTATTTCGATCCTTAAATGCACAACACCAAATAATGCAAATTAGAAACTCCTTTCTAATTTCATTACGCTTTGCCAAGGACTACTAGGGTTGTCATTTATCGAATCACATAGGACATTTCTCTTCTTTTAATAGAAGTGGTAGATTCTTTATTGATCATACATTATCTCCATGTACAACTTATTATACCCAAGCATACCCTTTGATATACCCTAAGGGTCTTAAGGAATAAGTTAAAGTATAACTCATCATACGTAAGATACTATGATGATCTCAAGTCCAAGGATCACTTGTACTACTATCACTCTGAGAATTCCTATCGATGGGTAAGTAAAACTCCATTATGTATTCCTTAGCGAGCCACGTTCAGTGAACTTATTCTCCAATAAGCACCTACATAATTGCTTTAGTGTCTCCACACAAATGATCATGAGATCAATCCTCCTCATCCAATGAGCAAGCAACGTATGTACTAATCTATCCGGATTCACTAATCCCAATTTAGTAATCCAACGATTGGGAACTATTTTAGTTTTAAGCTTTCTAAGAATTTAGATCTCATTAGAATGATCATCATCATTATTCTAAAAGCATTTCTTAAAACTATGGGTTTATCACATATTATAAAATAAAGATCATGTAGATAATTAAAAGCCTTTAATAAATTAATACTTTTTATTAATAAATGAATAAGATTGTTACAAAGTATATGCCTTATCATCAAACATGATTGGCTTGTGTGCATACTACTTTCAATCTCCCACTTGCACTAAAGTCAATCGTCATGGTATCTCATACTCTTCTTCTCTAAGTGACGATTATCCTGCTGTTGGATAAGCTTTAGTTAATGGATATGTAATGTTGTTCATGAGAGTCCACTATCTCTATAGTGATTTCCCATCTTTCAATGATTCTAATAATCAAATGAAAGTGTCACAACACATGTTTAGATCCAAGATGAGACTTAGGAACTATTCCTAGTTCTGTAATGAACTTTTAATCCAAACAATCAACTTGCAGCTTCATTTATAGCTATATACTTTGTCTTTATCACTAAACCAGTAACTCTTTGCTGTTTGGAAACTTTCCAATTTCACTACACCACTATTCAAGATAACGCTTTACCTTAAAGTGGATTTTCTGTCATCTTGGTCTGTCTGAAAAACTTGAGTCTGTAAAGCCCTCTAGTTTTAATTCAGACCCACCATGTATGCTCACATCCTTAGTGCCGGTTAAGCACTTTAAGATGTTTTTCATTGACTCATAGTGAACTTCTCCATAATATGACTGATCAACATCAGGTCTCGTACATTTCATTGCATACATGATTGTCACTCATGTGATCTATCTTTTCAGGAGTCTGTGGGGACTATAAAGAGAGATACACTCCATAGTTCATCAACATGAGACATCTCTTGGAGTTTGCCATGCTAAACGACTTTAGCATCAAATGAATATACGTTCCTTGGGTTAAGTTGAGCATCCTTTTAAATCTATCTATATAGATTTGCATCCACAATAATGATACTCTTCCCAAATCATTCATGGAGGATTGTTTAGACAACTTTATCTTTACTGATTGTAGCATTGGTATGTAATTCCTCATCCGTAGTATATCAACATATAGTACTAGGAATGTCACGATGCTCCCACTGACCCTTTTGTACACACTAGAACTCTTACCTCATCGTATGTAACTGGATCATCATCATCTATGATGCGTACCTCATCATCATCATCTATGATGAATCCATACCTCCTAGGTATCTTCAGTACTATTCAAGATTTACGATTTGGTTGTGGTACAATAGGTCTATCTACAGGTTCCTCTTATTTGACTTATAGTGTTTTTTGGTTCTTGAACTCTTCAAGATCTATTATCCTCCCACTAGCCCCTTTAATGATAAACACCTTTATCTTAGAAGGCAGCGTATTTCGTAACAAACACCTTTTGCTAAGTAGGATTATAGAACACATGCCCTAAACTTACTTTAGGATGTCCAACAAATCTGTACTTGTCAAATCTTGTCCCAAGCTTATCCTTTGAAACTTTTTCACATAAGTTGGACAACCCCTTATCTTAACATACTTAAGATTAGGAATCCTCCATGTCCATAACTTTTATGGAGTCTTGGGTAGGATTTCGAGGTTACCTTTTTCGTAGATATGTCTGACCATTTCTAGGACATGACCCTGAAGGATCTTTGGAATGTCGGTAAAATAATTATGGACCGTACCATGTCCAACAAGGTACGATTTTTCCTTTCAGATACATCAATCAATTAATACGTATCAGGAGGCGTCCATTATGAGAAAACCATTTGAGATGATCTAGAAACTTATTGCTCAAGTATTTATTCCTTGATCTAATCAAAGAATCTTAATACTTTGTCAATTTGTTTCACTTACAATTCTTTGAACCTTTCAAATAATTCACATTTGTATTCAACAAATACATACATTCAACTCTTTGAATGATCATCTCCTTTTCTTATACTAGTTTGTTCAATTTACAAAATAATTTTTCATGTAAGTCAAGTATACAAAATCCATTAAGTAATCTTTCAGTTCTATACGAAACATTATTATTATAAATAGAACAACAATTGTTCTTCATTATAATACCAAAAATTTTATTGTCCATCAATACAATGGAAATAATGTTTCTAACAAGAATTGGAATACAATAACAACTTATTGACTTAATAGATTTGCCCGTAGGCAGTGCTAAACTTTAAGTTTCTATAGCTAATGCAGCAACCTTTGCTACATTTTCCACACATAGGATTACTTATCTTTGTTTAACTTTCTACTTCTGCTTGGTCCCTTAATAAATCTATATTTATGATAACCAAAGTCGATATCCAATATCCAAGTAGAACCTTGACTTAAAGAAAAATTTATTTTAAATCTTGAACAAAATTGTATTTATAAAGAAACTTCATTAAGCTTCTTTGGTTAGCCAACGCAAGGTGCTTCTCGCAATTTCTTTCCGGTGTCCATGCTTATTGCGGTGGAAGCAAACTCCTTTCTTGCTATCCGTATCGATTTTGTTCTTATTATCCTTTGTTTTTGCCTTTTCATTTACCTTCTTTGAATGGATTTCTTCTTTTCGAGAAAATCCTTTGGCCCCTACCAAGAAGACTTGGTTTTTCTTGTTTGGAAAGTGACTCTCAACATTTTTCAACACGTTAAGCAAATCAGCGAGGCTGATATCTAGCTTGTCCATATGAAAAATTCACAACAATTGTGAAAGGAGTCCGAGAGTGAGTGCAAGATCAAATCTTGGCTCAACTCTCCATCCATGACAAAACATGTTATCCTAATTAATCAATCAAATTGATTATGTTAAGAACTTTTGTTTGTCTTTATAGTGCCATTGGCCATTCTAGATCGGAAGAGCTCCTTAGATATCTGATATCTATCAGTCCTACTTTCCTCACCATCAACTACTTGATGTGCAGGAATATAGTAGGAACATCCATAATTCCATGCTAACGCTGAAGCTCGTTACTCATGGATGCGAGCATGATGCATTGAGCCAACTGTGCATCATCTTGACACTTTCTAAAAGTAGCAATCTCTTCCTCAGAGGCATTGTCTGCAATTATTGCAGGGATATACGTATTAAGGACATAAGATAACTTTTCAGCCATGAGAACTATTCTCAAATTCCTTAACAAATCCGTTTAATACGGTTTGGTTAAATAACATCTAATATGTTTCGCAGTGATAGTAATTTAGACATTGTAAAATTCTGTAAATGAATTTGTAATTAACAATATTTTAACATACATTCTTTTATTTATTATCAAAATAAATTAGGTCTTGTTTTGAATTGGTATCTCCCACTATTTTCTTCAAACTATATTACCCTCAATATATATAGTTCGGCAAAATCTAATTAAAGATCTGCTAGTGATAATAAGGATCCCATTTCAAATGTATATAGCCTTGTGGTGACCCAACAAACTATATATAAATAAATAGGTAGACAACACTTGTCAATTACATCAACTATGCAACTCCTTGTATTTTTGCCTCTTAGATTATTTTGATCAAGTGGTGGCACATCCGAATCAAAATTATCCAAGTTAAGTCCAACCTAGCACTCCATATATTCAAAAAAGAAAAATATCAACCTTGTGGTGACACAACAAAACAATATTGTTCAATTTTCATTATAAGCATCAAATGTGATAAATTAACATCTTAAATACTTAATACTTGCCTTGTGGTGACACAACAAACTCATATTAAATATTTAATACTCTATTAATTTTATCATGCTAGAAGGCGACGTTCGATATTCCAAATATCTTTAAACGCTTAGGACTTAATATAAAAATAATTTGAGGGATTTATTATTAAATGTCTCATCTTGTTTAGCGCGCATGCACATATATATATAAAATACGCGTCATATTAATGAACATGCAAAGCATGTTTGCATAATATATAATATATATAGTATAAGCATGGACATATAGAATACTATATTCTACCTGGATTGATTATGGACTTTTATTCTAGTTTGGTTCACTAGAGCCACCAAGTGAACCAAAAGGTCAAACCCTAGGGGTGCAAGAATTAATATTTAAATATATCTATTACATTTAAACCCGGGCTCCATTACAAACGGGTCTTCACGCGCTTCTTGTCCCTTGATCCCCAATTCTTCAAAATAATTCTAACTATTCTTATTACAAAACTATTTAAAATAAATAGAAGCTTTGATCAGTAGTCAAGGGGAAGTACATAGGAGGGAGATAGAATTTACATTAAGAAAAAATTAGAGAAGACGAGGTATGCAGACCCCATTTAATAAAACCCATACATTCATGCATCCAACTAAAATAAAATCCAATCACATTGGTCAATTGTCCATAATCAATCTCATTTATTATCATACATATCACCATATGCATCAATACATAACATTCATCTGAAGAATAATAAACATTCAATATATATATTGATATCATTTAATGGGCAAATTTAGTTAGTATAAAATCTAATTTTTGAATCAAAATAAACTCCTTTATTTTAATCCAAATTTAAATCAAAATAAAACTATTTTATTTTAATTTATCCAATTTTGAATAAAATAAACTATTTTATTTTAATCAAAATCTTTAATCAAAATAAACTCCTTTATTTTAATTAATTATGGAATCCAATTCCAAGTAAAAAAAACTTTATTTAAAGGAAACATGGATTTTCTTTCCTATTCACAAATAAACTCCTTTATTTTGAATAATATAAAATCTTATTTTATATCTAAATAAACTCCTTTATTTAAGGAAATCTGGATTCTCTTTCCTATTCATAAATAAACTCTTTTATTTAGAATAATATGAAATCTTATTTCATATCTAAATAAACTCCTTTATTTAAGGAAATTAGGATTCTCTTTCCTATTTACAAATAAACTCTTTTATTTTGAATAATATGAAATCTTATTTCATATCTAAATAAACTTCTTTATTTAAGGAAACATGAAATTCAATTTCAACTTCAATTAGTTATCATGGAATCAAATTACAACTCTAATTAGTTAGCATGAAATTTAATTTTAAAATTAAAATAAATTTTATATTTTAATATTAAAATAAACTTTTTATTTTAAGATTAAAATAAATTTTTATTTTAATTATAAAATAATAAGAATAATATTATATATATATATATATATAATATACGATAGCAAACTATCGCCGTAAATCACGCATTGGAATAAGCAACATGTAATCATATATCATATTCATTAAATGAATCCTGATACATGTAAATGAAAACCATGATTCCTGGGCCATGTGAATAATATTATCTATATATATATATATATATATAATATTATCATAATGAGAATCACATGAATCAAATATTTATATATCATATATATATAAACATTACCAACGCAAGTACCGAACTGAATCAAGATTCCGAAAAAAAAAATTGAAACACGCGGATAAGGACAGCGAACCAAAATCAGTTCGCGAATTGCGTTTTTTTTTTAAAATAAATTTTATACAATAAATTATGCTCAATTAAATTGTTCTAAACACATATCAACATACATATCAAATTAAACAATTAATAATTCGCATAAAAGTTTGGCTCTGATGCCACTGTTAGGTTTGTAATATTCATGAACGCAATCAAATTGCAAAAATAAGTTTTAAAGCGTGTAAAAATCGAGTTTTAAAATTTTACAAACCATATACCCGGATCACCCTTTATGCACAATTATTAATTAAACGAAAAGATAAAGAATAAAATCATACCCTTGAAGATCGAGCTTCCTCAGGTACAAGTTCACCTCCAAATCCTTTCGCGTTCAACTTGAATTCACCGGGTTAGGTTCCTTCCTTTGATCAACGTTAGCCACCCAAGTGTTTGGCCTCTAGAGGTGATCCACCAAGGAAGAAGAAGAATTCAAGAAGATGGGTGGTTGGCTAAACCTTAGTTTTTCTATCTCTATAGAAAAGGAGCGTACTCTCCAACCATTGGAATTATCACGTAGTTTTGATATCTAATATAAGACTCCTCTTATAAAGATATCAAGTAACCCTATTAAAATAAGGTATTATTTAATTAAACCCTTTTAATTAAAGGGGCTCCCTAATCTTATTAGGGATAATTAATTAAACTCATTTAACTAATTTTCCTTCTTAATTCAATTAGGAATAAATGAGAGTACTTATATTAAATTAATTCCTAAACTCTTTTAGAAATTAAAATAATAATAATAATTGTAATAATATTAATAAGACTCCTCTTATTAATTTATATTTAATATTTCTAAAATATTAAATAATAAATATTAAGCTATTTAATTTATTCTATCACCATTGATTAAATTAAATATATACATAATATATTATTACGATTATGCCATTAACTTCTTAAATCATTATTCTTCCTTTTTTTTATGGTGTGACCCTTTAGGTTCTCCATATTAAGCTAGGTTGTTAATAAATCAATTAGAACAATTCTAATCTTATTTAAATAAATAAATTAAATAATTAATTTATTTAAATAAATAATATTTATTCTACAATAGGGATAAGCCTCCTAGCGATCAGCGACTTTCCGGATAATATAGATTTCAACATTAATCATAAAAGAACCTTTGAGTAAATAGTTATCAAAGACAATTCAATCCATCCACCATACAATGTCCCAATTAAATATAAGACATGGAATTCTTTGTCAAGTCTTATTTTATTTAATTATATGTATTTCGATCCTTAAATGCACAACACCAAGTAATGCAAATTAGAAACTCCTTTCTAATTTCATTACTTGCCAAGGAGGACTAGGGTTGTCATTTATCGAATCACATAGGACATTTCTCTTCTTTTAATAAGTGGTAGATTCTTTATTGATAATACATTATCTGCATGTACAACTTATTATACCCAAGCATACCCTTTGATATACCCTAAGGGTCTTAAGGAATAAGTCAAAGTATAACTCATCATACACAAGATACTATGATGATCTCAAGTCCAAGGATCACTTGTACTACTATCACTATAGGAATTCTATTGACAGCAAGTAAAACTCCATTAGGTATTCCTTAGCGAGCCACGTTCAGTGAACTTATTCTCCAATAAGCACCTACATAATTGCTTTAGTGTCTCCACACAAATGATCATGAGATCAATCATCCTCATCCAATGAGCAAGCAACGTATGTACCAATCTATCCGGATTCACTAATCCCAATTTAGTAATCCAACGATTGGGAACTATTTTAGTTTTAAGCTTTCTAAGAATTTAGATCTCATTAGAATGATCATCATCATTATTCTAAAAGCATTGCTTAAAACTATGGATTTATCACATATTATAAAACAGCATCATGTAGATAATTAAAAGCCTTTAATAAATTAATACTTTTTATTAATAAATGAATAAGATTGTTACAAAGTATATGCTTTATCATCAAACATGATTGGCTTGTGTGCATACTACTTTCAAGAGGGTGATTCCTTTCTCATGTGTATAACAGGTAGATAGGTCATAGATAGAGAATATAAGGTTAAGTACGAGTTCATAAAATTTATACTTATGTGACATTCTTGACTCATAGTTATATGAAATGTTTATGAATCCCTCAGCGAATGGACGCAAAAGGTCTGACTACGACAAGTTCTTAAACTCATATGATTGCGGCAATTTATGAACTCATAAGTGTGGTTTGACGAACTGGGTATAGTTGTGTGTGAATGGAGTGTTAAGGATTATAGGAATAGATAAACAGTTTAAGCAAATGATGGTTAGTGGAGACATAAGTTTTCCAAAACTCCTAGCTATGCTAAACTTTGAAATTTTGACATCAAGCTAAATACGTACTATGTGCTTTTTAAAAAAAAATGTAGACTCGTAACCATTTTTGAAACGGTTTAAAGTATAGTCTATGCTCCTTGTTTCAGCTAGACGAAGATGATTTGAAATATCAAAATTTATTTTATTTATCGCTCATGTACCATGTAACCTGGTGCAGAGATGATAAAAAGGTGATGGATTTGTAAATACAGGAATACTTAGTGTGAATTTGATCTAAAATCGTTATTCCACTATTGTATGATGTGTTATGGTAAGTCATACAACTACTGACATCCTCAAAGCGAACGTTAATACAAAGATGCGGCATCATGACGTCATTCTCAAAAATGTTTTCAAAATTTTAATTTGCCAACGGGGTTTGGCTACACTTAAATAATTCTGTTTAACTGAATTATTGATATGAGTCTACGCTATTCGATTCAGCTAGACTAATTTTTATGAAAACTCTAAGTGTTCATTGAAAGAAATTTCCTGAACCAAATTGTTTTTGTTCGGAATCAAATAAGACTGAGGTAAAATTTTTGTGCCTATGGCAGTGACGAGAAACAGATAATACCAATATTACTGGGCAAGTACTGGGCATACCGGGCTAATCACCCTCCATGTCTTCAGGGTAAGACGGTGTGCAGATGAATTTTCATAAAACCTATTCGAAAATGAAAATTCATGGTCTATATGACTCCTCAACACAATTTGAGAATTTTTACTCTAGTGAGTGGTGTATTGGGTAGCATGTGATGATGTGTATGAATGGTGTATGGTGTATGGTGCATGGTATAAGGAGTAAGGTATAAGGTAAATTTCGGAGACGAAATTTTTAGAAGAAGGGGTGAATGTGACAACCCGAGAAATTAGACAATTTATTAAAATCTTAAATGATGGATTTAAGGTCAAATAATAGACCTAAACAGGAAATAAGTGTATGCGTTTGATATTTTTGGGATGAAATTTTGAAGATTTCAAAATTCTGTTAAGGATTTAGGTGAATTATTCAGGATTAAGTGTATATGTGTTTATGTTTTGTGAATATGGTATTATGTGTGCACAGTATGTGGTTAAAGGTCAAGGGTTGACCAGATAAATTTTATCAGTGTCAAACCCTAATATTATTAAGAACGTCAACGTTCAGTTAGAGAACCCTAACGTCTAATAAGAAACCCTAAAACCGGTTTTGAAACCCTGATTTTAGTTTCGGGAATCCGAAACCCTAATTCAGAAATTTAAAACCCAAATTCTGGAATTAAAATGTTGTTTATAAGGTTTAACTTCATTAATTATAATTTATTAGGGAAAACCCTAACGAATTACTTGAAACCCAAATTGCTTTTTAGAAAGCCCTAATATTAAATCTGGGAACTCTAATTTTAAATTTCGGGTATTTGAAAACCTAATATGGGAACTTAAGGATGATTATATTGTTTAAGTATTATTAATTATATAGTAATTAGGGTAAAGCCTAATTTTAAATTATTAAACCCTAATTATTTTGTTAGGAACCCTAATGTACAAATATGGATTTAATTACTAAATTAGCAATCTTAATTAGGAAATATTAATCCTAATTGGTGTTAGCCCTTATGTGATTAGGAAAGTATACTGTAATTAGGAAACTCTAATTATAATTTAAAAATGTTAATTTTCATTTTTTGAAAAACCCTAATTTAGAAATCCTAAAATGAGAATTATGGAAAGCTTAGGTTTTAACCCTAAGGGTTTGTGTCAAATGACAATATTAGAATAAAAATTATGTGCAAAGACCAAAATACCCTCCCTTAACTTTTATGTTAAAAAAAGAGTTATGGTCACAAATGAGGCCACATCTCTTGAGTTATAACCACACACCTTGAATCAGCCAATGTTGAACACCTAACCACATATACAACCATAGATTTAAAAGATCTAAGATTAAAAAGTAATAGAAATCTTACTTTACTTATCATTTGCTCCAAGTCCCTTCTCTCTCTATATTTTCGGATCTTAGAGTGAGAGAGTGTGAGAAACAAAGCTAAGATCATGTATTAGCAAGCCAAGATCAGGAATCAAACGTCAGAAATCAAAGATCAAAGCTCAAAGGTAAAAGAACCCTAAATCTTGAAATCCTTAGATCTGAGGTTTGATAATGTTGTTTGTTGGTTAGATATATGTTAGAGGGTGTCATTTGATGATCCGGGTTGCCAAAACCTAGATCCATAACACTTAGATGCACGAATCTAGCATTTTTAGAAATCTGGAAAAATTCAAGAAATGGCCTGACAACCATATGTCAGTGGCCTTAGATCTTTATGTTTTAGATATTTTGTGTGTTTTATGTTTTGGATATGTTCTATGATATGTGGTCTTTAATCTGAGATTTGAATCAACCTCATAGCATGTCTAGATTGTAAGTTACAATGGTCAAACTTCGTTGTTGAAGCCACAAAATTGGAATCTGGGCAACCTGCATTTCCGAAATAGTCGACTGAAATTTTTGAGCCCTTAGATCTTGTAGTGTTTTAAGATTTTGGTTGTGATGTTGGTTGGATATTGGAGACTAGTATATGAACTACAAATATATGCTAATATATCACTAAGATAGTGCATAGAATCAAATTAATGAGCGGTCAAACCACCATTTACCAACTAACCTGATGAAGATTTTTGGGAAACCCAGATCTTCATCGATCGAAGTTCTGTCGGATATCGAATTTACCTAAATCTATTATGTGAGATGTTTGTATTATGATATGATGTTATATAATTGTTCACCGACATCCATACTACTGTTTTGAACCACTAGATCACACCAAACAAGCAATGTAATACTAAGATTCAAGGATGCAAACTAGGGACCCTCACGCTCGCTCGAGTTTCGGAAACCCGTAAACTCAAGAAAAATGTTGTCGAAAAAAGTTTAAAGGCATAGATCTCTTTGATGAAGTGTTGTTTGAATGACATAAAAATTGATAATTGTAGTATTGTATGTCAGCTACATAATAAATGTCTTAGATTACCCAGAAACATGAAGATCACAAATCTATAAGTGGTCAAAGTAAGCCTCACGAGGACTGACATGAAGATCTGGGCAGGCTCAAGAACATCCCAAGAACACAATCAGCGACGGATTCGTCGCCTAAGGTCCCTATAGCGACATTTTAATTACAAAATTAATTCTTTTATTTAAAAATTTGAGAAAAATGGTTTTTAATTATTAAAAATACATAATAAATTATGAAAAATTATTTTAAAACCTGAAAATAGATTTTAATTATTTTGAGTATATTTCAAAAATATTTAATATTTTTGGAATATAAAAGGTATTTATTTATTTAATTATTATATTAAATAAATTATTTAAAAATGGTTTTAATTCATGAAAATCATGAAAAATTATATTATGATGTTAGAAAATATTTTAAGTTATTTTTGATGACTTTTAATATTTTGTGATGAATTTCATTAATAATTTATTATTAATGGTAATTAATTTATTTAATAAATATATTAAATAAATTATGGAAAAATAGAATTAATGTTTTAAAAATCATATATAAAATGATTTAAGTGTTATAAAAATATTTGAAGTTATAAAATATAACTTTTGATATTTTGTCATGAAAATATTAATATTTTATTATTAATAGCAATTATCGGATATTGAATTTATTTGTTTAAAATTATATAAATATGATTTTAAGGTATTAAAAATACTTTGATATATTATAATTATATTATAATATTATGTTATGATTTGTTATTAAATAAATATACATGATTAAGGAATTATGTGGTATTTAATTCATTTAAATACGATATAAGTGATTGAAAATTTATGATAAATGATATTAATTATCTGAAAATTATTACAAGTTTATGAAAATTATTTTGACTGATAAGAAAATTGTCTAAGATATGGTTAAGTGTTTAGACAGAGTTTAATTGAACTTAAACTCGATATTTGTTCGACTAGACCTGTTGGGGTGATGGAATTGTGTCGGTTTCAAGTCAGACTGAAATAGTTTAACCTGATACTAAGTCTTATATGTATTATAGACAGGTAGGATTATGTGGTAATGTGTTTAGGTTATTTTATACTGTGATGATATCATTCTAATATTGGAAATCCATATTACTAATATTAGGTCTTCGGATAAAGCAATATAAATTGCGTAGCGGTAATCAACGGTTCAGGAAAGTTTTACTTAACTCTACTAAGAGTTGTTTCATTTAGATATGCTTATGGTTAATCATTGCTGATTTCCATAGATAACTTTACTCTGTACATATTGCATGTATAAGTCAGGTATAAAAGGCTGATCACCTTCATTACCAGTTGGTCCAGATATATTTGTTCATGTTCAATACTTGTTCAGTCAAAAGTTTGTTCGTGCTAGTTCTCAATTATATTGATGAATTATAGCCATCTTATTATTCAGACTTTTTCAATCATGATATATCCTTAAATTGTATTTAAACTTGCTGGGCAACTTTTATGCTCACCCTTGCTATATCATGATAAAACATTGCAGATATAGACGAATGTTTCGGATATAAGGAAAGGTTTAAGACAGTTCCAACTTAAAGTTAATGTGCGCAATTATATTTTTAATAGTGTTGTATGATAATAATGTTATGTGTTAGATAAGTTATGAATTGTGTATAAGTTAAGGTTACTCGACCTTGGGGAATAGTGTGTAATGTATTGTATAAACAATTTATGTTTATATCTTCCGCAAATAGTTGTAGAATGATTGAACCGAATCTGCGGTGATTTCGAACCCGAATTCGGGGCTCTCACACAATCCTCACAAATTTAGTAGTACTCACATAACCACATTATGACACTATCAAATATTAAATGTCCATTTTAAACATTTAATCCTCTTCCCAATTTTTGGAATACACCGATACTTAATTATTTCTGTATTATATGTCACATACGATTTTATTGTACTACTTTGTGCTTTATGTCATTAAAATGTAATCTTTTCATGTGATTTTATTAATGTCACATATTACAATAATGTCCCATTTAATTTCTACAATAATAACCAACTATTTTTGGATGGCCACTAAGCAGCAAAGTGTGCACTTTTTTCTTCTTCTCATGGATGTGACTATGCTTGGGTCCCCAGGTGCCAAAATGGTTTAGCTCTAAGCCAGTTCCAACCTCTATCACTATACTAGTTTTACATGATATGAATTAACTTTTATATTGGTAATATTACTAGTTAAAGAGTCTATTCATTCCATATCTGGAATCATAAAATTACACATAATTAATCTTCCTCTTTTTAAACTATTTCTCTTTTTATTCACTTAGTGAATTTCCTCGTTCCTCATTATGCCACACATGACATTTTAGAATTCTCACCACAACTCCACATTTTCTCAATTCAATTTGAATTAATTGAATTACTCATCTCACAACACATCAGTATTTATATTCAAATAAATATTCATTTTCTTATTATATTATTTATTCATGAAATTCTCGGTACTTAAAGGCAACATGCCAACCCTCAGTAATGGTGAAATCCCTTGAATATCGTAGATAGCTGTCTAGTGACCCAAAATAATTAATCTGGAAATACATGGACACCACCTGCCCGGAGGTAATCTCATCCGTGGTAACTCTATGTCGTAAGCCCGTCAGGGTCATAAACTACCGGCTCATATCATCGACAACCATCCTAGCACAAGGCTGGTCCAAGGGCAAATCAGTGTGACGCTCATACTCCTTTAATGTAGGAGTCAGCTCATGGATATCGAATATAAACACTTGTCTCTCTTGTATCGAATAAGATATCATATCATCTACAAAGCCCAACGGTACGTGGAACGTTAAGAGGGTAATATAATATTTCAATAGCTGATCAACTATCACCTGATCTATGGAAGAAAAACTGCCATACCAGGATCTCAAAGAAGAGGCTATTAATATGGTGGGGTATGCTGAATCCGGCTAACAGTGGATGAAGACATCTATAGAACCATAACATAAGACATCCAGGGGTCAATGCTAAACTCACCTCTGGGAATGCATCTCCATGACATAATGCATGCATCATGATAAATGACAATATAATGTAGGGAATAGAAAGCATGATACATACATTCCTAAATACATCATCATATAATACATCATCTATGTATACAACTGAAAATAAAAATTATAGGGAAATGGGGCACAACCGCCCAATATCTAACAGAGGCCTATCAAAACATATAACGAGAAATGGGGCACAGCTACCCAATATCTAACAAAGGCCTATCAAAAGAAATAATGAGAAATCTATTAGAAGAAATCAATGATGTCCACATCATCCAAATGATCCATCTGATATAACTCCTCCTAACTCATAGAATCTCTGCCAGAAGGGATGTCTGCAAGATTCTCGCTCTCGCACTTTCTGTTGGAGCTCTATTTCCTATGGCTTGGGCTAACATATCCACAAAATTCTGCATCGGGTCCACTTGACCTCCTTCATTATTCACTGACTACTCTTCTCTTTGATTCGGTTCTGTAAGCTAGGCGGCATGATCTGATTTAAATAAAAATCTTACTTTAATTCTCTTTCTCTACACAAATTCTTAACACAATAAGAATTCAACACATATTTCTCATATAATTGCATATTTATTCAAATAACACATAGTACATTTCGTACTTAACACATGTTACTATCCCATTTTAAATAAATTTTAGGATTTACCCACACAACTTTACACAAAAAGTTACAATTCTCCAACTTTACACAAAAAGTTTCAATTTTCTATTCACACATAGTTATTCCCAGTTCGTCAAACTTACCATACTTATGAGTTTAGAAACTTGCCACAATTATATGAGGGTATGAACTTATCCTAGTTAGACCTTTGGTGTCCATTCATTGAGGGGTTTAAAACATTTCATATAATTATGAGTCATTTACCATAAGTATAAGTTTAAAGAACTCACAAATTAATCTAATATTCATATAGAAAATAAAGATATCATTTATACAAACATATATATTTATATATGTTCACACATTGTTCTCGATATTACAACCATTAATATCATATCCTACTACCAAAAGATACTACTACTTATATCTAAGCTGTCTACCGTCCACTCCCTTCACTCGTCTTCTTGTTGGGACATTTGTTTAATCCGTGACCCATTCTCCCACATGGAAAACACTTCCTCATATTCGGCTTAGGATAATGTAAGGAAATATGTCCTTCCTACTTACAATTGAAACATACATTCTTCCACATCATGCATTCTCCTACGTGAGTCTTTCCACACATGCTACAGACTTGCTTCTTCTTCGGGTTTGAATTTTCAAAATTATCACTGTCGTCATCCCTCTTTCTCTTATTCTTGCCTTTCAGCTTGATGGCTCCTTTCGACGATCCACTACCTTTAGTCTTTATCCTTTCCACCTATGCCTTAAACTCATTCTATTCTTCGGTCATTTCGCGTAACGCCCTTTCTGTCTTCCACAACTCCTCTAAGAGATACACTTTACTCTGGAGTTCTTGTACTTCTGCAGATACTTGATCTTTTTCTCTAACATTAGTCTTATTCTCTCTCTCCACCTTAGCTTTTTCGGACTCTGCCTCCTCATCACCACTAAGATACATCTCGGGATTATCATCATGATCACTCCCCAAATTCACCATAGGTTTATCTTTCCCCACTTCTTCAACTGACTCGCTTTGCTTTGGCACCTCACATCGGCATTTGGTGCGACAATTACCATTGGCATCTCCGTACTCATTTTGTCTTCTCCTGACATCCTACAGTCAATTAAACAACTTGATTAGTACTTCACCAGTACAAAATTTTCACACTATGTGTCAACCTATCTCACTATCGATACGCTTCGGTAGTCCCTCACTTAGTACTCTAAATGAGTATTTTTTATCTCGCTTATGGTTATAATCCAAGGGTTTTCTTCACCCACTTAAGGTTTATAACCTACAGCTTTGATACCAACCTTTGACACCCCCAAATCTGGGTTACCTGACCCCTGAGTTTGGTGCTTATGATCCACAATATAATTATCATCTAACTACCCATTCATTGATGAATATAATATTACACCACATTAACTGATATAATTAATATATTCATCTCGGGTTATCTAACCTTCATATTACAAACATACCCTTTAGATATACAAAAAAGGTTTACAAACATAACATAATAATAATATTAATCATAATTATTCTATCACTATGCCTTTGCCTTTGTTCTTCACAGCACCTCTTGCCACTTCGTCCCTAGCTGAAAAGTTTTATTTAGTAAGGGTGAGTAACAAATTTCCTGCATAAGTTAAGAAATACAATGAATGTACAAGAATCAGGAATAACAGACTATCTATTTTGATGGAATGACACCAAAGTTTGGAGAACTTTGAAATAGCTGAATAATTTGATTTTCGCTAACCAATCTTCTGGAAACCAATGCAACACAATAGTTCAGTAATGAAAGGGTACAACTCTTTCATAGTTTCTACGTTATTCGATTGAATAATAATTTAGAAGAATTCTCCAAAGTTTAAACTGAATGACCTAAAATGATCTTGAAATTATCTTCTCGAGTAACTACCAAAGATTTACTTTGATATACACAAATGACAGGATGGAAATATTTTCCAAAGTTATGCTGAGTGATCACAAAGGATCTTGAACTTCTCTTCTCGAGTAACTATCAAATATATACTTTGATAAACCCAGGTGTATCAGATAACCATAAAGATTAAGTCATACCCCTCTGCAAGTACTTAGAGCGTCCAACTCCTTGTACCCTATATTATGCATAATACTTACACGCGCGCTGTAAGACCCCAACTTATTATAAATGAAATTAAGTTTCCTCTATTTATTATTTTGAAATAGTAAGGGTTGATTTGATTAATGTGGTTAGTTATGGGTAAAATGCGCAAATATTTTGAATAAGCAAGTGGTTATAAGATATTCATTATTGTCGGGGAATATTTGTATGGTCGTGGAATATTCTTACTGTCGGGGAATATTTGTGCGATGGTATGACCCTTAATGTGGGCCCCATATGTGAAAAGCGATTGGATGAAGAAATCGACAAATATAAGTTGTTTATAAATAGCAGGCGTAGTTATTCATATCAATTAATACTATTGAAATACTAAATTGGTTAAAACACAAGAGTAGCACTGCGGTATTGCACCAATTATTGATTCTTACGTAAGAAGCCACTACTCAATAATTATTACGAGAATTCTTGCTCAATATTATATTTTATTGATTCAATAATTGCTACGTTGATATTTTATATTATTGTTGTTTTAATAATTGTCACTGCACAATATTTTCATTATTAGATCAATAATTTATATTATTTGAATAATATTATTAGATAGTATTATTGGCAATGTCTAGAAAGTTCTGTCTAAGGAGAGGTTTGGTCACCAAATTGCGCGCCAGTAAGGAGAAATCCTTATTGGAAAGCCCCTTTTTCCTAGGAACGGCCTGGTTGTCGATATTGTGATTCTGTAATATTATTTGTGAATAATTAATTATTGATTTATATGGTAAGGAAAATATTCATTTTATGTGGATATAGATGGAGAAAATTTTAAAGTGACAATTGTTGAAAAATTGATATTTTATCTTTTCTGATAACATAATTCATTTAAATATATTATTATATTTTAATAATATAATAACTATGATATTTTTACAATAAATGTGGGATATATGAATATATAAGGAGGAAGAGTATTTTTGTTGCAAAAGTTGTTTAAAACAAGTTAAACATGTCTGTGGGCCCATTTTTGACTGAAATTTGATAATAGCCTGTAAAATCGCCCGTTTGTGGATTTCGGTCAATTTTTGTTTGGAATTTGGAAAAACTTAAACTTACGAAGTTGTAAAGAATGGAATTTCCTATGGAAAAGCCATGAGGTTCGAATTTTTCTGATAAAAAGGCTATTTATTATTAATTATTGAAGTTTCAAAGTTCTAGAATAATTGATTTTTGAAATTTTAAATATTTTTTTTAATAAAAACATTTTTGTTAAGGTTGGTGTGCCCCATTTATGAGGTAAATGTGCTGAAATAGATTTTCCAAGTTTGCGTATGACTCATTTTATAAATATTAATATTATATTAAATTTTCTACTTGGGTGTTCTAAGCATTTTCCTATAAATAGGGTGCTTAGGTTAGAATTGAAAATCACACCAGAAATTTAAGTTTTCTCTCTCTATATTATCGAGCGTATTCTTTTGAGTATTTTGAGACTTTGAGTGTTGCTATACTACTGCATAAGTTCTCTTCAAAGACTATATCCAAAGATTCCAAATGTAAATCTTGTCTTTTTCGAGGTAAGGGATGTTATTTTTTTTAAAATGATATTATTTCTTCTAATATCATTATGCCGGATTATTGGTAAGATTATTCTTGTGAAATTCTTGTCTTTTAGTGTCGGGAATACTATTCACGTATACGGCACTATTCACGGATACGACACTATTCATAGAAAAATTAAATTTTCATTTTTTATCCAAAATATCTATTATGGATACTAGCTTTTATTGTATCCATGTTTTGATCATTCTTGAATTTTACTTCACTATGATTATTAATGAAGTATTTTTGAACTTGGATTATTTAAAGTACGAATCCGTAATATTTGTACTTTTGTTTAACTAGATTCGTTTTTTTTAAAATATTTTTCATCATCCTCAGTCCTAAATGATGGTATTACTGAATATCTTTGTCTTGTAGTGCAAAGATGATTGATTTTCCTATGAATATCTTTGGCCCGTAGTGCAAAGATGTACAGGTGTTGAGATGAACATGACCAACTGATGAATATCTCTGGCCTGTAGTGCAAAGATGAATATTTGATTCAAGATGAATATTGATTGATGTTACATGGATAAAATATTGATGATGGACTTTTAAATTCATAGATTATAGTAGATTTCATTCTCTACGTAACTCATCTATGAATTATTATTTCAGCCGCGAATATTGATCTAAAATTTGTTGTCTATTGTATTTTATCATATTTTTCCCTGTTGAAGACTAACGATAATTTGTTTTATATTATCTTAGTCATAATATTCTTTACTAGGCTAGTTGAGCTCACCCTTTTTGTAAGACCCCGAAATTTTTAAATAAAAAAGAATTTCCTTTATTTATTATTTTGAAATAGTAAGGGTTGATTTGATTAATGTGGATAGTTAAGGGTTAAATATGCAAATATTTCAAATTAAGCAAGTGGTTATAAAATATTCATTATCGTCGGGGAATATTCGTTTGGTCGTGGAATATTAAATCTTTATCGGGGAATATTAAATGCTGACGGTAGCATGACCATGAGTGGGCCCCATAACGGAAAGTGATTGGATGAAGAAAAGCGACAAATATAAGTTGTTTTTAAATACAGGCGTAGTTATTCACAGATTATCTTTGTTGGAATACCCGGTGGTTAAAACACACTAATGTCTGGCGTTGTTGAGCAGTAGCACGGTATTGCACCAATTATTGATTCTTACGTAAGAAGGCACTACTCGATAATGGTTACGATAATTCTTATTCGATTATTTTATTATTGAGTTAATAATTCTTTGCGTTGATATTTTATATTCTTTATTGTTTGATAATTGTCATTACCACGGTATTTTCATTATCGAAGCAATAATTCATATTATCCGAATAATATTATTAGATAACATTATTGGCAATGTCTAGAAAGTTACATCTAAGGAGAGGTTTGGTCACTAATTGCTTGGCATGAAGAAGAAGAAATTCTTATTGGAAAGCCCCTTTCACAGGAGGCGCACGGTTGTCAATATTGTGATTACGTAATATTATTTGTGAATAATTAATTATTGATTTATATGATGAGGAAAATATTGATTTTATGTGGATATAGATGGAGAAAATTTTAAAATGACAATTGTTGAAAATTAATATTTTATCTTTTTACGATAAAATAATTCATTTAAATATATTATTTTAATAATATATTAGCGGTGATATTTTTACAACGAATGTGGGATATATGAGTATCTGAGGAGGAGGAAGAGTATTTTTGTTGCAATAAATGTTTAAAACATGTTAAACATGTCGGTGGACCCCATTTATTGGTGAAATTTGATTATAGCTTTTGTAAAATCGCTTTGTTTGTGGATTTCGGTCGATTTCTGTTTGGAATTTGGAAAAACTTTCTTCGCAAAGTTGTAGAGAATTGAATTTCCTATAAAAACTCATGAGATTCGAATTTTCTGATGAAAGGGCTATTTATTATGAATTATTGAAGTTCGAAGCTCAAAATAATTAATTTTTGGAAGTTTTAATTATGTTTTTAAGAAAAACGTTTTTCAAATGTTGTTGGCCATCTTTAACATGTGCTTGATGGCTGAGATCAGATTGTCTAGATGGGCGTGAGAGAATTTATTAAATATATTAATATTATATTAAATTTTACGCTTTGGTGTTCTAGCGATTTCTATAAATAGGGTGCTTAGGTTAGAATTGAAAATCACACCGTAAAGCTGAAGTTTTCTCTCTCTATATTATCAAGCGTATTCTTGTGAGTATTTTGAGTATACTTTGAGTATTGCTATACGGTTGCAAAGTCAAGTCATAGCTTTATATCCAGGTGTTTCAAATTTAGAAATCTTGATCTTTCGAGGTAAGGGATATTATTTTTTTGTAATGATATTATTTCTTCAATATCATTATCTTTGAAATGTTGATCTGAAGTTTTATCAAATTTGGAACTTTTTTCATGTCGGGGTTACTATTCATGGGTTACTATTCATGAGTTCTTATTCACGAGTTTCTTATTAAGCGAGTTCTTATTCACGAGTTTTATTATTCGAGTACTATTAATGAAGCGTGAAGATGTTTTTGTGGAATTTCTATCTTTTGGTGTCGGAGTTACTATTCACGTATCGGCCGGCACTATTCACACTATTCATATCTGCACTATTCATAGAAAAATAAAATTTCTTCTTTTTGTCCAAAATATCTATTACGGATACTAACTTCGATTGTATCCATGTTTTGATCATTCTTGAATTTTACACCACTATGATTATTTTTGAGGTATTTTTGGGCGTGGATAAAACCAAGTACGAATCCTTAATCCTTAATCCTTGTCATTTTGTTTCCTTTGGATTCGTTTCTTTAAAATATTTTTCATCATCCTCGGTCTTAAATGATGATATTATTGAATATCTTTGGCCCTGTAGTGCAAAGATGAATGATTTCTGAAGAATATCTTTGGCTGTAGTGCAAAGATGAGCAGTGTTGAGATGAACATGGCCAGATTGATTAATATCTTTGGCTGTAGTGCAAAGATGAGCAGTGTTTAAATAAACATGACCCGGTGATGAATATCTTTGGCTGTAGTGCAAAGATGAATATTTGATTCGGATGCATATTGATTGATGTTCTGGGGATAAAATATTGATGATGGAATTTATTAAATTCATAGATTATAGTAGATTTCATTTTCTACGTAACTCTTCTATGAATTATTATTTCATTGCGAATATTGATCGAAACTTGTTGTCTATTGTATTCTATCAGATTTTTCCTGTTGAAGACTAACGATAATTTGTTGTATATTATCTTAGTCATAATATTCTTTCTTGGGCTAGTTGAGCTCACCCTTTTCCTTGTTGTTCCATTTTTCTTCTCGGGAGGCGAGAATGTAGCGAGTACTAGTCGGGGTATGGAATGAAGGTTAGAGAGAGTTGTTTAGTAGTCCTCACCATTTTGTAAAATAATGAATCAATAATTATGATGGGGATTTATTTGCATGTGGATATTGTCTAGAAGACAATATTATATTTAAACTCACGATATATATTGTCGTATTTCATACGACATTTGTATTATTGAAGTTGTAGTTTGCTTTTTGTACCATGTATTTGGCGACTCGAGAATGGGTGTTGTGTATACCTATTTTGGGGGTGTCACGGTTAGTATCGAGCTTAGGGATATGATCTCTGGCGGAGATCGGGGAATAGAACTAGGAGGGAGAGGCGAGTAAATCCTTAGCTAGTGTGTCCTACCTAAGCTTATTTGTTGGTTGGTCGTATTATAGGGGTATTATGTGATTTGTTAATTTATTTAATTAACCCTTGTTTTATGATAGTTTTTTTTAGAATGGTTGCTGAGAGCGTTAACAATGGAGTGAATGAGATCGTGGAGACACCTCTAATCGCCAAACGAGGATAATGTGATGTCGGTGAAGAAGGAATTAGAGATATCCATGTGGTGAGTGAAGAATTGATAGTTGCAGAGATAATCGCAGAGGTAACGGTGAGAGTGAGGAAGAAGAGGAAGAAGAGGTACGAAGAGAGTTTATTAGAGGTATTTTATGATCGAAATATAGAATTGCAAAATCGTATTCATGAGTTAGAAGAAGCGAGGCTAAAGAATTGCGAGCGATCGTGGAGCAAAAGGATGCAACGATTCAAGCTTGTGTTACCCGACATCGTGATGCTTGAGCGAAGCACTCTTTGGTAGAGTATAAGATGATAAAATTTGGAATCGAAATTTGAAAGAAGAAATAAGCGAGCAGTGAGAATGAGTGATGCATGGGTAAAAAGCGCATTGACGCGTTGATATTATGGAAAGAGATGTCAATTTAAAAAGAGAAGATTTAACGATGGCGGGAAGGCGTCGGCGACAACATCAACACCATCAACAAATTCTAGGGGAAGAGAACGATCGCCGGTTAGATGCTCTGAGATGTGGAGAGGAGGGACATATAAGGTCAAACTGTTCAAAGCCTTCAAGGTATGCTATAATTGTGGAAAAAGAAGGACATATCGCTCGAGATTATGCGATATCAAAACCGATCCAGCGTGAATGGTGACTCAAAAGGATGTCCCGAGAAAAGTCAAAGTCAGCGGTTCTTGGAAGGCGTTTGTCGTGGCCAGGTCAAAAATCTGAGGAACCAAACGAAGTTACTTACGCAGGTTAGTTAATTATAAATTCTTGCGAAGTATATACCTTACTAGATCTGGGGTTCTACCCATTCTTTTATCTCTCTTGCTTGCGCTCAAGCGTTTGAACTTGACTACGGAGAAATTAAACTTTGACCTATCTATGGAGACTCCATTAGGAGAAACTTTCATTACATCTGTTGTTTAGAAATCTTGTTTGATTCGAGTTGGCACTATCACATTACACATTAACCTTATTTCTATAGAAATATTTGCTTTTGATGTGATTTTAAGGTTAACTACTCATCATGCCAAAATTGATTGCTTTTGTAAGGTTGTTAGTTTTCATATTCCTAAGCAACTTTGTTATTGAATTCAAGCAATCAAACCATTGTAGTCAAACATTTTCATATCAAGCCATGAAGTCATTCGTTTATTACGGATGTCAAGTTTTCTTAGTCCATGTTATGGATTTGAATAAAGACACGTCGATTTGAATAATATTATTCTGTTGTTATTGATTTTTCTGACGTATTTCTGAAGAATTTCTTGGCTTACTCCCAAAGCACGATATTAAATTTTGTATCGACTTTGAACCGGTACAAAACTCATTTCTAAAATCTCATATCGAATGGCTCTATTGAACTTGAGGAGTTAAAAATTCAACTATAGAATTTGGTACTGAGCCTTTATTTTGTGACTTCCTTTGTGGAATTCACTAAGCCGAACTCTCTGTAGGGGCGTCATATTAGATGCGATAGTAAAGCGATAGGTGTCTTTGTGGCGTGCTATCAAGATTGGGATATGAGTCACGAGTTGAGAGCAACCTAAGTCGATTATCGAAAGGCGTAGCTTTACAGGCTTAGTTGGTTATTATCGGAGATTCGTTGAAGGATATTCTCGAATCGCTATTCCATTAACATGGTGACTCGTAGAGATACAAAATTCGAATGGAGCGAGGAATGTGGGAAGAGCTTGAAGAACTTCGAGAGGAGACTCATTTAAACACATGTTACGATCATGCCATCTCGAAAAGCGAGCGTGGTAGGCGGCGCGATGAGTAGAAGATTATATGCGAGGAGCGAGTGCGATGATGTCAAGTATATGTATAGAGCCAACTTTAATAGAAAAAGTTAAGGTTGCTCAAGCCCCAGGCCAGAGTTGATGCGTATGAAGAAGAAAGTACAAGAAGGAGCTATTCGAGCGAGAATTGATGAAGAAGGAATACTTGAGTCCACTCTAGACTTTGTGTTCTAACGACTACGATTTGAAGTACAAGATTATGATGGAGGCACAATCGCCATTTGCAATCCATCTTGGGAGTACTAAAATGTATTATGATCTTGACATATATTTTGGTGGAGCAATATGAAGAGAAAGATCGCGTAGTTTATCTCGAGATGTTTAACTTGTCAACATGTAAAGGCGGAGCATCTTGTGCCAAAGGGTCCATTGCAACCACTTGAGATTAGGAATGGAAGTGGGAACACATTACTATGGATTTCGTTCACGGGTCTTCTGCGGTTTCTCTCAAGCATCAATGCTATTTGGGTTATTGTTGATAGATTAACCAAGTCTGCTCATTTCTTTCGAAATCGAGAGACTTATTCCTTGAGCGTCTTTCTCGTATATGTACGTAAATGAGATTGTGAGATTGCATGGCATGCCGGTATCCATAATTTTAGATCGTGACCCAAGATTCACTTCATGATTTTGGGTTAGTTTGTAAAAAGCTATGGAGCGCAATTTACGATTGATTTGGCATACCATCCTCAAAGCGGATGGGCAATCGAGAAAGGACTATTCAAACTCTTGAAGATATATTAAAACTACGTGTCCTAGATTTCAAAGGAAGTTGGGATAAGTACTTGCCATTGGTGGAATTCTCATACAACAATAGTTATTAAACAAATATAGGCATGGTTCCATTGAAGCATTATATGGACAAAAATGTCGTTCTCGATATGTTGGGATGAGGTGGGTGAAGCAACATTTTTGGGACCGGAGTTAAATGTACGATATGACTCTAGAAAAGATCCAAATGATTCGACAGCGTACGAAGCGGCACAAGATCGACAAAAGAGTTATGCGGATCTTCATCGAAAGGGCGTGGAATTTAATGTGGGGATCATGTATTGTTGCGAGTTGCTCCATGGAAGGGAGTTACAAGATTTGGGAAGAGAGGAAAGCTCGATCCATGATTTATTGGTCCATTTCAAATTCTTGACCGAGTAGGAAATGTAGCCTATAGACTTGCGTTACCTCAAGTATGTCTCGTGTTCATAATGTGTTTCACATATCTCGTACTTAGTAAATATGTGAAAGACCCGAACCACGTTATAGAGTTAGAAGCCAGGACGAGATAGTAGAAGACTTAACGTATGAGGAGGTACTTGTCAAGATGTTGGATAGGAAGGAGCATGTCCTACGCGCAAAGGTTATACCACAAGTTAAAGTTTTGTGGAGGAATCATGCTATAGAGGAAATGACCTGGGAATTGGAAACGGAAATGAAAGCGAGGTATCCTCACCTTTTTTGAAACACCAGTACGTCGTCAATTTCGAGGGACGAAATTTCATAAGGAGGGAGGTTGTAAGACCAGAAATTTTTAAATAAAAAGGAATTTCCTTTATTTATTATTTTGAAATAGTAAGGGTTGATTTGATTAATGTGGATAGTTAAGGGTTAAATATGCAAATATTTCAAATTAAGCAAGTGGTTATAAAATATTCATTATCGTCGGGGAATATTCGTTTGGTCGTGGAATATTAAATCTTTGTCGGGAATATTAAATGCTGCAGCGGTAGCGACCATGTGTGAGCCCCATAACGGAAAGTGATTGGATGAAGAAAGCAACAAATATAAGTTGTTTTTAAATAGCTGGCGTAGTTATTACAGATTATCTTGTTGGAATACCGGTGGTTAAAACACACTAATCTGGCGTTGTTGAGCGGTAGCTGCGGTATTGCACCAATTATTGATTCTTACGTGAAGAAGGCACTACTCGATAATGGTTACTGATAATTCTTTATTTCAATATTTTATTTTATTGATTTAATAATTCTTTGCGTTGATATTTTATATTCTTTGTTGTTTGATAATTGTCATTACGGTATTTTTCATTATCGAAGCAATAATTCATATTATCTGAATAATATTATTAGATAACATTATTGGCAATGTCTAGAAAGTTACATCTAAGGAGAGGTTTGGTCACCTAATTCAATTGCCGATAAGAAGAAATTCTTATTGGAAAGCCCCCTCTTTCTGAGAAGCGCTGGTTGTCAATATTGTGATTACGTAATATTATTTGTGAATAATTAATTATTGATTTATATGATGAGGAAAATATTGATTTTATGTGGATATAGATGGAGAAAATTTTAAAATGACAATTGTTGAAAATTAATATTTTATCTTTTTACGATAAAATAATTCATTTAAATATATTATTTTAATAATATATTAACGGTGATATTTTACAACGAATGTGGGATATATGAGTATCTGAGGAGGAAGAGTATTTTTGTTGCAATAAATGTTTAAAACATGTTAAACATGTCGGTGGACCCCATTTATTGGTGAAATTTGATTATAGCTTTTGTAAAATCGCCCGTTTGTGGATTTGGTCGATTTCTATTTGGAATTTGGAAAAACTTTCTTCTGCAAAGTTGTAGAGAATTGAATTTCCTATAAAAAGTCGCGAGATTCGAATTTTCTGATGAAAGGGCTATTTATTATGAATTATTGAAGTTCGAAGCTCAAAATAATTAATTTTTGGAAGTTTTAATTATGTTTTTTAGAAAAACGTTTTTCAAATGTTGTTGGCCATCTTTAACATGTGCTTGATGGCTGAGATCAGATTGTCTAGATGGGCGTAGAGAATTTATTAAATATATTAATATTATATTAAATTTTACGCTTTGGTGTTCTAGCAATTTCTATAAATAGGGTGCTTAGGTTAGAATTGAAAATCACACGAAGCTAAAAGTTTTTCTCTCTCTATATTATCAAGCGTATTCTTGTGAGTATTTTGAGTATACTTTGAGTATTGCTATACGGTCTGCAAGTCAAGTCATAGCCTTTATATCAGGTTTTTTATTTAGAAATCTTGATCTTTTCGAGGTAAGGGATATTATTTTTTTGTAATGATATTATTTCTTCAATATCATTATCTTTGAAATGTTGATCTGAAGTTTTTATCAAATTTGGAACTTTTTCATGTCGGGGTTACTATTCATGGGTTACTATTCATGAGTTACTATTCACGAGTTCTTATTCATGAGATTCTTATTCACGAGTTCTTATTCACAGTACTACTATTCATGAAGCGTGAAGATGTTTTGTGGAATTTCTATCTTTTGGTGTCTGAGTTACTATTCACGTATCGGCCACTATTCACGTATCTGACACTATTCACGATATGGCACTATTCATAGAAAAATAAAATTTCTTCTTTTTGTCAAAATATCTATTACGGATACTAACTTCGATTGTATCCATGTTTTGATCATTCTTGAATTTTACACCACTATGATTATTTTTGAGGTATTTTTGGGCGTGGATAAAACCAAGTACGAATCCTTAATCCTTAATCCTTGTCATTTTGTTTCCTTTGGATTCGTTTCTTTAAAAATATTTTTCATCATCCTCGGTCTTAAATGATGATATTATTGAATATCTTTGCTTTTGTAGTGCAAAGATGAATGATTTCTGAAGAATATCTTTGGCACTGTAGTGCAAAGATGAGCAGTGTTGAGATGAACATGATGGATTGATTAATATCTTTGGCACAGTAGTGCAAAGATGAGCAGTGTTTAAATAAACATGACCGGTGATGAATATCTTTGGCTGTAGTGCAAAGATGAATATTTGATTCGGATGCATATTGATTGATGTTACGAGGATAAAATATTGATGATGGTATTAAATTCATAGATTATAGTAGATTTCATTTTCTACGTAACTTTCTTCATGAATTATTATTTCAGCATGAATATTGATCTCGAAACTTGTTGTCTATTGTATTCTATCAGATTTTTCCTGTTGAAGACTAACGATAATTTGTTGTATATTATCTTAGTCATAATATTCTTTTCTTGGGCTAGTTGAGCTCACCCTTTTCCTTGTTGTTCCATTTTTTCTTCTCGGGAGGCGAGAATGTAGCGAAAGTACTAGAGGGGTATGGAATGAAGGTTCTAGAGAGAGTTGTTTAGTAGTCCTCACCATTTTTGTAAAATAATGAATCAATAATTATGATGGGGATTTATTTGCATGTGGATATTGTCTAGAAGACAATATTATATTTAAACTCACGATTATATATTGTCGTATTTCACGACACGACATTTGTATTATTGAAGTTGTAGTTTGGCTTTTTTTGTTGTGTATGTATTTGGCGACTTTTCGAGAATGGGTGTTGTGTATACCTATTTTTGTAAAATAATGTATCAATAATTGTAATGAGGACTTATTAGATATTTAGATGACAATATTTAGATTTAAACTCACAGTATATATGTTGTATTTTGCTTGCACCATGTTATCGACGACTGAAAATGAGGTGGATGATGACGCCCCCAGAGTTGTCTTATACATCACCCACTTTGAGTTGTAATAATAATGGTATAGAAATAACTACAACTTTATTAATACAACATATAAATTGTGAGTTTAAATACAAATATTGCCATTTGTAGACAATATTCACACCCAAATAAGTCTTCATTACAATTATTGATACATTATTTTACAAAAATGGTGAGGACTACTAAAACAACTCTCTAGAACCATCATTCCACACCCCGACTAGAACTCGCTACATTCTCGCCTCCTGCGAAGAAAAATGGAACAAAAAAGGAAAAGGGTGTGCTCAACTAGCCCAGTAAAGAATATTATGACTAAGATAATATAGAACAAATTATCGTTAGTCTTCAACAGGGAAAAATCTGATAAAATACAATAGACAACAAGTTTCAGATCAATATTTGCAGCGGAAATAATAATTCATAGATGAGTTATGTAGAGAATGAAATCTACTATAATCTATGAATTTAAAAGTCCATCATCAATATTTTATCCCTGTAACATCAATCAATATTCATCTTGAATCAAATATTCATCTTTGCACTACAGACCAAAGATTATTATCAGTTGGTCATGTTCATCTCAACACCTGTACATCTTTGCACTACAGGCCAAAGATATTCATCAAAAATTCATTCATCTTTGCACTACATGCCAAAGATATTCAGTAATATCATTATTTAGGACTGAGGATAATGAAAAATATTTTAAAGAAAATGAATCCAGTGAAACAAAAGAACAAATATTAAGGATTCGTACTTTAAACAATCCGAGTTCAAAAATACTTCATAAATAAACATAGTGGAGTAAAATTCAAGAATGATCAAAACATGGATACGATCAAAGCTAGTATTCATAATCGATATTTTGGAAAAAAACAAAAATTAATTTTTCTGTGAATAGTGTCGTATTCGTGAATAGTGTCGTATACGTGAATAGTAACCCCGACACTAAAAGACAAGAATTCCACAAGAAAAATCTTACCAATAATCCGACATAATGATATTAGAAGAAATAATATCATTTTAAAAAATAATAACATCCTTTACCTCGAAAAGACAGTACTTCTGACTAGAATACTGGATATAATGCTGAAGGGAACTTACACCATATAACAACACTCGAAGTATCAAAATTCTCACAAGAATACGCTCGATAATATAGAGAGAGAAAGAGAGAGAAAACTTCAGTTTCTGGTGTGATTTTCAATTCTAACCTAAGCACCCTATTTATAGAAAATTGCTTAGAACACCAAAGCAGAAAATTTATTAAAATAATTTTATTTATTAAATATTCAAGCCCACCACCAAAGAATCTGAATTCAGCTCATTTACCACGTATGTGGGATTGCAAAAAATGTTTTTCTTGAATAAAATAATTAAAACTTCCAAAAATCAATTATTTCGGTACTTCGAAACTTCAATAATTCATAATAAATAGCCCTTTCATCAAAAATATTCGAACCTTATGTCCTTTCCATAGGAAATTCCATTCCCTACAACTTTGTAAGTTTAAGTTTTTCCAAATTCCAAATAGAAATTGACCGAAATCCACAAACGGGCGATTTTACAGGCTATAATCAAATTTTAGTCAAGAAATAGGGTCCACAAACATGAAAAATATGTTTTAAATATTTTTAGTAACAAAAATACTCTTCCTCCTAATTTATTCATATATCATACAATTATTGTAAAAATATCACTATTATTATTAAAATATAATAATATTTTTAAATGAATTATTTTATCAAAAAGATAAAATATCAATTTTTCAACAATTGTCACTTTAAAATTTTCTCCATCTATATCCACATAAAATGAATATTTGTGAATAATTAATTATTCACAAATAATATTCTGAATCACAATATCGATAAACGGTAGTTCTCTAGAAAAAGGGGCTTTCAATAAGGATTTCTCCTTCTTGGTGGCCTTGCAATTAGGTGACCAAACCTCTCCTTGTATGCGAACTTTCTAGACATTGCCAATAATGCTATCTAATAATATTATTCAAATAATATGAATTATTGATCCGATAATGAAAATACGTGTAGTGACAATTATTAAAATAAAAATAATATAAAATATCAACGTAGCAATTATTGAATCAATAAAATATAATATAAATAATATGAATTATTGATCCGATAATGAAAATTGTGTAGTGACAATTATTAAAACAAAATAATATAAAATATCAACGTAGCAATTATTGAATCAATAAAATATAATATTGAACAGTAATTAATGTAACAATTATATAGTAGTACCTTCTTACGTAAGAATCAATAATTGGTGCAACATCGTGTGCTCTTGTTTTTAACCAATCGAGTATTTTTCGACAAAGATAACTCAGAATAACTACACGCAGTTATTTATAAATAACTTATATTTGTCATTTTCTTCATCCAATCGCTTTCCGTTATGGGGCCCACACAAGGCTGTGTCGTCGTATGAATATTCCCCGACAGTAAGAATATTCCACGACCAAACAAATATTCCCCGACAACAATGAATATTTTATAACCACTTGCTTATTTAAAATATTTGCGCATTTTATCCATAACTAACCACTTTAATCAAATCAACCCTTACTATTTCAAAATAATAAATAGAGGAAATTTAATTTCATTTATAATAAGTTGGGGTCTTACAACCTCCCCTCCTTATGAAATTTTTTCCTCGAAATTGACGTACGTACCTGGTGTTTTGAAAAGGTGAGGATACCTCACTTTCATTTCTGTTTCCAACTACCAGGTAATTTCCTCAATAGCATGGTTCCTCCACAAAACTTTGACTTGCGGTATAACTTTTGTACGTAAGACATGCTCCTTCCTATCCAAGATCTTGACAGGTACCTCTTCGTACGTTTAGTCTTCGGCTATCTCATCTGGTTCTAACTCAATAATGTGGTTCGGGTCTTTCACATATTTATGTAGCACAGATATATGAAAAACATTATGAACACGAGACATACTTGGAGGTAACGCGAGTCTGTAGGCTACATTTCCTACTCGGTCAAGAATCTTAAATGGACCAATAAATCGTGGATTGAGCTTTCCTCTCTTCCCAAATCTTGTAACTCCCTTCCATAGGGCAACACGCAATAATATATGATCCCCAATACTAAATTCCACGTACTTTCAATGAAGATCCGCATAACTCTTTTGTCGATCTGTAGCATTTGTATACGTTGTCGAATCATTTTGATCTTTTCTGTAGTCATACAAACCAACTCCGGTCCCAAAAATGTTGCTTCACTAACCTCATCCCAACATACTAGAGAGCGTCACTTACGTCCATATAATGCTTCGAATGGAGCCACACCTATACTGGCTTGATAACTATTGTTGTAGGAGAATTCCACCAAAGGTAAATATTTATGCCAACTCCCTTTGAAGTCTAGGACACAGAGTCTTAATAGATCTTCAAGAGTTTGAATAGTCTTCTCTGATTGTCCATCCGTTTGAGGATGATATGCCGAACTGAATCGTAAATCCGTGACCATAGCTTTTTGCAAGCTAACCCAAAATCGTGAAGTGAATCTTGGGTCACGATCCGAAACTATGGATACTGGCATGCCATGCAATCTTACAATCTCATTTACATACATATGAACAAGACTTTCAAGGGAAATAAGTCTCCCATATCGGCAAGAAATGAGCAGACTTGGTTAATCTATCAACAATAACCCAAATAACATTTATGCCTTGAGAAAACGTGGGAAGAACCATAGCAAAATCCATGGTAATGTGTTCCCACTTCCATTTCGGAATCTCAAGTGGTTGCAATTGACCCTTAGGCACTTGATGTTCCGCCTTTACATGTTGATAAGTTAAACACCTCGATATAAACTTTGCAATCCCTCTCTTCATATTGTTCCACCAAAATGTATATCGAAGATCACGATATATTTTGGTACTTCCAAGATGGATTGAAAACGGTGTATTGTGTGCTTCCATCATGATCTTGTACTTCAAATCAGAGTCGTTAGGAACACAAAGTCTGGAGTGTACTCGAAGTATTCCTTGTTCATCGGATTCTTGCTTCTGGAATAGCACCTTCTTTTACTTTCTTCTTCATACGCATTAGCTCCGGGTCGGTGGCTTGAGCAATTTTAACTTTATCGATTAAAGTTAGTTCTATGCGTATACTTAACATTATCGCACTCGTTCCTACATATGATCTTCTACTCAATGCGTCAGCTACCACGTTTGCTTTTCCAGGATGGTATTCAATGGTGTGGTCATAATCTTTTAACAGCTCGAGCCAACGTCATTGCCGCATGTTGAGTTCCTTTTGCGTGAAGAAATATTTGAGGCTTTTATGGTCTGAATATATCTGCACTTTCTCCACATATAGATATTGCCTCCAGATCTTTAGTGCGAAAACGACTGATGCCAACTCTAGATCATGAGTAGGATAATTCCTCTCATATTCTTTAGGTTTTCGCGAGGCATAGGCTATGACTTTCCCATGTTGCATGAGAACACATCCTAACCCTTTGCCTGAAGCATCACTATAGATAACAAATCCATCCGAACCAGATGGTATTGTCAGAACAGGTGCCAAAATGAGTCTCCTCTTAAGCTCTTGGAAACCACCAAGATATTCGATGTCTTGGGATGCATGGAGGAACAGAGGGTTCCATTCGCCACCTTTATGTTCCGTAATGAGGTAGATTACTAGTGGGAATCTGTGAAGCGTACCCATCCAGCCGCACTTAGCACGTCTTGGGAGACATTTCAAAAACTGTTCAATGACAATTACTTTCCTGAAAGTATTCGTCATATGAAGGAAGTGGAGTTTATTAGATTGGAACAAAACAACATGACGGTGTCCCAGTACGAGGAGAAGTTTACAGAGTTATCCAGGTTTGCACCTCATTTGGTGGAGAATGAGGAACGTATGACGCGAATGTTTCTGAGAGGTTTGAAACCCGGCATACGTCAATATCTCATTTCTCATAAATTTTCTCTCTATTCAGATGTTGTCAACATGGCTCAATTATTAGAGCGAGATAACGAGTACGTTCAACCGAGGGACCACAACTAGGATCATTCCGGTGACAGCAGTCATCAGAACAACGATAACCAGCGGAGAAAGAAAAATACGAACAAAAATGGTAACCACTCTGGTGGTAATCATGGCCATGAGAATAGAAGAAGCGAGTCGGGAGGAGATTTTAAAAAGAGGAGATTCAACAATGACCATGTGAAGACGTCAACACCAGCAGCAACTGGTTCTAAGGGAGGAGAACGACCACCGGTGGTATGCTATAAATGCGGGAAAGAGGGACATATCAGCCCAAACTGCCCACAACAGTTCAAGGTATGTTATAATTGTGGAAAGGAAGGACATATCGCTCGAGATTGTACGGTAGCAAAACAAAGTCCAGCGGGGATGGTGACCCAAAAGGCTATCCCAGAAAAGTCAAAGTCAATGGTTCCTGGGAACGACCTGGTTGTCGATATTGTGATTCTGTAATATTATTTGTGAATAATTAATTATTGATTTATATGGTAAGAAAAATATTCATTTTATGTAGATATAGATGGAGAAAATTTTAAAGTGACAATTGTTGAAAAATGGATATTTTATCTTTTCTGATAAAATAATTCATTTAAATATATTATTATATTTTAATAATATAATAACTGTGATATTTTTACAATGAATGTGGGATATATGAATATGTGAGGAGGAAGAGTATTTTTGTTGCAAAAGTTGTTTAAAACATGTTAAACATGTTTGTGGGCCCATTTCTTGACTAAAATTTGATTATAGCCTGTAAAATTGCCCGTTTGTGGATTTCGGTCAATTTTTGTTTGGAATTTGGAAAAACTTAAACTTACAAAGTTGTAAAGAATGGAATTTCCTATGAAAAAGCCATGAGGTTCGAATTTTTCTGATAAAAGGGCTATTTATTATTAATTATTGAAGTTCCGAAGTTCTAGAATAATTGATTTTTGAAGTTTTAAATATTTTTTTAAATTAAAACATTTTTGTTAAGGTTGGTGTGTCCCACTTATGAGGTAAATGTGCTAAAATAGATTTTCCAAGTTTGCGTATGACTCATTTTATAAATATTAATATTATATTAAATTTTCTACTTAATATTTAAAGTACGAATCCTTAATATTTGTTCTTTTGTTTCATTGGATTCATTTTTTTTAAAATATTTTTCATCATCCTCAGTCCTAAATGATGGTATTACTGATTATCTTTGTCTTGTAGTGCAAAGATGGTTGATTTTCCTATGAATATCTTTGGCCCGTAGTGTAAAGATGTACAGGTGTTGAGATGAACATGACCAACTGATGAATATCTCTGGCCTGTAGTGCAAAGATGAATATTTGATTCAAGATGAATATTGATTGATGTTACTGAGGATAAAATATTGATGATGGACTTTTAAATTCATAGATTATAGTAGATTTCATTCTCACGTAACTCATCTATGAATTATTATTTTCACCATGAATATTGATCTCGAAATTTGTTGTCTCATTGTATTTTATCATATTTTTCCCTGTTGAAGAATATCGATAATTTTTTTTATATTATCTTAGTCATAATATTCTTTACTAGGCTAGTTGAGCTCACCCTTTTTCCTTTTTTGTTCCATTTTTCTTCTCTAGAGGTGAGAATGTAGCGAGTTCTAGTCGGGGTGTGGAATGATGGTTCTAGAGAGTTGTCTTAGTAGTCCTCACCATTTTTGTAAAATAATGTATCAATAATTGTAATGTGGACTTATTTGGGTGTGAATATTGTCTAGATGGTAATATTTGTATTTAAACTCACAGTTTATATGTTGTATTAATAAAGTTATAGTTGTTTCTATACCATGTTATTGATGACTCAAAGTGGGTGATGTATACCTATTTTGGGGGCATCACACACGCAAAAGCCGAATATATGACCAAATATGTTCCCTTTATATAAAAACTTGTTCTTCTCAGTCTTATAATCAGATTTTGATTTATAACAATGAAATACTATGATTTCAAAATCTAATAACTTTCTCGAGCTAGCCGAAATAATTGGCATCGATCAGTCAATAATAATTGAATTCTTTTCTCGAACCTATCAAGTTCTAACAATTGTTCGTCTAGCCAGAATAATTAGCTAAGTCATATCTCAACACAATTCGACAATATACATGAATTATCTGTACTATCAATAATAGCTTCTACGGATGTAAGTATTCAACAACAGTTATTCGCCAAGTATATTTTTAGAATCAATAATTCAGTTTGAATTAATAAATATGCACTAACTGCGAATAATCAACAATAATTCTCAGATGTGGTCTAATCAACAATAATTAACCACCATAATAATTGAACGAATATAACTCAAGGTTGAGTTAAGAAAACTTGCCTTCTTCGTTGATTACTGCTACACAATATACTTATTTGCGTTTGAAAGACCTATAACTAATAATATCGGTGTCACAATTAGCACAAAAATTTATAACACACATTACTGTAATTCACAGTCAATCTTTCTCCTAGACACATTACCACATAGTCACATTAGTGTTTATAACCTATATAAACACTCATCAAGTCTAACTAGTTCGGTTTGGTTGGACATCGGTCTATTCTTGGTGTTCTGGTCACCCTATCCGATAATTAACACAGTTATTATCAATTAAACTCAGTCTCAAAGCTTCAATATTATGTTAGATAAGTCAAATATCATTAATAATATTTTTTGAAAGCTTTTAATAATTTTCTAATAATTATTATAATTTATAATAATTTTTCAAACACCAGAATCATTTTTAAATGATTTAAATACTGTTTAATTCCATGATCATTAATATTTAATAATATTAAAATATTAATGACATATTTGTCAAAATATTAAAGTTATTAATAATAACTTAAAATATTTTTAAATCACCAATATTCTATTTAAATGATTTTTAAAATAATTAAAATCATTTTAAACCATCACCATTAATATTTAAATATTAATGATATTCTTATCAAAATATTAAAAGTCATTAATTATAAATTAAAATATTTTTCTTATTTTTAAATGATTTTAAATCAATAAAATCATTTTTAAATCATTTATTTAATATAATAATTAAATAAATCTAATATCATTAATATTAATTTATTAATGAAAATTCTCCAAAAATATTAAAAGTTAGATTTTATAACTCAAAATATATTTAACACTTTATTCTTATTTAAAATGATTTTTATAATATTAAAATCATTTTCTCTAATTTATATAATATAATAATTAAATAAATTAAATAGCATTAATATTCAAATAATTATAAATATTAATGAAAAATATCCCAATTTATCAAAAGTTATTTTTCATAATTTAATATAATTTTTAAAACAATTTTTATAATTTAAATAATTTATTTTCTATTTTTAATCATTTTTCAGAAATTTAGAAAATAAAATTATTTAAAACTGTCGCTATAGGCTATAGCGACATTAACCGTCGTTGTTGGTGTTCTTGAGCTCAAGAACACCGACAGCCGGCAAAGTAAGGGGTCATGTTTGACTCAATTTAATTCTAAGTTCAATCTGTTTCTGGGCTTGCTTGAGCATCGATCTTGTAGTGTTTATGTGACACTACAAGTATCAACCACCATCAAAATCATATCACAACACACCATGAAGATCTGGGCTCTCAAACTTCCTGTCAGATCAAATCTGGGTTTTCTGGGTAACCCAGAAACCCAGACATTGTCAACTAAACACTAATTAGCTCAATTTGCTCAAGGTTCTGGCCATCAAATGGTCGATCCCATGATTCTAACATGTAGTAATAATGGCAAGGAACATATATAAATCAACAGATCAATCCAAATATAACGCAATCACAAGATTTAATCCGGTCAAAGTCTGTCAGAAATAATGTTCTAACGGTTTCTGGAAATTCCATAAACTCGACTTCGTGATCGAGTTGCCCAGTTTGACCACCCACTACTTCGATCCTGTTTGCAATATAAGGGATAATCTTAAGGCATCGATCTATAGTCCATACAACAATCTACAATCTGGTTACAACAACATTAACAAAACTGCGTAAAATCTGACAGATCAAAGCCTTGCAAAGTATTGTCAGACACTTGTTTATGATTTCTGAGTTACCCAGAAATCGACTGGTCATGCCCGGTGTAACGCCCGAGAATATTGGATTTATATGAGAATTAAATTTCTATTTGATTATGTGAATTAAAAGAATTTAATTGATTCTTTACGTAAGTAAGCTATGTGAAGGTCGTTCTATGACCTAGGATGTGCGGATGTGGTTAGGATTCTGGCTATGTGGTAGAATTAATTGTTTTGAATTTCCAAGTCTAAAATAAAAAATTTCTGAGAAATTTTCGTACAAACACTATTCATCCGTTTCTGCTCGGGAATTAAGTTTGAAATTTTGAGAAACGTGTAAAGATAGAATACGGGGATGAGATGAAATATCTAATAATATTTCAGTTATGGCAAACGAAGTTTTCGCCTGCGGACATAAAACCTAAGGGTTGGGAAAAATGATTTTCGAGAAGGAAATGATATACGTATAATAATTAAGATGATTATGCGTACGATATACGAGTGTGATACTATCTAGTATACGAGTATAGTATGAAGACTTAATACGACGTACAATACGAATATCGTACGAGTATTATATGAAGAGAATACATGAATTATGCGTGTAGAATACGATTGGTTTTAATGGACTTAAAGTTTAAGGACTTTGTATAATCTAATTGTACTTGGATTATATCAAGCCCAATAAATTAGGTAATCAAGCCTAAGTTAATGCCCAATGTTAAGTTTAATTAAGCCCGATCCAAGAAACCGAATCGCGGATCGAACCAATGGGTCACCAGATGGATAAAACCCGTGGGGCAACCCATGGGGATGACCCATGGAGCATGTGGGTCGGCCACTTAGCCACCAAGTAAAGTGGTTACTTGGTGGCTAAGTTGTTGTGGAGGTGGGAATAGTATAGAGGTCACACAATGACCAATATGCCCTCCATTTGGTTTTTCTATAAAAGCAAGCTTATAGTGTTCATTAGTTGTTTTACAAAAATTGTCCAACATATATTGAGAGAAAGAAAGAGCTAGAAACAATTAATCATCATACTTTGAAGCAAACCATAAGAAGTTTTACCAAGAACGTGAAGAACGAAGAGGTAAAATTTTGTAATAATTAACTTTCCATATTTTTGATTTCTTTGTCATAAAGAATCATAGATTGGTGGAGCATGCCTCTTGTGGAGGAATAAGGATGGCTTTTAATGATTAAAACATTGATAAGTCATGTTTAAGTAGAAATCGTAAGGGTTTACGTAAGTTTAAATCGTAGAAAACATTGAATGAAATACATGGTTGTTGATGGACAAATTGAAAACCATCATAGATAGGGTATGTGCATCTTGCTTGGTTAGGGTGTAGATAAAGAATCAATGGAGTTGTTCCATTTGATTTGGCATATAGAACACGAGTAACAAAGTTATGGCGAATTTTACGGAATTAGACGTTAAACGTCGAAAACGTAGAAATTCTAGATTAGTAGTCAAAAGTTGTTGTGTGACTTGGAAATGTTGGTTTTAAATGTCAACACGTGAGTTAAGGTATTCAAGAGTCGTGGACTGAAGAATCATCGAATTCCGACTTCGAACGAAGAAAACGAGTATTGAATGCTCAAGAACGATAAACGAACGCTCGATAATGAACTTAAAAGTGAATTCCAAGTTAACAGATTCAAAAATGTAAAACTCTTACATGAATGCGTAGAGTGTGTAATTTATGAGTTATGGGCTTTTGAATGAGTCAATTCGGATGAAAAATGAAAAAGTTATGAAGCCGAGAAGTTCGTCGAAAAAGTTAATTGTCAAACAATTCTAGAATTGAAGTCTGGCACCGCAGCGCTCGACAAAGCTCGCTAGGGCGCGCCGCAGCGCCATGCACAGTAATAGGATCTATTGAAGAGTGACACCGCAACGCCATTCACACATATAAGTTCCACGCTGCAGCGCCGAGACGAGGGTCAGCTCATCGTAAACTAGCATCGCAGCGCCTTGATTGTTGCATATATAAGGGGCATAGCCATAACGCCAAGAGGGGAAAATGTTGGGCAAGTTAGGTTTGAACTCAAATGTTTCAAGACCACTATAAGCCAAGTTTATATACTTAATGTACATACTAAAATCATTCCTATGTTACATATATTAACATATATTATGATGAACTTAGGAATCGAACACAAGTTGTTAGTAAGTAAACAAAGAATGCGAAGTGTAAATAAGTAAACCGTGAACGATAATCAACGTTGGTACTTCACCAATGATGATCGAGTTTCGGTTAACAACGTAAGAATGTTAACGAGCCATGATGAAGGGTATTAAGTCGAATTGACACTATTAATGTAATAATTTCAATTAAAATATAGAAGATAAAGAAGCTAGTAATAACAATGTGATGAGATAGTTTAGTACTAATTACAGTGTGCTATTTGAATATATCATGTAGATTCTGTACAGACTGAGAACTGTTGAATATTTTATTCGGAAACGCTTAAAGGCAAGTTTTCTTAATGCTCGTCTAACCTTCGTGTTAGCCGAGTTTTCTGTGATTCATTTAATGAGATGCATGAATGATTTTAAAGAAAGGGTCAATGGCAGTTTTAACTCGGCTAGACTATTCTTAAGACTTAAATTGATTTGTGTACGTGTCTTTCTATATAGAAATGATAATGCTATCCTATGCCAAATATTTGGTACAGATTCAAAGGTAAGTTTGTCTATGAACAAACAAAAGTATTTTTCATGGTTTATTCGATGGGCACGCGAGTTTGCCATATCTTAAACATAAATACGTTTAACAGATGAATGTTGATCAACATAGAGTACTATAAGCTGATCACCTAGAATTGCTCGTAAGAAATGTCAGATGTATGGCTTTAGTGCTGTGATGTCCTTTTCATGTATAATAACTAAAAAAGAATGTTCATGGTCTTTCGACCGGTTCAAAATTCCTAAGCTATTATATACTTTGGAATTGATATTATGAATTGATAAGTACTAGTTAATTTTTCGTAGTACTTCATGACTATTTGTTCAGTTATGTAAGATAATCATATAATTCACGAATGTGGTATTGATATTATTCTTTGTTAGACTTGTTGAGCTAGTTATTCTTACTTCTTGCGTGAATTATATGATTGCTGCTAAAGTCGAACGTACTGAGAATTCTAAGAGAGATAAATGCAAGGCTAAGATGGATAGTTAAATAACTTGTAATAGATTAGAATGGTTGTATGTATTATACTTATGAATAACAAATGATGTAATCGGTTTATGAACTTGGGAAATGATTTTACTATGATTGTACTAAGAAGATAGTTAATACATTCATTGTGCTGTGGTTTCAATGGAATGATTTTATGATTATGAGTACCGTGTAGCACCATATGTCGGGTTGGAAGATACCCGAATTTGGTGGCGTCACACCTGGTCAACGGGTCTTGACCAAGAATACCATGAAATCTAGACATATAATGGTTGTGATTTCACTTTCAGATCAAAGAACACATATCAAACTAAAGATATAAAACACAAACCATCAAAAATAAACAACATAGAAAGATCTAGGGCCACTAACATTTGGTTGTCAGACCACTTTAGCGTTCTTGAGCAGTTTTTGAAAAACATCATTTTATGGCACTTTGAAGCTATAGATCTATGATGGATCATCATAGATCATCATGAAACATCTTCTAGTAAGTATCTAAACACAAAAACACAACTTTTGTCTTAACATGTGAGATCAAAAATGAAATTAGGATTTATACCTTATAGTTCCAATCTTTGATCTTAGCTCTCCAAATATGTTCTTCTTGTTCTACGAGGTTGTTTAAAGACTGATATACTTTGTATTTTCGGTCGTTGGGAGAGAGAAATGTTGTTTAAGAGTTAGATAGAAAAATGAGAAAATTTAGTAACTTTTCTTTCTCTTTATCTCTTATAATTACTTGATGCAATGAATGTTGCTGATATAGCTGCTACCCTAGACTGATTTGCTGGAGTTTATAAGACACAAGGTCAAATTAGTTGGCCACCAATTCTTTTTTTGGCAAGATTTACAAGTTAACTATTAAAGAATATAAAAAGGGCAATTTGATCATTGAACATGTAATTTTAATGGGTACTTGACTTTTTCCAAACCCTTAGGGTTTAACCCTAAGGTTCTAACCCTTAGGTTTTATAACTTTAGTTTCTAAGATTTTTAATTTAGGGTTTTTAAATTAGAAAATTAAGATAACTAAAATATAATTAGTGTTTCCTAATTATATTAAAGGTTAACAATCACATTAGGGCTTACTAATTAGGATTAGGGTTTCTTAATTAGGGTTTAGGGTTCCCGAATTTAAAATTATGGTTTTCCGGCATTCGATTAGGGTTCCTAACTGTGCGTTAGGATTTCTAAACCTAAGAATAGGGTTTCTAATCCCTTATTAGGGTTTACTAATTTTAAACCTTATACGATCAATCATTGATCAAAAACTCTATACAATACAAATGCATACTCAAATATACCTTTATTATAATTGCGATTTCTATCAAATCTCTATTCGAACTTAGGGTAAGGGTTTTAGATTTTTAGTTAAGCACAACTCTACTCTTATTTCTCAGTCAATACATAAATTGACTAAATCTCAAAACTCGTATCACAGATACACAACACAATATTGATAATCAATATCAATATTAAATAAAATAAATAATTATTACAGGTTACCTTCTTTAGTTTCCAATAATCCATGTAAAGCCTCCATCCAATCACTGTCCTTGTATGTATCAGCTCATTATTTTCATTAGTCACCACTGTCATACCACCCTTCTTTGGGACACACTGTAGCGGGCTCACCCATGAGCTATCAGAGATAGGGTAAATTACCCCAACGTCAAGCCATTTTAGAATTTCCATCTTTACTACCTCTTTTATAATCAGATTAAGCCTCCCCTATTATTCCACTATAGGTTTAACATCATATTTTAATAATATCTTGTGTATACAAAATGATGGGCTTGTCTCTTTGATATCAGCAATGGTCCATCCGATCTCGACTTTATATTCCCAAAGAACCCTCAATAGCTTACTTTCATAAATTTCTTTAAGTACAGATGCAGTAATGATAGGTAAAGTAGATAAATTTCCCAAAAATGAATACTTTAGGTGTTTAGGTAAAGGTTTGAGTTGAAGTGTGGGTGATTCTTCTAGTGATGGTTTCATCCAAATCATCAATTTTTCTATAGATTCCAATGGTTCAAAAGGTATTTTGAATCTACTCAGTCTAGGCAAAGCGTCTAAAATCTACAAGTACTCAATTAATTTTGGATCATCCTTGTCGTTGTCCCCCATCAAGTTATTTTCTAAAGGATTATTATACAACATTCTCACAAACTCATCATTTACAACTATCTAAATCACCTCCATCTAGTAACATTCTTCATCATCCTTACGGAATTTTATGGCTTTTAATATATTAAATGTCACTTCTTGGTCTTGAACCCGCATTGTCAATTCCCATTTCTGTACATCAATGAGCGCTCTACCAGTAGCCAAAAATGGTCTTCCTAAGATAATAGGAATATCCTTATCCTCCTCATAGTCCAAAATGATAAAGTCCGCATGAAAGATGAACTTATCTAGTTTCACTAAGACGTCTTCCACTATTCCCCTCTGATATGTTACCGACCTGTCCGCTAGTTATAGAGAGATATTTGTTGGTCTTGGTGCTGGCAATCCAACTGAGCATAGATAGACAATGGCATCAAATTAATGCTTGCACCAAGATCATATAGACATATGTTGAATGGCAAGCTACCTATCGTGTATGGAATGGTAAAACTACCCGGATCCTTCAACTTTGGAGAAAGCTTCTTTTTTAATATAGCGCTACACACTTCAGTTAGAGCCACTGCCTCAAAATCCTCTAACTTCTTTTTCCTAGATAAGATCTCCTTCATAAACTTGGTGTAGCTAGGCATTTACTCTAGAGCTTCCGTGAACAGAATGTTGATCTGCAATTTCTTGAACAGCTCCAGAAACTAGGTAAACTACTTTTTTACTTTCTGTTTCTAGATTTGTTGTTGAAAAGGTGGGAATGGAAAAGCTACTGGTGCAGCAACTGTATGTTCCTTAACCACTGGTTCCTCTCCTACCATGTTTCCCTCAGCTATTTCCATTGGTTTTTCCTCAACATCTGTCTCCTTCATCGGATTTTCTACCCTTTTCTCATTGAACTGCTTTCCACTCCGATGCGTAATAGCTTGGCACTGCTCATGGCCACCCCTAGGATTCTTCCCGGGATCACTCGGGAGAGCCCCTTGAGGTCTATATTTTAAAGCACTTGCAAATTATCCCACTTGATTTTCCAAATTCTTTATTGCAGCTGCTTAAGTTTTCATTGCCGCTTTATTAACCGTTATGTATTTCATAAGCAACTCCTCAAAATTTGTTTTCTTTTCGGGTTGTGGAACTAACTGATGTTGCTAATTTTGAAATCCATGAGGGTATGATGGTCGTGGAGCCTGCTGATGATTCTGATTATTGCTCCATGAAAAGTTTGGGTGGTTCTTTACCCTCGGATTGTAAGTGTTCTAATACAGATTTGGTGGCCGAGTATAACTCTCACAAACTATACTGCTGCTAGATTTATTGAAAATTATTCCATGGGATGTTCCCCTGCACATAACTAATATACATAAGCTACCTGCTGAAGCTGGACTCCCGTAAAAGCATCAATTTTCTTTGATAATGCAGATATCTGAGCTGCTAAAGCTGTTACGACATCCACTTCTAAAATTATAGCTGCATTAGGCAGAATCATCCTCACAGTTGGTCATTGGTAGTTATTAGCTGCCATTGTCTATATCAAGTCGTATGCCTCCTCTAACTTCTTAGCCATAAATGCTCATGTCGATGATGTGTTTATGCTTGTCCAAAGATTAATATTTAACCCATTATAAAATGTGTTCATTTGCAACCACATGGGTAATCCATGATGTGGACATCTCCTCAATAAGTCTTTATACCTCTCCCAAGCTTCATACAGTGAATACCCATGTTGTTGTTC